>WEKX01006816.1:1114-63159 GCA_013390025.1 Pitta sordida
CCTCCCTGTGGCTTTGGCCGTGGCTTTCATCTGGCTGGTTCTGGCCATGACTGGCAGAGGGAGGAAGGAGAGACAGCACCTGCCAAGACAGCGTCTGCTACCCTGCCCGCTTGCCCTGCCTGCACGAACAGCTGCACTAACTGCCTCTTAATTGCTTATTTACGAGCCCTCCACATATGCCCAAACCCCCCGCAGTTAACGTCCCTGTTTGCCTTGCCCCTGTTCGCCGTGCCCCTGATCGCTGTGCTTCCAGGAGAGGTAACGGTTTAAGTACCCAGAGGTGGGAAGTCTTGGCTGCCCGGTGTCTCCGGCCCAGAAGTCCCACAATTCCGAGCTGGTCCCTGGCGCCTGGTGCTTCTCTGGCGACGGTCCGATGGCCCCCCGGTGCGGCATGTCTCAGGGGACCCAAGGGTGCACCATGCGGCAAGCAGATTTGTAAGGTATGATTTGGTCTGAATAAATTCATGGCTACCTTTCCCAATTACTTTCTTGTCCCTCAGCTGAAAATAGACTCCGAATGGACTTCCTTTAAGTGAGCTGTGCTGACCAGCCTCTGTAGTTCTTCATACTTTTTCTTGCCTTTCTTGAAGGTAAGTGCAGTATTTACCTTTTCCCAGTCTTCAGGTGCTTTCCCCAATCAAAGTAGAAGACAGGGGAAGATTAGAGAGCAGACTCAAAGCTTAGATATTAGCAAACCACTGTGGCATGCTCAGATGTCTCTGTCTGGTTCCATGCATGTCTGTATGCTGATTGGCTCAATCCAGCAGAGAGAGCTAGAGTCCAGGAACATGTCCTGTTTAAATACCGCCAAGGATGGAGACAACCTCTCTGGGCAATATAGTCCAGTGTTCACCAACCCCCACAGTAAAAAAAAAAAAAGTATGTTCTTATATTTAAATGAAATAAAATGTGTTTCAAGCTCTGCCCACTGCCTCTTGCCCTGTTACTCAGCATCACAGAGTCTAGCTCCATCTCCTTTACACCCTACCATCAGATACTTTGATACATTGATAACATCCACGCGGCGCCTTCTCTTTTCCAGACGACATAGTCCCTGTCCCTCAGACTGTACTCATATAGATGATGCTGCAGTCCTGTAATCACATCCCTGTGGCCTTTCACAGGACTGAGTCCATTAAGAACATATTTTTCTTCTCCTGGGGATGCCTGTCCGCAGTACAGTCAAAATTATATGGCATTGTTAGAAAAGTCAATTGAAGCAGAGGACAAAAATTCTTACCTGTTTTCTGTCTCCAGTTCATTCTTCCGTAAGTTTGCATCATCAAGAAGACTTTGCAACAAGGCAATCTTTTCATTGTCAGAACCTTCTTGGTTTAATTTTAACATCTTGTTCTCATGCTGAAGGCGAATGAGTTTCTCCCTGAACATATAAAACACAGTTTTGTAGAAAAAGAACGCCAATCTCTATAACAAAGATTTACCACATGAAGTGTAATTGTAACAAATACCACCTTTACCTATTTAAGGGAGACAGCTTAAAAAAAAGCATCTTCAAACCCCCAAATACAAATTCAAGGAGCTGTAACTGTAGAAAGCATAACACAATGAAGTCACCTGAATGCCTCTATTAGAATTCAAGAGTAAAGCTGAAGATATTTATAGGGAGGACATGAAGAATGCAAAACTTGATACCAACTGTGAAGGAAGCCTGTAATCTCAGCTCACTGAACTACTGCATAAACCTGAGCAAGTCACTCTAACTCTGTTGATTTGCTTTCACAGAATGATTTGGGTTGCAAAAGA
The DNA here is from genome assembly GCA_013390025.1 of Pitta sordida. Classification (NCBI taxonomy): domain Eukaryota; kingdom Metazoa; phylum Chordata; class Aves; order Passeriformes; family Pittidae; genus Pitta; species Pitta sordida. Next base: position 2,879 of record WEKX01006816.1, read on the forward strand.
CTCTTAAAATCATCAAGTCCAAACATAAATCCAGCACTGCCAAGCCCACCACAGAAACATCTCCCTAGGTGTCACACCTATACATCCTTTAAATACCTCCAGGGAAGGTGACTCAAACAGTTCCCTGAGTATCCTTTTCCAATGCTTGACAGCCCTTGATTCTTAATAGCCAATCTAAACCTTCCCCGGCACAACTTGAAGCCATTTCCTCTTGTCACATCTTGGGTGAAGAGACCAATCCACACCTTGCTAAAACTTCCTTTCAGGTAGTTGTAGAGAGGATAAAGTCTCCCCTGAGACTCTTTTTCTCCAGGATAAACAAGCCACCCTGCTCCCTGTCTGACTTACACTCTAGACATTTCATTTGTTGCCCCTTCCTGGACAGGTTCCTGCACCTCAATGTCTTTCTTGAAGTGAGGGGCTCAGAACTAGCCATGGGACTTGAGGTATAGCCTCACCAGTGCTGAGTACAGAGAGATGATCACTGCCCTGGTCGTGTCAGTCACACTATTTCTGATACTAGCCAGGATGTCACTGGCCTTCTAGGCCACCTGGGGATGCTGTTGAGCAGGCTGTTGGCTCAAGCTGCCAAAAAACATCCCAAATCTACACTTGAACAATGAGATGCCATTCAGAGGCACCTGGACAAGCTTGAGAAGTGGGCCCATGGACACCTCATGAGGTTCAACAAGGCGAAAGTCCACAGTGCTGCACTTGGGTTGTGGCAACCCTCATTATCAATAAAAGCTGGGGGATGAACAGTTCAAGAGCAGCCCTGCCGAGAAGGACTTGGGGGTGCTGGTGGGTGAGAGGTTGGAAATCACCCAGCAAAGTGCACTTGCAGCCCAGAAAGCCAAGTGTATCCTGGGCTACGTCAAAAGTAGCATGGGTAGCAGGATGAGGGAAGGGGATCGTCCCCCTCTGCTCTAGGTGAGATCTCACGTGGAACACTGGAACTCCGTGTCCTTAGAACAAGAAGGACATCAACCAATTGAAGTGAGTCTAGAGGAGGCCACTAAATTGATCACAGAGAAGGAGCACTTCTCCTATGAAGACAGGCTGAGAGCTCGGTTGTTCAATCTGAAGAAGATCAGACTGCTGTCTGATACTCATACCTCACATACTGATATGCCTCAGAGTGTGATACTAGATACTTCAAAGCACTCTTCCAGTACCTGAAGGGAACCTACAAGAGAGCTGGAAAGGGACTTTTTACAAGGGCAAGTGGAGATGTCTTCAAAGTGAAAAATGGTAGACTTAGACTAGATATTAAATATAAATTCTCTGCTGTGAGGGTTTTGAGGCACTGGCAAAGGTTGCCTTTAAAAGCCCTGGGCCCCTCATCCCTGGCAGTGTTCCAGGCCAGGCTGGATGAGGCTTTGAGTAACCTGGTCTAGTGGAAGGTTCCTGGCCGACAGCAGTGGGGGTAGAACAAGATTATCTTTAAGTTCCCTTCCAACCCAAGTCATTCTATGATTATTTTCCACTGTGCATCTTTCCAGCCACTCTTCCCCCAGCTTTTAGAACTGCAGGGCATTGTTGTCATCCAGGGACAGTACCCAGCTCTTGGCCTCACTGAACTGCCGGAGGGTAGGAGGGCCCTTCAGAGGGACCTTGACAGACTAGAGAAATGGGCAGACTCCAACAGTATGAGATTTAACAAGTCTAAGTGCCGTCTTCTTCTCTTTGGACATAACAACCCCACGTATTGCTATCGGCTGGGGGATGAGTGGCTGGAGAGTGGTGAAATGGAGAGGGATTTAGGAGTAATGATGTGACAGGAAACTGAATACGAGCCAGCAGTGTGCCCAGGTGGCTAAGAAGGCCAATGGCATCCTGGCCTGTATCAGTAACAGTGTGGTCAGTCGGACTAGGAAGTTGCTCTTCCTCTGTACTCGGTGCTGGTCAGACCACATCTTGAGTACTATGTGCAATTCTGGGCTCCCCAGTTTAAGAAGGATGTTGAACTGCTTGAGAGGGTCCAGAGAAGGGAGACAAGGATGGTGAAGGGACTGGAGAACAAGCCCTATGGGGAGCGGCTTCAGGAGGTGGGATTGTTCATCCTGGAGATGAGAAGGCTCAGAGGCGACCTAATTGCTGTTTACAACTACCTGAGGGGAGGTTGCCAGGTGGGTGTGACTCTCTTCTCTCAAGCTGACGACACCAGAACAAGAGGAAATGGCCTTAGGCTACGCCAGGGAAGGTTTAGACTGGATGTTAGGAAGAGGTTTTTCAAAGACAGAGTGATTGCTCATTGGAATGGTCTGCCCAGGGAGGTGGTGGAGTTGCCATCCCCAGAAGTGTTTAAGAGAAGAGTTGATGAGGAGCTCAGTGACATGGTTTAGTTGGTGGGAGGTTTGGATGGATGGAGCGTGATGCCCATGGATCCCTGGGTGGGTGTTCACTTGGGAGTTGGACTAGATGATCCTGTGGGTCCCTTCCAACTCAGAATAACCTGTGAACTTCATATAATTGACCTTAGCTAACTGATCCAGCTTGTTCAGATGCCTCTGCAGAGCCCTCCTACAGATCAACACTCCTGGTCCACCTTGGGGTCATCCGCAAACAACTGAGGGTATACTTGGATCCCCTCATCCAGGTTATTGATAAAGATATCAAACAGAAGTGGTCCCAATACTGAGCCCTGCAGAAGAGGACCAGCAACACACTACCAGCTGGATTTAACTCCATTTACCACCACTCTTTGAGCCCAGTTGTCCAGCCATTTTTTTTCCGTAACAAATAGTACTCCCACCCAAGCCATAAACGATCAGTTTCCCCAGGAGATGTTTTGTCAAAGGTTCTTCTGTGTCCTTCCCTGGCACTAGGTCAGACTGACAGGCCTGTAGTTCCTTGGGTCCTCTTTTCAGTCCTTCTTGTAGATGGGGGTCACACTGGGTCACATTTACTAGTCTCCAGTCAAGCGAGACCTTCAGTCGCTAATTTACTACCACTGCTGGTAAATTACTGAAAATGTCTCTATGATCCCTTCTCCCAGCTCCCTCAGCACCCTTGGGCGGAACCCACCCATCCCCATGGACTTGTGGCTGTCTAAGTGACAAAATAGGTCACTAATTTGTCTGGTAATTGAAAACTCTCATCCTGTGATCACTGTGCCCAAGACGGCCTCTGATCACGACACCACCCACTGGTCCTTCTCTCAGAAACAGCAAGTTCAGTGGGCACTCCCTAACATACAGGGTAATCCCAACACATCTTGTTCCTTGCCTACTCCTCCTGAATAGTTTATAGCTATCCAGGATTTACCTTTGGGAGCCCACAAAAATCACCAAAGTCCAACTCCTGGCCCTGCACAGGACCATCCCCAAGAGCCACACTGTGTACTTGTGAAAGCATCATCAAATACTTCTTGACCTCTGTCAGGCTTGGTGCTGTGACCGCTGCTCTGGGGAGCTTGTTCCAGTGCCCAAATACCCTCTAAGTGAAGAACTTTTTTCTAATATCCAGGCTGAACCTCCCCTGACACAACTTCATACCCTTGGGTCATGTCAACGGTGACCACAGGGAAGAGAACAGTGCCTGCTCCACCTCCTTCTCTCACAAGGAATTTGTAAACTGCAATGAGGTCTCCCCTCCATCTCCTCTTCTTCCAGGCTGAATAGACCAAGTGACCTCAGCCACTCCTCATAAGGCTTCCCCTCAAGGTCCTTCACCTTCTTTGTTGCCCTCCTTTGGACATTCTCTAACAGCTTAATATCTTTCCTCCATTGTGGTACCCAAAACTGCCACAATATTCAAGGCGAGGCTGCACCAGAGCAGACCACAGTGGGACAATCACCTCTCTCGATGGGTTGGTGATGCTTTGCCTGATGCCCCCCAGGACACAGTTGGCCCTCGTGGCTGCCAGGGTACTGCTGACTCATATTCAGCTTGCTATTGACCATTGACCATTGTAGAGGTTAGTAAAACAGAGCACATATTAGCTTACTTTATTTCAGGAGTAATGATTTCTGCTGCTAAACTGTCTGAAGGCTCTTGTCTTCCCAGAGGCATCAATCCTGAGTAAGGAAAAATAAAGAATTTTGAAAGCACATGACTTACTTCCTTTACATGACAAAAAGCAAACACTGTTCCACAAGTTTACAGTTTTAAGACAATTGCTAGACAATGTAAAATGACAGAAAGCCAGGTTACAGCAAGACAGACAGACAAGAACCATTCCATTAGGAGAATAATCATTACTTCTGACTTCAGCTACTCAGAAGAAATTATTTTACAGTTCATGCTTTGCTCATTAACTTATCTAAGGACTACAAAGCTATGCAACATTATATATAAAAATGAACCATAACACACAAAACATCATGAGAAATTATCTCTCCAAAGAAAATTATATATTATATAGAAATTGGATATACATTATAAAATATCACAGTGGGGAGGAGAATAAAATTTCTGCTTGACCGAAGTAATATTTGAAGTTTTTGCTTGCTTAGGAAGTTATGAATGGTTGAAGCAATTTTTTCACTTCTGATTTTAGAGAAGCTTAAATTTATTCTGTACAAAACAAAAGCACAATCAGTACTCTGCAGAGAAGCCCTGTAAACTCTAGAAAAGAGCCATTTCATCTCCTTGTTTGTCCTTTACCTGTAGTGGTGAGTTGACCCTCCTGAGCTTGTACGCATCTAAGCTCTTCAATAGTCTCTTTCAAAGAATCCCTTTCTGTTCTTAATCTCTGAATAATTGGAAAGAGAACAAACAACAGCATCAGTCTCGGAACTACAAATCCACCTTTAACAGTACACAGGTCACCAAAAGGCACAGCCTTCAACACCTTAAAAGGAATTTAACACAACTCCAGAGATTATATTCAGATTGAGGTATCGCAGGCTATTTCATAACATAATAAATGTAAGTATTACATACTCCACATGGACAGTGGGGTTTTTTTGGAGAAGAGTTGCTGATCTTATTGGGCTAAAGATGGCAGAGTCTAAGTTTACAAAATCAAGACACTAGAGACACAAAGTTACAGTACCAGGTAGTAAATCGCATGCCCTGTGGCCACTCAGACACTTTTCTTCTTTCTTTAGGGATGATTACAAGGGAAAAGGAAGTGAATTAAGAGACTGTAGGTTTTCCCTCACCATGAATCCAAGGTTCAGCCATGAATGAAATAAAGAGCAGGTGAGTACATAGTCAACATAAAACAAAACTACTTTATTTTATTTGTCTTTCACCAGTGAAAGTGTAAGCAGCATTTCCACATCCCATTTCTCTTGTGTATCAGGCTGCCCTTGCCACTCACCATCATCTTGGCTATGAAATAAAACTAGTTGCTTAAGGCTCAGTCCAAAAAGAACTGAAAAACAGTACTGGACCCCCCTTAGGATCCAAAAAGATGTGCTATTCAGTAACATCAGGCAAATACTCTCTCAGTTTGGCACAAGTCGCCTTCTGGAAAAAAATGAGATTCTGTAGAGAGTATTAAGCTTTTGACCAGAAGATTGCCACGAGTCAAAAATGAAAGAAAAAAACTGACAAGAAATTAGACATGTTCAGTATTACTAACAGGCTCGGGATAGACCTTGTCTCTGTGTAGAATGAAGTTGTGTTCACTGACAGCTCCTGGCATTTCATTCTGTTAACAGTTGATTATCAAATGCCAGAATACTGTAAAGACGAGTAAAAGCTTTAGGGCATGAATTATATAAGCAACTCATCAAATTATCTTCATACTTACCATACAACACAGCATAGAGGTAAAATTGCAAGTTACATGGCTGAAGATATGCAACACAATATCACACTTTGGCAGAATATAAAATCAATTTCAGTAACTGTATCCAGAATACAATCGACAAGACAGCACTACATAGCTTGTGATCTGTGCTGGGTTACCTGACTGACAAGTATGTGACAACATGAACAGAAGGAGTAGGTAACACAGACAGTGAACCACTAAATTCGTGTGATGAGAGACTTCTAGTTGTAATATACTTCTCACAAGTGCATATCCATTGAAAATATGTTCTTAAAAACAACATCCAGCTCAAAAAACTGCTATTTGCCAGAGCATAAAATGGTAAACTATATGACAATGCCCTGCAATTCAGATCCTTTGTGCAAGATGAAATGATCCACCAGCAATGGAAAAGCCACAGAGACGATCTTACTACTGTCAAAAATAAAAGAACTGGAAAAACCCAAACTTAAAAATAAAAACCAAGAAAGAAAGCCAAAGCACAGTACAAATACAAGTACTACAAGCATTCCAGCCTGAAATGAAGGGCAGATGGAAGTGTTACGAAGGTCAAATGTCTGCTCTAGTTTAAAAATTTAATAAAAAATGGAAATCAATGATCTATGAACATAAAATAACTGAAAACTTTCAGTTCAAATGATATTCAGGTGCAAGGCCTGGAAATGTTGGGAAGAACTGGACATAAAAAATTACTATTGAGGAAAAAGCCTACCGGGTTTCCAACAGCTGGATCAATGGACTGATAATTAAAACATGCCTAAGTAACTGCTAAGTCAAACTGCTAACCTTATTTTGAGGTCGTCTGAGGCACGTTCATGTACATTTCCAAGAAACAAGCCAAAATTAACTGGTGAGAAGCAACAGTGTGGAAGAGATGCCTGGAGGATCAGTTTTGGCAAGAGAGGACAGAACAGAACCGCAGAATCACCAGCAGGAAATGACACAAGAGGAAGGGGATAGATTGGTATCTTCCCTGTGTGTTCCATGTTGGCAGTACAAGATAAGTCAATAAAGAGCTGTCATAAAAGGTGAGATTGCCACAAAGGATATTTCCCTCTATGTGACTACCAAGCCCCTTGCTACATTAATCATGACTCCCCAGAGAGAAGCATGCTGATGGTACCTCAAAGAATGCCTTAGAAAAAAATGCAACACGAATTTAGTTCTAGGATGATATTGCAGAATCCCTACTGTAAGTATTTTTTCAGAATACGTGTAACTTATCCTGGGTATTTATTAGCCTTCTCACCGTGAATAATCAGGAAACAACTTCAGATGCCAAAAAAGAATGCTGTTCCTCTTAAAAACAGGTTTCATATGTTTTTGTACAATCACTTTGTTCCATGCTGTAAAATTCTTAGGTTAAAAAAGTATCTTGTACAGAAACATTAGAAAATATCAGATGAAAAAGGACTTCCTAATTTAAAAAGATTACTAACTATAATTAGCACCATATCTCTGTGGTAAGGGACACAAAGTTGCTACCATTACTAACAAAAAAATAACACCTTGGCACTTACATCTTTTTCTTTTTGGAGGCTGTCTACTTTTTCTTTCAGTCGTTTGCATTCATAATCTAATTTATCAGCTTTCTTGGATTCTTCAGATAACCTGTTTTGTAGTTCAACTGCCTGTGAGAACAAGAATCGATAATGTGTCTACAAATATTAAAACAAAATACACACGACAAAGTAGCCAGTTACCATGCACCACCAATCATGTTGTAAATAAGAGAAATAATAACCTGTAGGTTATACTGAAAGCTGCTTTCATCAATTGTTTTGAGTTACAGCAAAATAAACAGCATTCAATTATTAGGCCTCAGCGCAAGCAACAGATGCAAAAACTGAATAATTTTTTTCAGTACATCTCAAGAAGAATTTAAGCTCAAGCAAGGTTTATAGAAAAAAAAGCCCCTGTGTAGTTCTAGGGATCAAGGAGTTCAGGAAAAGCAGAAAAATCTTCCTGCATTCTGAGAAGACTAGTAAAAAGTACTGAAGAGAGCAGATTATCTATACTTTTTATTAACTTTTATTTCATAAACCTCACTCAGAATTCAACCACCAGTTTATGTGGCCAGGTAACATTTCTTAACCTGAGATTTCCCAATAATTTCTAAAACACTAATATAAAGATTCAGCCACAGGCCCATAAATAGTTCTCTTTCTTTTGTGGAGAAACATGGCTAACAAAGTTGCACATGTGCTTTCAACTACAGATCAGCAAAAGGCCTTTGAAATTAAGTGAGCAGAAATCTGAAATCTGAACACAACAGGAGGCAAGCCAGTGAAGTTTTGCCTTTTCAAAACTCTCAGCCTTCACCCCCAGAACATCAGTAAAGCTGGTAATACAGAGAACATGGAAGTAAATAAGCTCAATAAAGACTGACCTGCAAACCCAAAAGCTGAATGAAGGTTCAGATAAAGACATAGGAATTCCTAAGGAGGTTTTTACACGGTTTTTAGATTACACAGGAAGAGATTAATTTAAATGGTGAAGCAAAGCAGTAGGCATAGCTACATGAAGACTGCCCAGTGATTCTAATTGCCATTTATTTTCAAAGCGTACAGCTACAGCAAAACAATTACAAGACCTAAAATATGCATGGTCTTAAGTCTTAGAGAAGGACTCTGCTCCTGTTGTTCCTTTATTAAAGGCTGAAAAAATAGCACAGCCCTGCATTTTCCGAGATAAAAAAATTAAAACATTAGATTTTTACATCAGCGGACATAAACGTGTGCTGTGACATCCATCACTGGGGCTATCACAGGCATTAAAAGAAATATGCAGGACTTCACCTGTAACTGTGCCCCCACTTGCAAAATGTGTAAATTTTCAACTGGAAAAATGGAAAAATGGCATTAATATTTGTAATCACACATGCTATGGTAATGGTATGTAGAAAAATATAGCAGGAAATAAATTGTCTAATTGTCAGGACCTGTGAGTAAACTGAAAGATATACAGTTTCATGGTAATGCAGAAGATTAAAAAAAAAAAAAACTGCCATCACATCTACTAAGCATTATCTGAGTGTGGGATGAGTAAAGCAGGGATTTCGCAATAAAGAAAAGCAAGACACACTGTTAAAAATATACCAGAATGCACATGCACAAAGGGGCTGAATTAAAATGACAAAAGAATTATCCTTCAATCTTCACATTTCAATTCTTAATGCTGGAATAAAACTGTAGTGGAGATAAAATTTTCTTGCAAAACACTACAGGAGTTGAATCAAGCACTTACATCTGCATAACACAACGCTTCTAAGCCAAAGAAATAATTCCTCTGATGGCATCATCATGACCGTGGTTGGATCCTTTACATGCTAGACGAGATACATCCCACTATAAAAGCACACTAATTCTGAGCAATGACATAATACCAGAATTCTTAGATTCAGCTCCATTCTTGTACAGTGAGCCTCTGCATATTCGCAACCCGCTATTTGCGAGATTCAGTATCTGCGAGTGATTTTTCTGCGAGCTGTGCGACCTCGGTGCATGTGCAGAACCTACCATGACCTCAGTCTGATCAGTCGCCAGTCCTGCCACTTGCGGGCTGCCGGGACAAGCCGCGGCGCCAGGACTCCTCCGCTCACTGCTTGCCCCCTGTCCCGGCGTAACACAGCCAGACAACTGAGAAAAGCCCCGCTCTCAGGACCATTCTCCAGACCTTATATGGGAAGGGGGCGTGGCTACGGGCATGGCGTACTCGACTACGTAGTGGGGTCGCTATCTTCGCGGATTTCACCACTCATGTGAGGAGGACCAGACCCAACAGCCCGTGAGTAACGGGGGTTCACTGTAGCACAATTTAGGATTCTCAGAAAAGTAATTTTATGGCTTATAATTCACAGGTAGGTCTCAAAAGGAGCCCAGTCTTACGGACACTGAAGATTACAAATATAGAGCGTTCATTTTGAGGCACTGTGGTTAGATGAAGAAGACATATCTATCACAAGACACTTGAGGCTTATTCCAGTCTCAGCCAGCAAGATGTTAGGTACCCATGAACAGCTCCTCATATAGGAAATCCTACCCATAAAATACAGGGCATAATGAAGAAAAGGAGGAATACTTTTGCAACAGAAATGACGGGACTGCCCCTTCCAAAATCCTTATGGTTGGTGAAATAAGAAGGAACAGATACAGACATTGAGGCTATACAACAATATCACACGCTCAGCTCTACAATGGAGTGAAATACTGGTCTGCCCAGAACTTCACATTCCTCATATGTGGAAGGCCATTGCTTTGCACATTTACTTTTCTCTTTAATTGTTTGTTACTTGAAAATTCTTTTTGTCTAAGTTCTTTTTTCTGGTAAAAATATTTGGGCTGTATTTTCAATTAGTCCACAAAGGCTGAAACTAGTTGTCTTAACAAATGAGACAACCAGGAGCAGAAAAATAGATCTACCAAGTCTTAGGGAAACATTGCACCTGGGCTTACAGTGCTGTTAGTGCTTGTTTCTGTGATTCATTCTGCTATAAGCTGATGAACAGGGACTCCTGTGCTGTGACCATTCAAACAGGCAGAAATTCAGAGCAGTCACTACTACTTTAATGAATCATGCTCTGTCTGGCCCTGTAACAAGAATGTCAGAATGATGTCATGTCCCTGTAGTACAGAAGCACAGAGAAGATTAAACACATCGTCTACCATTACAGAAAGAGCATCACATGATACTTTAATAAGCATGAGGATAAACAAATGCCTTTCACTCCAGTGAGCATGCTGGTGACACATTTTGTACATAATGCTGTGCGAACACAAACAACGGGGATGACATGTGTCCTCTCTTCTTACTGAAAGAATTCAGAGGTATCAGAAACTACGACTTAAAAAAGAAGTTACTTAACCACAGGAATAACCTACCTCAGCTGTGGTGCTGGAAAATTTTAAGTGCAAAGTAGATACTTTTTCTGAAAGAAAATGATCCAACTCAAGCACTGCTACTGAATATGAATGAGGAACAATTTTAGGAAAAAACTCCTAACATCTGTTGATTTTTTAAATATAAGAAATGCTGTTGATTGGCAAACTAACATAAACTTGAAATAATGACAAGACCAGCAGGAAAGGAGGACAAAGATGGTACTTACAAAATATGAAAGTCTTCTAAGCAGAAGGAGCTGTTTTTTCATAGTTTATTTTTTACTTCAAGGTATTAGCCACGTTAGGAAGAGAAGGTGTTGAACAATACAGAGTTGCATTCATGATGTTTCTCCTCACCTGTCTCTTGTATGTTTCCAGCTGACTTCGTGCTGCGTTGGCCTTCCTGAGTTCTTCCTCCAGGCTCACGGTATTTTGCATGTACATTGTATTCTTCTCTTCCAGAAGCTTCACTTGACGCCTCAAATCACCCAGATCTTCCAATTTCTTTTTGTAAGACTCCACCTGGCTCTCTAACTTGGCTACTTTATCAGAAGAATGCCTGAAGGGACAGATTCATATCAAATTAGAACTCTGAAAACTAACCATGTCAAATGCTTCCTCATTGTTTTACCATAATGCAGGAAACATTCTGAGATGCCATGGGGAGAACAATAAAGCAATCATATCCTTTTACTACTAATGTTTTCACCTTTAAATTATCTCCCATAACTATTTGTCAACTCAAATGGCTGCTGATGGAGGTTCTTTTAGAAACTATCACTTTTCCTAACAGAGTTTTCTTATCCACTTCCAATCTTAAAACAGTACTTAAAACAGCTTCACTCCCATTCACTTCCTTTCAATTCTAAATTATCTTCTCTCCTACGTTTTACAAGAGTAAAGAAGAAAACTTTCTGACTGTTGACTTGTTTTAATGAGAGCCAGAAATAAAATAATAAAGATCTATCTCCAGGCAATATATACTTAGTGACAAAAAAGTACCACACTAGTTTTGGAATTTGGTCAAAAAATAGAAAAAATGGAAGAAAAGAAAAAGAAACTCCAGGCTCTGTTCATAACTTTTCAGAGTTCTTACAATCCACCTGCTGCAATATCAGGACAGCAATTGTCTTTACCTTGCAACCACCCACACCTCTGCCACTACTATTGTCCTCAGTTTCATTTTTGAACCAACCAATTTACAGAATCAATTTCCTATGAAATCCAGGGAATTTCCCAGTGACTTGATGTATCAGATTATGGGACATTGGGGCAAGCCAAATCTCTTCAATTACCACTGTAGCACAGAGCCTCTCTTGAGACAAGGAATTATTCTTTGAACCCATGCCACCCACATAGACAGTTTCTACTGTCATGGGTTCATTCCTTACGTTAATGATAGAGGTAAAACCAGATAGCTGTGGTAAAAAGCAGCTGGTGAAATAGAAACTGCAATATTAAACTAAGCCTTGCTACAGGGAATGTGTTTATTTTTACTGTTCTGAATAACCCATGACAGCAAGATGCCAACACTGAAGGAGTATGTTTCCATAGTAAAAGTGGCTGTCCCACCCTATAAACCACTAGCACCATCAAATTATGACAAGTTTGGGTGCTAAACTCCACTGACAATGAGAGATGCAAAAGATCACAGAATCACAGAATATTATGAGTTGGAAGGGACCCACAAGGATCATCTAGTCCAACTCACCACCTAACNGCCATTGGCCTTCTTAGCCACCTGGGCACACTGCTGGCTCATATTGAGTTTCCTATCGATCAGTACACCTAAGTCTCTCTCCACTTCACTAGTCTCGAGCCACTCCTCCCCCAGCCGATAGCGGTGCATGGGGTTGTTATGGCCGAAGTGAAGAACCCGGCACTTAGTCTTGTTAAACCTCATACTGTTGGAGCCTGCCCATCCCTCCAGTCTGTCAAGGTCCCTCTGGAGGGCCTTTCTACCCTCCGGCAGTTCAACATTTGCCCCCAGCTTAGTATCATCTGCAAACTTGCTGATGATGGATTGAATTCCCTCGTCCATGTCATCGATAAAGATGTTGAACACTACTGGGCCCAACACTGACCCCTGTGGGACTCCACTGGTGACTGGCCGCCAGTCTGATGTTCATATTAGCATTATATGACAAACCAAAAGCACCACCTAAAGTCCAAACAATGCAAATGCAGGAAAGGAAAGGGCAGAGTTTCCTGATGAGAACAGATAACAGATCACAGACTATACTGAGTTGGAAAGGACCCACAAAGGTCATCGAGTCCAACTCTTAAACGGCACCACTGCCTCCCTGGTGGGAACTGAAACCCCAGTCTGCTGCATGAGAGAGGGGACACTCACCACTGTGCTAAAGTGGATTTTCAGATGTCCCAAGTCATAATGAAGGCGAATAGAGAATACTCAAGAGATCAGTAATTGCCCTATTATGTAACCATAAGATTGCATAGAATTGCTAAGTTTACTCATAATTATCGATTAGGTACACAATAAACAATAATATTGTACCTAGAGAGAATTGTGTGTTGGTTTGTGTAACTAAACTGCAGGATGCTGAAGAACCCTAGCATTGAGAAAGTGTTTATACATAATATTTACAGATTCACAGATTCTTCTGAGTTGCAAGGGACCCACAAGGATCATCGAGTCCAACTCTTAAATGGCACCACACCCTCCCTGGCAGGAATTGAACCCTGGCTGGCCGTACGACAGGTGGGTACACTCACCACTGTACTAAAGTGGATATTAAATCATTGAACAAAGGATGAAGTAGACTAAGCACAGAAATCATAAGTTAACAGTTAAAAAAGGGTTAATAGCACAGAATTTACCTGAGTACATCTATCTCATCCTTCAAAGACTGAGCCTCCTCTGCCAATGTAGTAAGCTCTTCAGTTTGTTGTCTCAATTCCACAATTTCCTTTTCTAGTTCTTCACAGCGTATTCGATAGTCATCTTTGGCAGCTTCCAATCTGTAGAAATGAAGTAGAAAATAATTTCTCACCTTGACCCACAGTTACCTTTCCTCATCACCATCCCCTCTAAACATACATAAAATGATCCTCTGGTGCACTGAAGACCCAAGAGCCCAATGTGCTTATTCAAAATGTAGAATCAGATTTATTTTTTTCAATGTTCCCAATTTGATATCGGTCTCTCTGCTTAGAGAATAAAGAGGTAACGTATGTTCTCATAAAGACAACCTGAGTTTTTTTCTGTAATGGTAGTACCTTTCACAATGGAAGCCCAAGCAGAAATTTTCACCTTTTTTTCATCGTGGAACACATAGAGTTTGAACATGGCATCCTCATCTCCAGATTGTGTTCAGCTGCCCAACTCCTAGATACCATCAACAACACTGACCTCATTATCAGATGTTATAAATGCTGTACAGCTCTCACTGAAGTAGCTTTATTTATTTACTCATGAAGAGTCTCTGCATGTCCAACACATCTGAAGAACCTATTTTGTTAGCAAGCAAAGAACTGAGACCAAAGATGCTGCAGTGAACTGCCTGCATACAGCATACATAGGTAAAGCTCCAGTAATTTTTCAGTGAACAAAGGGAGTACGTAACAGAAACTCTGTCAAAGCATTTTGAATGAACGGAAGAGGACACAACCTGTAACAAAAAGTCCCATTGTGATTTTGATCTGAAATTAAAACAAAACCAATCCAGAGCAGGATATGTGGGCACGAGAGGGAAAAGAGATATTTTATCAATTAATTCATGGAATACGAGAAGAGTCTACAAGAAACTAAGCAAAAGATAGTTTTGAAATCATGTAAACCACAAACAACACAGATTTGGACCATGGCAGATAGAAATGTCAGAGGACAAAGAGACAAGGCTGGGAAGAAAAACTGTAGTACCACAGTCAGATAGAGCAGGAAGGAACACATAAACGGCCATCAGGAACCACATGCTATAAAGGCAGGGGAAGGAGGTAAAGGAGATCAGAAACGTGTCTCACATGAGAAAATGGTTTAGAATTACCTTCAGAACCTGAAATTAGAGTAACAGGCAGTGCATATACTGAACACAGGGAAAAAGCCTGTTCAAGTAGTAATTGATAACAGACTCAGGGAGGAATCATTCTAGACCATGGAGATGAACCAGGAAAGATAAAAGGGAACATTATCACTATGTTATTCCTTTACATGGTAGATGTATAGAAAGAAGAGATTGTGGCACTAGCTGCTGTGAAAGAGAAATACTGCATGTTTTTCAAGAAGCTGATGGGAGAGGGTATGTCAGAGTAAGCACAAAGGAACCTTAGCAAGAGGCATTGGAAAAATGCCAAAACAGGCAAAAAAGTCACTTGCTGCTTAGGATAAGAATTAGAAAAGGGCAATGAGATGAGAACAGCAAAAGAAAAACCGGCAGGCTAAAGAAATACCATCTCTCTCAGGAAACTAAGTATGGCAAAGGGAATGAAATGGTGAGGTGAACCAGCTTTCTTCAGCAGAATAGGCATGTTCATCCTGAAAGCAGCAGTCAAAAAACCCAGGATGGATATTTAAAGAGGGATTTTGAAAAACATGGGTGAAATGATTGCATGAGTGATGTGTATACAGCACTTCAGCATTAAGCAATCATGCATTTTTTTGTGCGAAAACTTGTAAAGAGGTAAATCATAACACATACATCATAGTAAATACTGTACTACTGTTGTTATACCATTCATTATACCAATTCATAATTCCCAGCAGACACAGAAGTATCTAAGTCACATCTATTGCCAGCTACAAACAATCTAACCAAGAATAGTCTTTCTACCTGAATGTTTCCTCTTGGAGTTGTTCTAGTTGGGTCTGCAGCTGCAGGTGCCTACGACCTGCAGGGCTGTTGGGATCTTCAATAGAATCAGACTGATTTAAACGTTCCATCAAAATCTGGTTCTCAGCAAGTAGGCTGCTTTTCTCTTCTTGGAGGGCTGCAACCTGTTGTAATAAAGCATGGATTAGAAAAACTGACCTATCCAGCTACAGAGAGAAACATTTTTTCATGTGCATAATAAAGTATCAACACAACCCACAAACTGAAACACACAGGCTTCAACAATCACATTTCACAGTATTATACTGTATCATTTAATAGTTATTCAATTGTAATGTGATGAAACCAAGTGCAACATCACTATTCTTAGCATGTTTTGAACAAGCATTTAAAGAATAGGTCTTTGTCATGACAGAAGATAACTTCATTTTACTGAAGTCTGCATACCTTCCCAGCAAACAAATAAGAGCAGCCCTCCACAATACAGGCCAACTGTAACCAGGCCTGAAACAGGAACCCAGTCCCAAAGATGACTCAGTTTCCACCAATGCTGTGAAAATATCCAGCAGCAATGTGAAAAACTTGAAGTGCTCCAACTCAAACAACAGTTAAAACATTAACCATGAACAGACCGATCAGCTTAATTAATTCCAACAGTTACTGAACTGTTTGGCAAAAAGTCTGAATTATATTCCATAGTCGGGTTGCAATGGCAATGCCTTTCAGAGTTCCCCCTCCACACTCCTCATATCTTCCAGATGGCACACAAACAACTTACAGGAAGATTCTGCCTAAATCCATACACATCTGATAGTTTGCAGTGACACTGACTGCAATTTAATTTTTATCTGAAACTGTTACAGCAGCAGAACTTGTATTAGTTCTCTGCAGCAACCGTTTTGCCACACAACGCTTTTTGTAAGTATGAAATATCGTAACAATGGCAACACTGCATCAAGAAAAAAACCCAAACAACTACATTCATTTCGCTAGCACAAGTGAAGCAAAATACAGTTATACCTCCTCCATTGCGAGGAAAGGGACAGGCCAATGCCATCGCGAAAGCCCAACCTCGCAAAGAACTGCAGGTCATTAATATGCATGCAGGCCACGCCCATTGCCCCACCCCTCGGAACTCTGCACGGGGAAGCAAAGGGAACCATTTCTGAGTCCCCTCTGACTCGGGAGACCCCCGCCACCCCGAGAATCTGTGGGCCTCTCCGGGCCGCTGCGACTGTGCAGTCACAGCACAAACCNTGCCAGAGCAGAGCCAAACTGCGCATGTCTCAGCCAGCTCAGCTCGCCGATGGCAGAATCATATTTGCAAAAAAATTGCTTCGCAAATGGGCGAGGTCATGAAGGAGAAGTCGCGATACAGAGAAGATTCACTGTAATTACTCTCCCATTTTCATCTCCTTTTTAAAAAAATATCGACACTACAGCAAACTTACCTGCATATCTAACTCATGACATCTCTGGGCAATTTCTTCTTTTGTAGCTAGTGCTTCATTTAATTCTTCTGTAGTTTTCTTCAGCTACCATAAACAACAAACATTTACATTTTCATCACTCTCTGTGATCCATTTAAAAATATTCTGAACTACATGGCTATAAAATTATTTTTACATTTAGATAATATACCAAATTTTTTGAAAACTCAGGCAGTTCCACTCTTAAAAAGAAAAAAAAAGCAGATGTGATTATTATTTAGTTTGTATAATAGCAAAAAGTAAATGGACCTAAAATAATGTTTGCTCATATATTAGAATTATCACATCTATTCAGTAAATTCAGTAAAAAACTCCTGAAAAACTTGGGTTTAATGAACTCATCAAATCTCTACACTGAAAAAAAATGGTCAAAACCACTTTTCTTTACAGATTCAGAGTGCAAAATTTCGATTTTCACTCTACTTCTGAAATACAGAAAGGACTGGAAGTTGGAATACAGGGAACGGACAATTAGGGTAAAATCTCACTAGTAAAGGAAGCTACTCTTAGCGGACAACAGGAGTACAATTAACATGGTGACAGAGAAGCCTACCCTTCTGAAAAAGGGCATTCAACCTTGTAAGCAGTGGTAAATATTCTGATACTTCCCTTCAAAGGCTCAATATTCAAAGATATGTATCTTGCCACTTACAAATGAATACAGTTAACATAAACATAGCTATGAGAATATTCGTCTGATAAAATAGGTGCATGTAAGTTATGTATATAGAGGTCTATATATATGTACTACTATATCTGATGAAGTTCAAATGGGCTTTCTCAAACAGTATCATCGTATCACCATGCGCAAGTTTATTACTCATAGGCCTGTTTACATACAAAAATTAATTTCATCTGCGAGAATTTACATATTTCTGCAGAGAAAGTATGATGCAGGAATACAGGACACCACTGTACTACACTTCTCAATTAGAAAAAACTGAGGAAGCAGGCCAGTGCTAGCATGAGGTTAAGATAGTAAAAAACCCAGTTGGTTTTGCATGTACTTTAAATATATCAGACAGGGAAGGATTATATTTGAAAACTTCTCCTATAGATTACAACAGTTGCAAGACCCCATAGTTGTGGGGCTTCAGGATTTTTCGGTTTTTTTGTTTCTAAACTGACTTTGAAAGTAGAAACTCACATAAAAAGTTTTATTTAAACACGACATATTTTATCTTTCTTTCTCAATACCTAAAAACTTGTACACCAATCTGCAGTTTTGCTTTATTATGCCATACAGCTATACTGGTATTCCAAACCAACTCTTTTTTCTCTTTTAAACACATAATAGGAATAAACTCAATTTATAAAGCTAAAGGACTTGAAATACTGAAATTTAGTTTTCTACTCGGTATTTGACTTTCCCACAAAACCCTTTAATAATTCAAGAAAAAAAGATGGAGTTCTTAATAAGGAAAAATGGCCAGCCACTCATGTGCTATGATTGAAGGAAAAGAAACATCTCGTCTTAGATACCTGTCGATCAAGGTCAAGGTAAGCATCATTTCCAACAGAGACTGGAGACTCTTTACTCATCAACTGCAATTAGATTACACTGGATTAGAAAAAGCAAAGATTTACTTTTGTATTAAAACCTAAGCTTCAACAAAATACCAAGCTTATTTTTACCTTCAGGAGTTTTAATTTGAATTAATTTGAAAGTTTTTAAAATTTGAAAGTTTTTATTCATTTTTATATATGATATATTCAGAAACCAGAACAGAAAAAGAAACCCTCAAAATTTATAATACTAAGAGTGATATAAGAAAACCCCCTTACATCATCTCTTTTTCTTCTGACAATGCACATTCTTCATCTGTGATGAAGCCTACAGTATACTCTGCTAAATATTCACCGAAGTGACTTTGGAATGATGGCAGATAAAAAACACCATGCAAGACCTGCCTCTAATTGATCTCTGCTAGTGGCTTACATGCTTCCATGACCTGGAAGCTCACATCAATTTTACTTATTTCACTAAAGTTCAGAACATATCCTTCGCTAATAGTGCAAAACAAAGATGATCCAAATTCTGTGGTGGAGTTGTCTGTAATTTTCCACTTTAAAAAGAAGGTCTGTAGAGTCCATTCCTGAAATGAGTTTTACAATTCCTTGTGTACTAAATTATTTATTGCTGGAATAGTTTGGCAGTTTTGGAATATCTGGAGTATTTTAAAAACAACAAAACAAAACAAGACCACCAAACTGTCAACACAAAACCCCAAATAAAATATTATAGAATTGACTGACGCTTATTAGAAGGAAGACAAAGACCTGGTAAGTTTTAAGAGCTCTCCATTGACAGGATTAATGGAAGTTACAATCAAAAAGGCCCTGTCCTAACCAAAATCAGGACAAGATTTTTCCCCCCCACGATCTCTTGTCCTGCCACTGTACTCTCTCCATAGATCGGGCTTCCTTTATTCCTTCCAGAAATGAGGCTACTGCATCACTCTTCCTTGACAAAGTTTTTGGGATATCCAGAACAGAGCATTAACTTCTTCTCAAACCTTTCTGTTTATATCACTGTGTAAAAGCACAAAATCTGTTTGACACATATGTAATTCAAATATTTACTCACATTTCTCTCCTTTCCCCCATATCCTTAATTGGGATTTACCTGCATAACTAATGCACAAATTAATCTATCTGACCCCAAAAGTCCTCCTCAGATCCTGACAATGCTTGCTGAATGTCTTCCATTTTGTCTACATCTTTACAATGACAAACTACCTCAAGATAAAGCATTGCATGAAGTCTAGACTCTCTGTAATAGCAATCAGAAAGTCCCTAGCCTCAGAGCTGTCATCTGAAACATGAAGTCACATCTTTTGCATTACAATACACAGTGGTATTACACGCTTCTCTTTAATTTAGGGCCCTAATCTAAGCTGGTCATCATTAAACAAAAATTTCCAGTCTCTCCTTGCTCTGTGATACTCATACCTGTTTAAATTACAGTAACCCCTGCCTATTTGCAGTCTGCATGTTCGCAGTTTCAATTGTTCAGTTTACTTTTCAGCAAAAAGTGGGCCCGCAGATAATACCGTGAACTTAGTCAGTTCATGAATATGTACTGAGTTCATGAATATGTAAATTAGCCCCGCCACAAACTAACAATGAAAATTTACTGACAAGAAAGCAAAAGAAGGGGAAAACCTCATCTCGGTACTGCTCCGTTTGTGGGGAAAAAACCCAACCCCTAAATATTGACATAGCCCAGTGTGTACCAGCGTAAGAGTCACAGGCTGTTTACATCATAGCCCTAATACTAGCGCTGACAGTGGAAGCCCCCACACTCCCTTTCTCTTCGGAGGGACACAGCCCCCATTGGTCAGGGTGCAGGGACTGGCGGTGCCCCCTACATGGGGCCATGCAGCTGGGTGGGCTGCTTGAGATGGCACCAGGGGACAGTGGGAGCTGAAAGCCACAAGCCCCTGTGCTCCCCAGGAGCGCACTTGCCTGCCCGTGGCAGCAGCCTGAGATGGCAGCAGGAACACTGTGGCCGTGCTCTGACCCTGGGGCTTATCCATACCCAGGTGCTTAAACTAAAAAAAGCAGCATGTTTTCCCCTTGCAGTTAGGAGGGAGCACAGCCCTGGGACAACCCTGACACAGAACAAAACTGGGGCAATTCTGTCAGCCTGCTGGGACCAGGAGCCGTCATGGGCCAGCAGTGGTCCCTTTGGTCCCTGCCATTTCCCAGGTAGCAGGGCTGTGCCAGTGCTCTAGGGAAAGGGCTGTGATAGGCAGTGATCACTTCTCCAGTGGGGAGGGGTGGAATCAAAACTTCCAGGCATGCACTGTTACGTGCTATGAGACCTGTTGAGTGACAGCTGGAATGCCCTATGGAAGGACACACACAGGTTTGGGAATGCTGGTACACAACACACATTTAAACTAAGAGGAATGGAAAAGGTTTTTGTAGGCACTATTTACAAGTAAATGATAGCTCTCTCATGACAGAACAGCCTGGTCCCGTTGCTGAGGCAACACAGCTGCCAGTTGTGTTTGCTGGCAGCAGCGGCATCAGCTCGGTAACCCTACCTAACACGGGCCCAGGTGTGGCTACAGCAGCTCACACCTACACAGTCCTGGGAGCGGTGGGTCCAGGGCTGGCAAGGCGTAGCCCAGCCAAACTGCTCATGCAAGATGCCTGCCTCCCCAGTGTAGCCCACAGCTTCAGCTCCCTCCGCTTGCTGGGAGGAGGAGGAACAGGCAGCTAGATTCCCCACCAGAGCCCTAAGCACCCCTCAGGTTCAAACACAGTTTGCCTTTTTTGTCAATTCCCCCACTGGCCGCCATACTGGGGTGGAAAAATCTGCCTGATACAACGTGAAAATAGAATGCTCCCTGCATTCCATCTGGAGGTTCAGCAGAGCCCCACAGCGGGTCCTCAGCCCGCTGCCGTTGCGCGGAGATTTGGTAGAGCCCCACAATGGGTTCTCAGTCCCTGCGCAGAGGTCCAGCAGAGCCCTCCACCCTGTGGTTGATCAGACGCCCAGTGCTGCTGCAACCACTACGACAGCATAAGCCCAGGACTCACTACAGGGGCAGTGCAGTCACAGGGAGCTTGCCCCCACCCCGATTCCCCAGGACTCCCCTTGCCAGGACGGGGCAAAAGGTATTTGCTTCACCTTCCTGAGGCACAACATGGCGTATGTGCAGGACCGCCCTCTAGAGCTCATTAGTGGAGGGGGTGTGGATGTTGGTGGGGCTTAATTGAATATTCATGAGCTCACTCTCATTGTGCTTCACTGTGTTCACAGCACCTCAGCAGACCTGTTAATCCACAGACACTGGTGCCTGACTGTACTGTATTTCACCAGTCTCTGTTAAAATGCTTTTCCAGATGACTTAAGGGATATCCCATATTAACCAAATACTGAAGTCCCCTCCCTATTCTGTATCCCTCAAAAGTTTGCAAACACACTTTGGATACATATGCTCAGAAATACACAAGTAAATATCACCCACTAATCCAGCACTTTCCAGCTGGCAGGTCCGATGCAGCCTGCAACAATGTACAGCAACACGTCTCTAACAGCCATGGCCTCTTTCTGGCCCAAGCACAACTTCCTCATCAGTAAACCAGCTCAACAGGCCTGCCCAAGAATTACTGTAAAAAGGAATACATGGGACCACACAACCCATTAGAGGCCACCGTGGTGTCACTGCTTCCCGTGAATTGCCGTAAAGGAAGCAGGCCAAGGTCAATAACATATTCCACTGCCATCCTGGTCACATGTTTCAATGCTCAGCGCCTCCAGATAAAAAAAAAAATTGTTCAAACCCAGGAACCCGGGAATTTTTTTTATACAGGAGATGTTTGTGCAAATTCCTCCTCTGGGATGTGGGGGCAGGTGAGGGAGGAAAGGGGAGAAAGGAGCTCCGAACAGGGCAGGCAGGGGGAGCAGTCAGAGCTGTGGAGGGGCAGGCAGGGAGGAGCTGGGCTGCAGGAGCTGTGCTTGAGACCCTGGGAAGGATTCTTTATGTGCACTGCATGCAGCATCTTCTGTGCGGAGCAAGCGTCACCGCTTCCTCCACAACCGGGGACTGCTCCCTCCATCCTCCAGGCAGCCCTAGGCCATCATGGGACCATGAGGGATTGTGCCAAGCTGTGCAGGGCTGCTGAAACAAAGCTCAGGACCTAGCACTCGTCCTGGAGGTGGGGAGGTGGGGGGTTGGCAGTGCTGTGACACTTCCCTTTGGAGCTGCCACCTCACTTTCACGTGTGCTGCTGCAGCACACATGTTTAAAGTGGAGTTTCACAGCCTGGACTCCACACTGGGGCTTACACTGGTGTCCCTGGAACACTCTGGGGATGGCTACACAAGAGCCTGGCCCCATTGGCAAGGCAACAGATGTGAGGCAGTGCTGGCCCGGCACCAGCCTCACTCCTGCTGAAGTTGTGGGGTCCTGGAGCCTGTGAGCTTTAACTGGGGAGGGGGGCTGGCCGAGCATGCTCTTGGCAGCAGTGTTACTATGGCGATGCAACTCAGCAACAAACCAGCCAGCACAGCTTGTAGATTCAAATGTTAATCAGGGTACTTGTCATAGTTAACATATGTTAAGAAAACCCAAGAAAGATACATACAGTTTGCATACTGTAATGTTTTAACTCATTAACTGCACCAGTGGAGAAAAGCAGCAGAGCAGGAACTTAAGACAAAAAAAATCTTGCAAGCAATGGTTCCTTGTCCCCCTGGGCCAGCTGGGAAGGGACTATCTCTGTTGCATTTGCTGCTGCAGCTCTGCAACTGCCCACCAGCACTCCAGCGCTGTTTCAGCACCACCCAACTGTGTGTTGGTGTTTGTGTCGGCGCTTCCCAGCGCCCATGGCCACCTCACGTCAGGAAAAAACCCTTTTCCGCTCAGCAGGGGACACTGGTGCAGGGAGCCACCCATGCAGCTGTTCAGTTGTCTCTTCAGGTGGGTAGACCTGGTCCCTCCACACTCAGAGTAGACGTCTACCCCAAGAAATTCTTGGACACCACATCTAACCTGAGAGTGTGTAAATCTTTCATAAGTGCATGAAGCCTGTTCGCTCCGAGCAGAGTGGGACAGGCGCAGCACATGGGGGATCTGGCATGGCCACCACACTCAGAGCAGAGTGAAGCGAAGTGGGGCAAGCACAGTGCCAGGGCGATGTGCCACGGCTGCCTCACTCAGTGCAGAGCAGAGCAGGTGCAGTGCGGGCAAAGCAATGCGCCTGTGGTCTGCGCGGCATGTCACAGAATCACACAGAATCACAGAATATTATGAGTTGGAAGGGACCCACAAGGATCATCTAGTCCAACTCACCATCTAACACCCGTGCAGAGACTGAAAGCCCATCCCAGAGCGGCAGCACAACCTAGTTCCCTCACAGTCTAGCAGGCCACTCCGAGCCGGAAGGGACCCAGGATCATCCAGCCCTGCACCCCCTAGCCAGACCATGTCACTAAGCTCCTCATCGAGCCTTCTCATGTCATGGGGGTTGATTTGAATATTCATGTCTGTCAGTTCACACTGGCACACTTGTGTGTCCCCTGCAAAACAGACCTCCCCAATTGTGGAAAAATCATGCCACGATGTAGTGAAGCTGTGATAGGGGAAGCGTGAAGTGGTGAGGGTTTACTGTATCACCTATTCACATGTAACTTCAATGAAGGATGATGTGCAGAGAGTATAAAATGGAAAACAAAAAGAAGTGTCTGCAAGATGAAGCAATTCCATTACGCCTCTACAGAAAGAAAAGCCTGTTTAAGAGCTCCCCACAGAGAAATAAACTAGCAACTAGCATTGACTGTCTTGTTCTTTTTCTGGTTTGTTTTGCATAAAGAGGTAAGTCTGGTTTTTAAATCATGCATTAACCTGGACAACATGATAATTCTTATAAATATTTGTGTAATTTTTTGAGAAGCAGCTGTCATTCTCTGTTAATCCTTTATATCTATACTTTTTCATGCTCATGGTCTGAGTATGATATCTTACATAACACTTCTAGGTCTGCTAATCCTGTGTTATTAAAACCTTCACTTTTTAACTCTGAAATGTAAGTTGTGTTGTCATGGATACATAAAGATTAGGGAATAGGTAAAACTATCACAAAATCTGCATTCATGTATAACCTGAATTATGAAAGCTTTTCCCCCCCATACATGATTTTCCAAATGCAGCTGCACCATTTCGTTGATGATTTTAACAGTCCAAAACATTTGCTTTATCTGAAATGCCATTGACAATATTTTACAAGCTCATTTAAGTGCCCATAAACAATGTCAAAATCTCTTCTGTTTAGAAACATCTTCATGTTTAAGAGCGAAGGCTATGTATGATACTGTATATCCTTTAAAGTAGCAGGAACTGTCTTTTTTCTCTAGTTGATATGCAGTCTATCTTCCAGTCTCTGTTCACAGACCCAATAAGATACTTTCATATCTTTTCCTAATTATTCAAAAACTACTTTTATCTCAGACAAGATAAACCTTTATACAGTCAGG
Source organism: Pitta sordida (assembly GCA_013390025.1). Classification (NCBI taxonomy): domain Eukaryota; kingdom Metazoa; phylum Chordata; class Aves; order Passeriformes; family Pittidae; genus Pitta; species Pitta sordida. The sequence continues at coordinate 27,754 of WEKX01006816.1, forward strand.
ATAAAATATAGGAGGTCCTCTGTCTCCAAAGATGGTCTGCTCATTAATATGCAAATTAGCCCCCATCACCTCACCCACCTCCACCTCAGAGCAGCTGCGGGACGTTCCCGGAAGCTCCTCATGCCATAATACCAGTCAGGGGAGCGAAGGGGGTCTTCTATGCCCCATCCACACCCTGGGAGTCCCCTGAAATTGGGAGGGAGGGTCCCTGTGCACACACTGCCACCACGGCGAGTCCTGGTCGGGGCTGTACTTCTGACAGTACAGTACAGCCCTGTCGTGTTCCCTCCTCCGCACTGGTGCCCGTGGCATGGAATGCAGCAGCAGCGCATGCCACCACTGCAGCAAGACCTGGTTGAGGCTGTATGTGTACTTCTGAGCCCTCCTCACCGTGTTCCCTCCCCAGCATGGAACTCGCTGCAGCGGTGGCATGTGTTCAGCGCCATGGGTGCCTGTGCCAGGAAGGGAACATGGCGAGGAGGGCTCAGAAGTACACGTACAGCCCCAGCCAGGACTCATCGTAGCAGTGCAGCAGGTGGCGCTAATTTTAATATTCATGAGTGTCTACTTTGAATACTCATGACTGTCGGTTCATGCAGGTGCAGTTGTGAATGTTTTGTGAAATGGACCTCTGTAGTCGTGGGAAAATCAGCCCATGAAGAAGCCAATCCATGAATGGGGAACCACAAAGTCATAAGGGTTAACTGTATAGCTACTTTCCTAGGCATCTTACTTTGGTGTCTCCTACATATTTCTTATTCCAAGTCACTTGAATTCTGGGAGCTGCTGCAAGTCCAAGACAGAAAATCCTACTTAAATCCAATGAAGTTGCACTCCTCCAAAGACATTCCCCATGTGAATCCGTGCTGACTATGACCTAACTCCCAGAATAACCTCCTCCATAATTTTGCCACGCACTGCAGTGAAACAGGCTTGTAATTGCAAGAGTCTTCACTCTCTTCTTGAAAATCAGGATAATCTTCCAGTTGACTGCAGCCTCTCCACATTCCAAGCCCATCAAAAACCAACAGAGAGAGGTCCCACTTTCGAAGTGTATCAAAGTCTCATCACTTCATTAAGCACCATCTTCATTCACTTTCTCATCTCTTCATTAAGCACCTGAGACCCTCCTCATTTGATCCTGAAACAACCTGGATTTCTAAGCAGCTTGGAAAGTAGCATTAAAATCACTCAGAACTGCGTCAGTACCTGAATTGTCAGTTTTCTGATTCAGTGAGTTTCAAAAATCTGTTCCAGAGGAACTGATCCTTACCCTGTGATTTCTCCCTACTGCTATGCACTGTCTCAGAGAGAGGGCAAAGTTTACTCCTAAGTACTCAAAAGCTCAAAGTTTACTCATCAAATGCTGAAAACTGTGGGCTGCTTTAAGTCTGGCTATTTTATCAAATGACGGACACTCTACAAAAGTTAAACAGAAGATTTTCAATAGAAAGAGGGAGAATAAAAGAAGGTTTTCAATTTCGAGGCAGTACAGAATCCAGTGATGCTGAAATTTGGCATTCATAAAAAATATTAGAAAAATCCACCAAGAAACTGTATTACAGTTACAAAAAGTACAAAAAAGTAAAATATCCCAAAGTCCAGCAAACAGGTGCTTGGCAGGTGAAAACTGACTGGAAGATTATTTAGTGTAATGATTCTTTTGATGAAATGGGATTACTAGCGGTTTCCTGCTTTCCCCGCCCTGCAATAAACCTCCTTCTATGAAGAATGATAGGCATTTTGGGCTTCTCAGAAGACACACGGAGGGTTCAGGGTTATAGCGGCTAACACTGTGGTTTTAATTTACAACAGAAAAGCACTTTAACAAAACACTGCTGTGTACTCACTAACTTGCAGAAACATAGCAGTTGAGTATATTATTCATATATGTTCATATTGTATATATCATTTGCCTACTCATAACACTATAACTGACAAAAGAGTACTCTGCTATCCAAATCTCTTTCGTCTGTCAACTAAAAAAAATAAACTACCAATTCATGGAGTTTTGCAATTTCAAGGTACAAATTTTGATGAAATTCTACAGTATTTGGTTATCCATGTAAAATCACTCTAGGGCACTTTAGGGTTCACAGGATGGGAAAGGAAAAGGAAAGGGAACCCAGTAAGAAAAATATCTAGAAGTTTCAGTCTTCTAGATTTAAAGAAAAGTGGGACATTCAACCAGTCCTTGATACAAAGCAAAAGTTTTCTAAGAAAAAAATAAGACCATTTTCACCGTGAAAAGGCAAAATCTACGCCCTTTATTTTCTTTACTTCCAACTACATTTTTCCAAAGTAGGAAAAAAGCATATTGTTGTAAAATGTTGACAGGCTGAACTTAAATACACAGTGGGCATCCAAGCATACCTCCTGAATGGCTGTCATGACAACATGTTGAACTGATTCTTCCATCATCATTATGGTCTGGATGTACTCTGAAAATAAATGCATTATGAAATGTCATTGTTGAAACTCAAGTCACAGAACATATATCAGAAGCTGCATCCTTCCTACAAAATGACTAGGTGGCATAGATGACACTGAAATGCATAATCACCAATCACCAGTCAAGTCTCACCCCAACAAACTCAAGATTTTATCAGAAGTCTGTTCAGACCTAAATCCAGGCTAATTTGAACTCTACAACAATGAAAAAAGTACAAGATTACAATTTTTTTCCCCCCTGGTATTTCACAAACCTGATATAACTACTTTTACTCCTATTATCACATTGCTCCCAAATTATTTGGGGTCTTCAAGTACACAGGCCATGCATACATTGCCTTTTTCTGGAAGTTTAAAAATACTGTCCTGCCTTCCTACAGCATCCTCATTACAAAGCATTTTCATATCCATTCTTGGTTTCTGTTCTTATTCCTGTATTATATCATAAATTATGATCCCTCCACTTTTTCATTCTTCACCTATGTGTAGACGTGAACTACACATCAGGTACCTTGTAAGATGATAAAGTGGTCAGAAGAACAAGAAGGACAAATTCTGACACTTAGACTAAGTCAAGGAGTTAATGGTTTGCCTGGTATCATAAGGTTGTGAGGCAGATATGATTACCTTTACATATGACCCATATTCTTCTAATGATGTGCCTAGGAGAAAGATGCTGGGGAAAAGTCACTTCAAAGCAGTTAATTAGCTCATGTCAAATCTCACTCAAAGTAGATAAAACTAGAGTGTTCTGGTACAGTTATATCCCATCATTCGCGAGGAACGGGTCAGGCCACGGGCCTCGCGAAAAGCTAATCTCGCAAAGAAGTGCAGGTCGTTAATATGCATGCAGGCCACACCCACTGCCCCACCCCCCCGGCACTCCAGAGCACTGCGGACAATTTTCTGCTTTTCCTCTCGGACTCTCAGTGCAGGGGAGCAAAGGGAACCGTTTCTGAGCCCCCCTCTGACTCAACTGACACCCCCCCCTCCAAGAATCTGTGGGCTTCTCCGGGCTGCTGCGACCACCCTCCCACAGCCCAAACCCTGCACCCCGCCCCCACTGTGTGTGCCCATGGCATCCCAGCATGGCGTCTCGGCTGCTGTGGAGCCGGGGCTGCTGCACGGCAGGGGCTGCCACAGGTGGGGGCTGCCACAGAGGGGTTGCTGCAGGGCTCTAAACACCAGGCTGAGACGGAGAAACCGCGTGCCCTCCCTGCGTGCCCTCCCCAGTGGGCCAGGCCCATCCCGCCTCAGAGGGAGAGCCGGCACCACCCCTCGGCAAAGCAGAGGCACTGCGCATGCGTCAGCTGGGGAAACTTGCAGATTCATGAAGCTGGACTGCAAGAAAATGCCCTTGCAAATGGGCGAGGTCGTAATGCAGAGGTCACAATGCAGTGGGGATTCACTGTATTTGAAATGTACGTTTTTAATGTCCAAACTGAAAGCGCAAAGGAAACACAAGAGTAAGATGTATTTCCCACTTGAGGATGACAAATAGTCACCAAAAGAAAGGAATATGATCTTACATAAAACAGAGAGGACAGGAGGGTTAATAGACCAGAGTTACTTAAGTAATTCAGGAAGAACAATCCCTCCATTTTTAATTCATAGGATATCCAGACTGTCTCCTGACTAAGAGAGTAAAAGTAATATCAGAATAGAGAACTAAAGAGATTTAGTCACCTGAGAAAACTGAAAGGGGAAACTAGCTGTAAAAGTTAAGACATATCAAACAAGAGGAAGACAAAAGGTCAGAAACTCTGGCTGCCACCAAAACCAAAATGAGTTAAATCAGGAAGAGACACATACTTGATGCAATGTAATGTAAATATGGTAAAAAGAGTCTTATTTTCCCATACATGTATTTTACATACACATGACTATGTTTCCTGTTTTAAGTGTTTAGAATAAATGCTTTCAGCTGCTCTGTTACTTCAATCTGACTCAAATTAAGCGTAACTTAGAATAACAATGAACAGCCTGTGCCCCATGCAAGTTTCAAAGATGAGATGTGGCACACTTTAACAAACATCTCTGTTATTCATCATATCCTCTGCAGCACTTCCAAGAAAAATGTATGGGTCTCTATTGTACTTGTGCATGTCAGAATGACAACCAGTGTCATGGGGGTAGAGAGGTAGAAGTCTCTTCTAGTAGCTGCTGAAGTGCGAGCCAATTGCCTGGTAGATGCCTCATGTGACATTTTGGATCCCTTACAATATCATGCTCCATCTTCAACTGCTCCCCAGACGAGCATAGTTGCCAGCATTACTTTTTCCTGTTTGTCAACCCCATGAACACATCCCAGAAACTACAGTACCCCAGATCACGCCAGACATATCAACAGACCATTCTTTCAGCCAAGTTAAAATAATGACTAGAATGCATTCCTAAAATCAAGAGTCACACAGGATAATGCAGCAATCACATTCTTCCATCCCCAACTATCCTAATCCACTTCATAAATGGTTAAAAGGCGGGCCCAAGAATTTTCCTTTGTAGAGTGATTTTTCAGCTCAGCAAACACAAATTGAAAATATGTATACTGGACGCAAAATCAGTTTCACAGTTTGAGTCTCCAAAACTAGTGACACTTGTAACAAAACAACAGTAACTCTCTGCAGAACGAAATCATGTCACCACTAAAAAAAATACATTTGTTTCTGACAAACCTGGGAAATACAACTTTCCCCTAAGTATTTACATAACAAGCAAGAAAACACGTTTTCAAAATGTATTACCTTGCTTCTGTTCACAATTCACAGCACATCCCAAAATAAGCTGAAGCATTCTCCCAAGCTCTGCAGCATCAGCATGCTCTCCAATCAGGTTAACATCAGGAAGGGTGAAGTCATTTATCTGTTGCCCTAGAATCTGTGTAAAGACCCAGTACATACATGCCTGTATCACTGCACATATACATATCCATACATTTCAGACAAAGATGACTCAGAATCAACAAGAGCAACACACTCTAACATAGTTTTAAATCCAAATAAAGTAAATTGCCAAACATCCAAATACTAATTAATACTGTTTGACACAAAAAATACATGGGAGAAGGCAAACATGACTGTGTCAACTCACAGACAACTACCAGTTACACCCTAAACAAGATTTTTTGTCTTCAGATAAGAAAGGTAACAGAAGCAGATCACCATATGGATAATTATTTTTAAAGCATCCCATTAAAAAAATCCAACACTTAAAAACACCTCATGTCGTCTAAAATATTACACACAAATGACATTTCTTACTACTACAAATCCACGAAATTAAATATTTCACCTATACAATCCATATGGCAGGTGACAAATACAAGTAAAAAACTCAGATCATGAGGCCTTGCACTTCAGCAAATGCAAGTCTCACAGCTAAGAAAGGTGTTCCATGGAAGAGAATCTGAGTTAGGAGCACAATGACATGTAATTAAACAGCCCACGTGCAGAAAGAAAGGAAAAAATCCACAAAACAAAAGCCCATGTGACTCACAATTACTGTTATCTGATTTATCATTAAGGATCTACATTAATGATTGTCAGTAGAAAGAATTAAACAATTCTGCTAAACTGTTCTTTATTGAACAGAGGGTTGAAAATATGAATACGAAATTTGGGATTAAATACATCTATGACATATTAATTGCAGATAAAAAGAAACTAACTTCTTAAACAGGGAAGGAAACAATGACTATAGAGGGAATCAGTCATTTGCTCCTTGCCCTTTTTCGCGCAATACTCAAAAAACCCAAAAACCAGGTAATGATACTTAGAAAAACATGTAACAGGTACATGAAGAATACAGAGNAAACAAGCCATTAAAAAGTTTTCTGGAGCTAGTCTTTGTGGAAATTATGTTCAGTTTATTCTCATTATGTATGGGGGGGTTTTGTGTCATGGAATTCCAGGGGTTTTAAAACCATTTTATCCAAGAATTAGCTTCAACACTACTAAAAATATCTGTATACTTTAACAGATTTAGATTCACTCTTGTTGGAAAAGATTTCCTTTAGGTTATACGAAGTCTGTGAATTCATCAATCATAATGGAAAATATGATCACTGTGTATGGACTCTTATAATACAGTCAAATACAATATTCTTTGAATTATGCAATTCTGATATATATTTATATATGGATCTGTAGTTCCTAATTTATTTTCAAATATAATGCTGGATTTAAGTTAATAATACATACTACAATGACTTCGTAGTTACTGACAATAAAACTGCTATTGGCAAAAGCTGAAGGCAAGAGGCATATTAGCAGGTACTAGGAAAAAGCCAAAGATGGGAAGGTGTGAATAGAGGATTTTGAAATAAACAAGAGAAAAAATTTAATAAAAACCACACACACTCAACCTCCTCCCTAAAATCTCCCTGAAATTATAATAATATGAAAATAAAGGTTAGTCTAATGAATTGACTCTGCAGTACCTATCCTGAGATGAGAAAGGGCATTTAACTCTTTTTTTTTCAAAAAGAGTTATACTATAAAATACCATTATAAAAATAAATTAAACTATTACTATAAAATACCATTATAAAATAAATACCTATACAAAAAATAATCTAAAGCTTCAGTTCCAGAGTAGCAGAATTCTGCAGCAAGATTACTGGGGCATAACAAAGCATGCAAGCCATAAATAGTTAACTTTGGTTCCTTGTTCTTCCATACAATAATTGATAAAGACAGCAATGTAGCACAACAGCACATAATGGCACAGCTATTGAAAGACCATCTTCCTGAATGTAATACAAATTTCTGAATTCTTGAGGATGAACAATGTTAACATCTACAATTTTCAAACATTTTTATCTACATCAGGCAAAATCCACATATATGTAATCGCATCTGCACATTACTGGGAGGTGACTAACAGAGGGAATCAAGTTGATGAAAATAAACACAATTTAAAGTAGAACCCCTGTCATCTCCACTATCAACACCAACACTGCTTCAGCAGAAAGAAAAAAAGAAACTCAGACTTATAAGTGTGCATTACCTTTGCAGAACTTAATCAGCTTGAAACAGCTCAGAACTTACCTAGTAGTAAAGTTTTCACAGCAGAGACTTAATCATCATACATACTAACCAGCCAAAAAGAACCTTGCATCACTTTGTCTTAGTAATAAATTAATTTTCCGTAACAAAAACCTGATGTTTCTTTTAGCATTTCCAGTTATGACCAGCTTGCTAAACCACCAATTTTCAACATGGATACCTAACCATTTACTGAATATAAACTCATAAGTCTAAATTTTTGTTTCTGAAAGACTTCAGTTTATTAACAAGTAACTTCACTTCACCTTTGAAGTATTTATGAGAAGCTAGTATTTTGATACAAGCCATGTCCAGAACACATATATTATGAATTTTGTGTTGCAGCCCGTACAGAAAAATTTGTCTCAAAACATCACCAAAAATGAAAGTATACTTCAGCTGAAGATTCACAATGGTAAAAAAATACCATATTTTGTCTCATCTGGAGTGGTTAATTTCTGAGTTTGCTACGAAAAAGAGAGAATGCCAAGGGCTGACTCAAATATCTTAGAATGAAAATATTTCATTTAAAATCTTAATTTGGAGAGAGGCTAGAATTGCTTTTCACTCTCTCTCCTCAAGAGAAAAAAATAAGAAAAAAGGCAGACTTTAGCTGCAGAGGAGGAGGGCAAAAAGTCAAACATAGGTACTATTAAAATTCATCATCAGAACATAGTAAAGCCATCTACTAATTATATGACTATTTACATGAAATTGCACATCAGGCTTCTCTGGAACATCCAAGTATTCAATAAAGCAAGAGTGAAGTTTTAGAGAAGGTTAAGATGAAGGAATAGACCATGAATCTCTATGTATGCCAAGAAAACATCAAAACTTATCCTCTAGAATACAATTTACATTCAGCAGGTTAGCTAAAATATGTAACTGAAAAGGCATGTAGGTGTAGATTACTTAAAATATTTCTTACCTCGTGATTGTAATCCAAAATTCCTTTCAAAATTTTCTTCAGGTTGCTTACCTATTTGACAAGAAGAAAGAAATACAATAAATATAGGGGATAAATTACAGAGAAATGATCGCAATACAGGCAATCACAGAAGAATCACACAAAAGAAGCATATGATTACATTATTACATTGCCCACAATTACATTTAGAATCAATGAAGTTATGCAATAGCCCCTTATGATCAGATTTCCAGGTGTGATGACAAATCTTTATTAATTGATAGAATCCATTTACATTTCTGAAAAACAACACATTGTCTTGGGTAGGCTTTAGATCAGATCCTAAAGAACAAATGCTTTTTTCAGTATTTCTTATTTTAGGATTGTAAGTTGACGCATTCTTTTCCTCTTTTCTTCTCTTGACATATCCTAGATTACTTCCAAATCAACAACAGCCACTGCTTTATTCTCAACCTATATAAGCTTANACTGCCACAGATTACCATCAATAATTGTCCAAGTATTTAAGCAAAGAATTTAGTAACAGTAGCACTACATTATTGTCTGGGATGGAAGAGCATTTGAGGGAGCTGGGGTTGTTCAGCCTGGAGAAAAGGAAGCTCAGGGATGAGCCCTCTGCAACTACCTGAATGGAGGTTGTAGCCAGGCAGGGGCTGGTCTCTTCTTCCAGGGAACAAGAGATAGACAACAGGTATTTGTCAGGTTGTGCCAGGAGAGGTGCAGATTGGAAATTAGGAAATGAATCCAACTTTTCCAACCTAAATGATTCTGTGACTCCATGTAGTCTAGACTGGATTTGCAAAGACTGAAACTGAAACAGGATTAACAAGTTTCCGCTGCTGACTGTAGTAGACACAGCAGCAAACTGTTGAACTACAAGGAAGGAAGACAAAAAACTTTTAAGTTTCAATTGCCTTTGAAGTTCTTAAAAAACTTTTATATGCTTGATTACATTCCAAAAATAACCAGGAGGTTCTGTTCACAAATGACAGAAGTCATTTGCCTTTCAAATTATATGAGGAGGCACTGTTAAGGAAATATGACATGAAATCCAGGTACAAACTCAACATTTCAACGCAACCAACAGAGAAAATGAGGCAATGAAAGCAAAATTCAAACTCAAGAAAGGAACAGGCTACACACACACTGAAATATGTTTGCCACAAGATCCGTAGTGATTGCAATCTGACTACCTTATTCCCATTAATCCATTCCCCTTTGGAAACAAGTGACAGAAATGGATCCCTTATTAAGATATAAGAAAATTCTTGTCTTCACTGACTTTTAAGTCATGTAAGAAACAAAAATTGATTTAGACTTGAAAAGTCTCTCTCTATATATACATACCCTGACAACCGAGAATGAGAATTGGAAATGCTACATTACACCAAGTGTACATTTACTGTCCCTCCCAAAACAACGTAACAATTAGTTTACACCTTCTTCTCTGAAACACATACTTTTTCTGCACTGTTACACACTACACAGCATATTTATGTAAGATCTACAACTATCTTCTAGCTGTCTGCCCAAAAGCAATCACAACCACCACTCAAAGGCGATGCAGTATCTTAACCAAAATCTGCAACAGATTTAAGAATTTAGAGCAATTAAGAAATTTAACTTTTATGACACATCACTACAAAGATTACTGCACTGATTGGAATATAATTTTCAAACTTGATTCATCAGAATTTTCTGGTTTTAAATTTACCTGAGTTTGCTGCAGAAAGTGCCACAGAAATGCAAAGGTCACGTTGCAGAATTTAAGTCCAGTTTACCGATGAAAACATTGTGAGGAACCTTGAACTTGAACATAATCCCAGAAAAATGAGAAAAAAAATGGACAGTATCCACCTACGAAATACTCCATTTCTGCTCTCCTTGTAAGCATTTTTGAAGTAAAAGCCCTTAAACACAAGGACTCATCTTCCTCCATGTAACCCTCATAGAACTTACCAGTTGAGATACTGGAAGAAAAACGGCATTGATAAAAATTTGTCAAGAAAACTAGCATATAGGACAGTATCCCTGGAAAAAGAAAGCAGCAAACAAACTGAAAAAGAAATCTTGTCTTTGCTGTCCTATTTTATTCCATTGTCAATGAACACTATCAGGGTTACTTGTTTTCAAGAATTAACTGTACCATCTTTGTATCTGGCAAACAATCAGACAATTGTGAGGGTAATGCAGCTTCACCATAGACAGGCTTAAACTCAACAATTATCTTCAGTATCACCCAGAGCACTCTCAGTATTTGGGTTTTTTTTTTAACTTATTTGCAGTGAATATACTTAGACAGTTCTACTGCCACTGGCAAAGAGAGAATAACCTTAGGGAAACGACTATAAATGTTCTGTGCTCTGAGATCCAATTCAGTAGCTCCAGTTACATTTATGAGCTGATAACATGAGGAAGACTTAAAGCAACTGAGCAAAAATGAAAAATGACCAGCCTAAGGAAGACAACCAATTAGATCATGACAGTTAGTAGGTGACAGTCGCTCAGAATTATTTTCCTCTTTCTTAAGCATGTAAGAAAAGTCTAACTAATAATAAGGTCGAAGGTCTTAATAAAAGCCTTTAAATTATGTAATGACAGAACACAACAGATAGAATGTCAAATATCAATCATGATTATAAAGTACCTTATCATCCTTTGGACATCAGCACATGACCACATGGGAAGCCTATTTGCTTGCATCAGTAACCTGACTTCCTCCTTTCCCATACAAAGCACATACACTACTCTCTCAATTCCTTTTAACATCCATTCCCCACATCTATATTCCGATTGGAAAAGACATGAAATTTACTGGGGTGCAAAAAAAAAGGTGACAGCTATGCTTTACTCCACTCCAAAACCTGTTACAGCTAACAATAGATCGATTGTTAAGTGTTTCTAGACAAATCTCTACCCATTTTTAATCTCTTTTCTATCTGCCCATTCTGTTTTACTTTCCCAATCTTCTTTCACAAAGGGCAGGACATCTACTTTGAGCTAATGCACCCACACTCTTACTCCTTCTTTAAACACATTTCACCAATATGCACAGTAGAGCTGTGTGGATATTCTCTGTGTTAAATTATCACTCCTCTCTCACTTAACAGCCATCTTGATTACAGTACAGCACTGCATAGTTAGCACAGAGTGTTCAGTATGAGCCTGACTTTTAGGACACAGCTTTAACCTGATAAACTGACTGGAATGAAAGAAGAGATCGTGTGATCTGGCAACACCATACAACTTAATGCTTGGTCGTTTTTTTCTCCTATTTTTTCTTTTCTTCTCACCTGTCATATGAAGTCTCTACTTATTTAGTTACAATTTACTTACTGTTTCCAGTCTCAGGTCTGTAAAGGTGGCCTGTCTAGATTTCTCCCTTTACAAATGTAGTTGTGGAACGAATGAAAAGTGTGACACAGTGGACCACAGAAAATGCCCTTAGGCTTGTAATTATCAACAAAAAGGGAGTACGGGTTATCCAATCTCTTGTTTTTTCTCCAACATCGTAACAGCCAGTGCCCAATTTTGCATTACAGTCGGGTCCCCTATATCGCAGACCCGCAGCTTTAACAGGGTGCCATGAAGCCCTAATTCCACGTTGAATGGCAGCTCATTAATATGCAAATTTGCCCCACACCCTCATGCAGCCCCCCCCGGCACTGTTTCGGCACTGTGTTGCTGTGTATCAGTGTTTGTGCCAGCCTTTCTCAGTGCCCGCAGCCACCCCACACTGGGAAAAAACCCTTTTCGGCTTGGCCAGGGATATGGGTGTGGGGAGCTGCCTGCACCGCTGTCCCAGCATCTCTCAAGGTGGGTAGGCCTGGTCTCTCCATACTCAGGGTAGACGAGTATCTCCTGGAGAGCCACTCAGGAAAGTCTTGGACACCTGGAGCGTGTAAATCTTTCATAACTGCATGGTGGCGGCTCCAGGGAAGCAGCCCAGCCGCAGCCGTTGCGGGGCTGGGGAAAGCAGTGGTGCCACTGCTGCTGCCGCCATCCTGGGGCCAGGAGGAAGTGGAGTGGCCGCTGCTGCAGCTGTGCATGTTGATTTGCATATTCATGACTGCCTAACTGAATATTCATACGTGCCAGGTCGCGCATGCGCAGTTGTAAAAAGTGGCCTCCTTAATCACTAAAAAATCATGCCGCTAAGACGGGAAGCTGTAACATGAGGGGTGCGAAGTGCAAAAGAGCCAACTGTACTCTTAAATTACACGTATGACTGAAATCACAGTATCACAGTACAGATAAGGCTGGAAAGGACCTTGAAGATCATCTAGTCCAACCTATAATCCAACTAACCTGTCCTCTACATCTAGATCATATCACTCAGCACCTCGTCCAGCCTCCACCTCTGTGGGCAACCCATTCCACATCCGAATCACTCTTTCAGTAAAAAACCTTTTCCTAATATCAAGTCTAAACTTTCCCTGTTGAAGCTTAAGACTATGACCTCTCGTCCTGTCCCCAGAGACCAAGGAGAAAAGACCAACCCCTGCCTGGCTACAACCTCCTTTTAGATAGTTATACACAGCAATAAGGTCACCCCTGAGCCTCCTCTTTTCTAGGCTAAACTGACCCAGCTCCCTCAACCTCTCCTCATAAGGCTCATCTTCAAGCCCCTTTACCATCCCAGTTGCCCTTCTCTGAACTTGTTCCAGCACCTCGACATCCTTCCTGAACTGAGGGGCCCAGAACTGAACGCAATCCTGTTTGCACTGAAGAGTCTGTGAGAATTGACTTCTCTCTGATTCTTTCAGATCCTGAATAGTCTTCGGAAGTGTTGCTAGGGCATACTTGCAAGTGTTGCAAGAATTCTTAATCAATTAGCTTCGGGTATCTCATAAAATTCATTCTCTCCATCTACACTTAAAGGAGAAGGTGGGAAGGGGGAAGGAGGGGCATGTGGGTGGGTGTGTGCATGCCTCATTTGCATCATAACCACCATACACATTAGGTTTCTGATTTAAATTGCATTTTGCAGGAGCATGTCTCATCACTGATTTTATGTAGATGGAACATAGAGAAAAACTATACCATTAGCTTTGGGGGTTATCCCCCTTCATATTGTCCTCTACTGGGAAAAAAAAACTAAGTCCCCAAGGAACATATATTGAGACTTACCTGAGTTAAAGGAAAGAAAATTAAATGTGGCTCTGAACACAGAGAGCATTCCCACATTCAACTTGTATTTGGAAACAGTGTTGGCTTAGGAATAAAGGGTACATCAAAAGAGAATTGAATGTATCAGTTGATATTTATCTTTCTGATAGACATGAATGCCCGCCTACAGTATACCTGTAATCTCTGCTTCTTGCTTGCAAAAAAACAGTCACATGTCAGGCTCTAACCCTTCTCAGAAAAAAAACCCTCTAAAAGGCTGCTCATGAATAACAAGAAAACAACAAGAAAATAGTAGCAAAACACTGTACACTGAAAACTAGCTTCCACTACCTCACCAGTCAAGCCAGCTCGTACTGTAGGAAAATTCAAAGCAAACATAACTTACTACTGCAATGAGTCAAAATTAACTCTCAAAAATCACATTTCTTTACTTAGATTACAACATTCACTGGTTATTCAATTTTGCAATATTGTACCAAACACACATAATTTAAACTGTACTCTCTGCAGAAAGTCTAGTGGCTCCTGATGAATGAATGGATGTTCAACAATGGAACAAACAGAGCTTGCTACTAAACACATCAATAAAATTGTACTTGAAACTGATGCTGTAGTCTGAATTCCAAAGCAAAAAGTGTAGAAGAAAAAGTCAGAAATCAAGCTGAACAATGTATTTCTTTCCTTTCCCAAGCTTCCCACTCTGAATAGAAAAGGTGGGGGGATGGGTAACAATTTCATCCCATCCCTCAGACAGTCAACAGTTTATTCCCTACTTGCCAAAACTGACACATGTGTATCAAACCTTGATTAAAAAGTTTAATTCCTGTAAAATTTTGGCAACAGAATTACTTGTTATGCTGTGTTCCTTTTTCAATAAAGGTTTAATGTTCAAGATTTCATCATCTTTAGCAAAAAATACTAGGTTGTCCACAATTTAAACTCTGACTATACTAAAGTGGTCAGTTGTACATAATGAAAGAGGTAAAGTTTTTGCTTTCTTTTTTAACCATCATAAATTGATGGTGTAAAGTAATTTTTTTTTGCTCAAGAGAAGACACAATCTGCTATGTATGCTGACATATGCTGTGATCCAGAAGTTCTAACCCTGAAGAAGCAACATGTTTCTCTGCTAAACACAGTAGACAATTATCTGGTCAGCTGTAAGAATCAGAATGCTTGCTAAATGGTCCCTACTTCGCAAGTCCTCTGAATTCTAAAATTTCCCTTTTTCTATCCTGTGCATTGCTCAGTCTCTCAAGTCTGGCAGCTTGTGCTAAAACCAAGAATTTAAAAACATGCTTGTGAATTTGTAACTCTCTTTTGAACTTTACAGCAACAAGTAAAATATTTTTAATGACTGCATTATTGCAATTAGCAGAAAATGAACCATTAAACAAACAAACAAACAAACAAAAAAAAAAAAAAAGAAAGCTGAGCCATATGTTCTTGTTCATTCTCCATACAGGTCAACACACAATTTAAAACTAACCCACCACATCCCTCATTACCTCTTCCCAGGTAACAGGACAAGAGGAAATGGCCTCAAATTGCACCAGGGGAGCTTTGGATTAAATATTAGGAAAAAAAACTTTCATGGGAAGGGTTGTAGAGCATTGGAACTGACACACCAGAAGGGTGATGGAGCCACTATCCCTGTAAGTGTCTAAAAACGTGCAGATATGGCATCTGGGGACAGTTTCATGCTGAACAAAGTGGTGAGTGGTCCAGTTGTGACTGGACTTGATCTTGAAGGTCTTTTCCAGCTTAACAATTCTACCCTTTCCTGAGTACTCCTATCAACAGGGTTGCGAGGGCTGTATCAGGTCTACGCTAATCTCTGGCAGGCCCTCCTAACCACAGTTCCATAAAGCAGAACTATCTGCATGGTAGAGTCTGTCTTCTTTTTACACATGTTCCTTTACACATGTTCCCCTGCTAGACTGGTTCCTTTATGCGGTGCATAACACTGAGAGCTTGTACAAGTGGTGACTATTATACCACATGGTATCAGAGGCAAAGACTGACCACGTTTATGAAAAAGAATACACATGATGCAGCTCATTATCATGACTTGTGAGGTAATCCCATCATGATTTTTTACGGTGTTTCTTAAAACATGAACGGAAATCTCTAATATGGAGTCATTCAAGTATGCTGCCTACATCTTAAATCTATTAGTACCAAACACATGCCTAAAACGAGGTTGTAGTGAGGCAGGGGTCAGCCTTCTCCAAATTAGCTTATGACAGAACAAGAGGAAATAGCCTCAGGTTGTGCAAGGGGAAGTTTAGACTGGATATTAGGAAGAAGTTCTTCATCAAAAAGCCTATCCAGCATTGGAACAGGCTGCCCAGAGAAATGGTGGCGTCATCATCCCTAGAGGTATTTAGATGTTTAGATGTGCCACATGGGGACATGGTTTAGTGGTGGACTTGGCAGTGCTGAGTTAACAATTGGACTTGATGATCCTAAAAGTCTTTTCCAGCCTAAACAAGTCTATGAATAGAAATGCACAGACTGAAGTGCTCCTACAAGCCAGACTATAAATGAGGGATAGGTTGATAGACATTTACTAATGATGTTTACTCACACACAAAGAAGAATAATTGGCAAAGTATAGGATTACTTTTCCTGGTTAAAAAACGAGAGTTAAAGTATCACACTTTTTAGTATTCTTCATGAAAAGGGAAGTGGTATACAAAAAGCTGGATTATACATCCTTTTTAAACAAAAAAATAACCAGTCTTTAGTTCCTGTTTACACAGATAATCAAAACCAAGGTAGAATGACATCAGACAGAAACTGAAACTGGATCTGATGTTTTTCCAATGTCTGTCATATAAGGAAGTCACTAGATTGCTCAGCTTTTTTTTTTTTCACACCTTCTAAGCCCTGCAAGATGACAAATTGATGGGCGACAAAAAAAAATTATTCCTCAAGCATCATATAACAGTTACACTAGCTGCTGCTCTGCTTTTAATCAGCTGAAATGCTATTATAACAAAGAGTTCTCAATTTGTTGGTCTCCAAATTTATGTCAAGACTTCAATACTCCTTAGAAAAGAACACCCAAAGAAATATTTTACAGAAAAGTAAAATCTTGTAGCCAGCTGTTCACTTACAATTCCATACACTTCTTTGAAAAGTTCATTTAAATTAACTGCTCTACATGCAACAGAACTCATAAGAGTTTTAAAGCTTTCCTAGGGATCATGTCTTCTACTGACCAGTCAGTCAATATCCTCACCAATGTACACTTTTGCTGGCAGCTCTAGAAGACAAAACATGCCAAAGCATTCCAGATCTGCATACAGCAGGCCATACAGTAGATCATGCTGATAGGTCTGCTGGCCAAGTGAAAACATATGCAGAAGCAGTGCGCTCCACCTTTGTCTCAAGCAATTCAGCAAGTCACCTTGACAAGACCGTTAAGTACTACAGCATTTCACAGTTGTAGCAGTTCCCATGATGATCAGAATGGTTTTTGGTGGCTGGAACAAAATGGTTTTACAGGAAACAGGAACTAACAGTCCAATCGTAACTACTCTGTTTTCCCAGTTAGTCAGGATGCAAATGGAAATTCAGACAGGTGCATAGACCATTCTCTGAACAAAACAAGTTGGAAACTACACTAACATCTGGATAAAAATCTATGGTCTACAGGCTCTAAAGCAAAATGTTCTTCAGCGATAGAACTGTAAATTCTGTTTCCTTAAGGTGTGCAGAATAACAAGTGATAAAATTGACCCAGCAAATAGCCTGTAGTGCAAAACCATACAGAGCAGAAACAGAAAAAACACGACTTCCACAGTAATTCTGCAGAACTAAGTAAAAGAAGCAACACTTTGCCCATTTTTCTTTGAATATATTGCTTACTATGCTCCAATATTTATGCAGCTGCTTCTCAGAGCTCCTTTTTTAAGGTCACTTTTACACTGTGCATTAAAAAAAACATTTCATTCAACAGTTGAAAAACAAGACAGGTTATTATGCATAAAATTTTCTTTTTAAAATCATTGAAACTTACTTATAAATTCAAAATGTATTTGCTAAACTGTGCAGGACCATAACAATGTAAGAACTATAAAAACAAATAGATGTAATTAAAATGGTCTAAAATTCAAAAATACGTACTACAGTAATCCCTTGCTACCTCACGGTTCACCATTCACAGTTCAATACATTGCAGGGGTTTACTCCGTGTCTTCACTGTCTTTCCCATTTTTATCATATTTACCCTGTTTACCGCTACTTTGTCGATTTCTCTTGTTGTGGCACCTTTCTGGAACCAACCCCTCACGATATTTGATGGACTACTGTATAAAGCAAGGTCCAAATCTAGAAATATGCTAGTATTTAGATTCAATATTGCATTAAGAACTGAACTACAGATTCACAGACAAGCAACATAATTCAAATACCTTTAGCCTCCAATTATCTCCTACTTCTGTTTTGATTCTGTTCAGCCAATTATCATCGAAGTAAGCTGGATCTCTGAAATACAAGAAGTGTATTCATTAAAAACAGGTAAGAGAAACTGTAAGTACACCTTAGTCATTAAGCCCCCATCTCAGGCTTGAGATTATTTAAATGATTACCTCCTCTACCTGACACATTACATTAATAAAGTAGTTAAGAATCCTGTTACGACTCACTTTTCTCAGGCTTTGCACCGTGCTGACGACAAAGCTTTATTTGTGTGCCATAAGGAATTAATGCTTTCAAGGTAGCTGCTGTACTCTGAATGTATTTGCCCTCCGTAAGTCCTACCTCCAATTTCTCCTCTGGTGCTTGAGCAATATTTACTTGCACTCCTTGAAAGTGTTAAAAATATGTTTCCAAATATGATGGATTCCCCACTGCTGAACACTGCTTTCAACTACTCAACTTTTAAATGAAAAGCTTGAGACAGAACAATACATGCTGTCTTTATACAGTGAGAAGAGCTAAAAAGTATCATTGAAGTTTTTACTACTGAAAACATGAAAACAGGCTCCACTATTATTTCATCTACCAAACACTACAGTGAATCCTCTCTGTATCGCGACTTCTCCTTCACGACCTCACCCATTTGCAAAGCAATTTTTTCGCAAATATGATTCAGCTGTCCGCGATCCCAGCTGCCTGACACATGCGCACTTTGACTCTCCTCTGTCGAGAGGTGGTGCCACAGTGCCNAATTGTGGAGGTATAACTGTATCATTTTTTGCATATCTGTTTTTATAGTAACCTTAGATTAACTTTTCATGAAAACCCTTCCTCAGAAGTTTTTCTATCCTCGGCACTTTTGGTGACGCAATCAAGATAAAGAACAGAGAACTCCTACAGCTTGCTGTGCATACCTCTCCCTTCTCCTTTTCCTTCAAGCACTTTCCAAAAGTTGCTTCTTAAAGACACTTCCCAAGACTCCTGCTGCCAAGTTTCAAGATCATCTAAAAGGCTAACACTCTCTACTGCTCACTTCAGTCTCATTTTCTCTTTATCATACAGAATTTTGAAAATGCTATGATCAGAATTAGCAGAGAATGTTCTACATATAACTGGTTTTAAAGGAGTAGGCGAATATAAGGAAAGGCTCATATTTCATCCAAGATACAAAGCTAATACAGTCAGAGAGGAAAAAAAAACACTTTTCTCTTTTTTTTTAGCATAAGGCTCTTAAGAGTCAGTGTGGCAAGGCCAGGTTACAGTTCCAAGTGAAGTATTCTACTTTCTGGACTTACACTGCTGCCGTTGAGTACTATCAGTTTTACTGTTGTACCCTCTACAGATAGATGGGCTCTGGACTGAGCTGTTTTTTTAAGGGCAAGATGCCATGATATCTCTTGGCAAAAGGTCAAGAAAACTCTGATCATGCCTGAAGAGTCAAAAAACAGCTATATCACATGTACTGTAAACCAGCAAGTATCTCAGAACTTTTATTAGGCTACAGATTTTGCAGCACACTTTGTACCTGATGCACAGTATCTCCTGTATTCCCTCTTTCTCACAATTTCTTCACAATGCATCAAGGTCTGCAATCTGTATTACAATTACAATACATGGCAAAGGACAAAGATCACAAGCAATGTTCCTCTACTGACACACTCCCATTGCTATTTTACACATTTTATTACAGACTGGTGAAGATTACAGCGTATTTTCGTTCCTTTGACGTGACATCCACAAACACAGATCTGGAAGAACAGCTGAAATTACTAGTTAAGTTGATGACTCCAAGTTACCTCTATTCAAAAACAGTACAGTTCTAGCACAGGTGACAGAATCTTAAACTACAAAACACAAAAAGCAATGTTTTATATGTATCTTATAATTTTAAGGGTTACACTTGGTCACTAGCATCTTCAGCTACTTCAAGGCTGCAGTGCCATGAACATACCAATCCTTGATTACTGTTCTCATAGTAAATAATGACTCTAAGAAGCAACATGGGTAAGCATAAACAACATCTCACAAGGAAAATTACTTGTGGACTGACTGGACAGCTGATACTGTGTCCCAAATTTTCAACAATAAGGGCACCATCTTTAGAGAATCTTCACATAGGTTACACAACAATTAGCGGCAAACACTTTGCTAAGAATAAAATAAGCAGAAAAGCAACAGGCTGGATATCAACATCAAGGAAAAATAGAACAATCATTCTTTCCTTAACATAAATCAGCTGCCCTCATAGTCTCATTTCTGTCTTCAAAAGTCCAATTAAAGTTCATGATGAATACCAACAGACATTCTTTCTCTATATACCAAACTATTAGAAATCAAATCTGCAATAAAAACTATTCCACACAAATTTCTACACATTCTTTTTGAAGGGGGCTTCCATATGTTAGGTCATTGCCAGTCAGTTCTTGCATCAAACAAGTCTCCCTCTGCTAAATTTTTGGGAATTGGGATATAATCATAATCAGAGTTCTTTAGCTACCTTAGTCTGTGTCATTAGGAAACAACAGTGTCATTCCTATGCTGTTTGAAAAGGAAACCTACGGAAATACAAAAATATGTGGCTGAGAACTGAGCAGCTAAACCTACCATCTCATTTTGAAGAGTCACTGCACTAAACAAATGCAGCAGAAAACTGACTCGAGCATCATCACTACCATGAGAGGACTCATTCATGTGCCAAGTACTTTAAATTTAAAGAGTTCCTGAGCCTACATCTAAACTTAGACCATCCCTTGCACTGGATAACTTTCAGCTTTAGAAAGGTATTTCTGTATCAGTTGACTGCTGCCTACTATCCAAATAATCCTGTAGATAACTGGGACTTTTCTTCAGAGACCAAGATACTTATACTGTTGTTAATGCTCTATCACTTCATGTGATGTTTTCAGCAGTGCTCATTTATGTAATTTCCATCTTATTTTGTATGCAGATTTTCCTTTATTTAAGCAGTCATCTTTGCATATCACAGATGCCAAGAGACAGAAATGATCTTCTGAAGAAAACCAACCCACAGAGCACGTAGTATAACTCATGATTGTTACTCATTTTAACAGTGGTACAGTAAGCTGCTTCAAGAAATGTCTGTTTACAAAAATTTCCTCCCCCAGAGATATACAAAAGCATGGCTTTTGTGTTTTGTATGTGTCAAAGCATACACAGTGTGCTGCAATGTATAATAAATCAAATGAATAATTCATTAAAAGGGGTACAAGGCAGAGATAACAAATGAAAATATATACCATCTCTTACATTTACCAAGGCCAGTACGCCATATGAAGGAAGAATCAAAACAGGAGGGACACCTGGCACTAAACAGTCTCCAGAGTGGGGTGAAAGGAAAATTTTACAACATGGTATAAAAGAGGAAATTCTGCTGTTCTAGGGGTATCAGTGGACAGTAAAAATATCAGAGAAGGCTGAAAGAAAAAAAAACAACAAAGAAAATGAGGGTGCAATTCAGAAGCATGCTATGGCACTTCCACCAGCATGAGCTACTTGATTTAATGCAGACACTCTACTCATAGACAATTTAAACATTTTCTTTTGCTTCCAATCTTTATTCCTGTAAAAACACAACCCTCTGTAAAACAATCATCAACAATGACTGTGTACAGGCATCTTACCCTACTGCATTTCATACCAATGCTAGTTAGGACCAATAACCTTCACATCTGAACATAAACAAACAAAAACGTAAGCTAAAGCATAGGCTGAATTTATTCCTCTGAGACAACCTACTTAGCACTGGAGAATTTAATACTTTAGCCTGAAATTTGAAGACAAAGGTTTTATGCTATAAAGAAAGAAAATGTCCTTCAGGGATTCACCAATACATGTGTATTAGTAACTGTGACTAGGCAAAACGCTCATGCCTGGTTACGTAGAACACATTTCTGCCATTTTCTATCACAAACTGCATCAGTAGGGAGAAGCTTCTGAAGGCATCAGTAATTTCCTCTGGAATCTTTTGTTCTCACAGCTTCTTCCAGCAGTTTTGTTACAGAGAATTCTGCTACAATTATTGTGATGACTTGCACTTACCTACAAATGGGCTGCTACCTTGAACACAAAAAATATTGAGAACAATGTACAAAAAAATTAAGAACAATAGACAAAGCTGTTGGCCCCCTCCAAACACTTGGCACAAGGCTAGCTGGTTTTTACCAGCTGATGAACAAGCAATGTTTGTAATTGCAATGTTTTCAATCTTACTGACAATAAATCCTCCAGTTGGGTTGTGCCAATTTTCCGTATGCCCAAAGCAACAAATTCCCTTAACAAGTGATCTCTCAAAAACTGTACCTCATGATAAACAAGTATCTCTTGTCCTCGTAAGTACCAGTGCAGTCTTTCTATTATATAGAGGTTAAAAAAATTAGAAATACTACAGTCCACTTTTAAACCTGTAAGTTCTCAGAAAGGAATGCTATCCTCACTCTCCTATGGAAATACACCTAGACCACTGGATCACCCCAACACAATCATGTTAGAGAAATACAATATTTGTATTCTATATTTAAAACAATTTATAATGAATTTTTTTTCTAATTTGGCAGATTATAACTTTAAATAATGAAAATTTAAATCACTTTGATGCACAACAGCCAAATAAAAATATCTCCAAAGAACTTTTTGAAAGAACTTTACATTTTGGGAAATAGATAAGGTTAAGTATTTTTTTAAATAAGTGATACTGACATAATGAAAGACTTCAAACAGAGTGCAAACTAATAAAGTTTTAGCATATTGTTTTTAAAACATCAGTTCATCAGCTGTAAACAGTATTTCAGAAACACATGGTAAAAAGTGTTGCTTTGAAATATTTGACTAGATTCCAATTTCCTCTTCTCCTTTTACTCTTCCTGTGAGCTGGCATCTATTTGTCTCACTAAGATAAAGCTCCTGCTTCTGAGGATCTGCACCTACAGAGCAGTTTCAGCGCCCTCACAGCAGTTACAGCAGTTAAACAATCCATTAATGTTCCACACACCACCACAAGAGGGGAGCGGCACGCGTTAGCATGGAAAGAGGACACTCATCTTCTGATTACACCATCCAGGAAGGGTTGCTGTTTGCTGGGGGTTTGAATTCCTGACATTGTTGAAAGCCTGCCAAAGCTCGTCCAGCCAATATACAATTACTCATCCTGCTCTTTCGCCTGGACACAGGCTGTACAGTTAGGGAAACCTGGGAAGTATGGAGTGCGATTATGGGGCTTTGGAAGCCATGGCAAAAGCACAGGTGGACTTCACCCTGGTCGCACCAGGTAGTGAGAAGGGTTTGAGGAGCAGACAGATCCTGCAGGTCAACAACCGCTGTGAACTGGTGTTGGCAACAAGGTTTTGGTCTCGATGGCCACTGAACCCTTTTGAGTACCAAGGGCTGTTTTGAAGAGATGAGATCCACCTGTCTATGCCAGGCAAATGCATCTGCACCAACAGGCTGGTCAACTGATAAGAACAGTTTGTCATGGGTTAGTGTTTGAGATATTTGGCAGTATGTACGTGTTTGTGGATTTCTTCTCATTTCTCGTCAGGGTGAATTCAGACAGCTGTATTTTTTGGTCGTCAAAGGCACGAATTCACAGTATACATAAGGCTGGTGAGGACCTCAAAGATCACCTAGTCCAGCCTAAGATCATCTATCCTCGCCCGCCTGGACCATGGCAGTGAGTGGGGGCTGATGGGCACCACCCGGCTATGTGGCCCTGGCAGGGTGGAGGTGATTGTGGTGGAGTCCAGTGTGGCAAGTGTCACCCAGGCTCTCTGTGCCATTCTCCGAGCCAGCAGGGTGGGCAGCTCTGCCAGTGGCTGCAGACAAGAGGCGATGGCAAATGCCTGGCAGCTGGGGATCCCGCATGGCAGCAGTTTTGGGGTGTGTGTGGTGGCCNCACATACCCATTGGAAAAAAGGAGTTTTGAACCAATTCTTTTTTTCCCTTTCCTTCTCCCCATCAGTTTGTTTTATTCCCTCCACTTTATTATTATTTCTTCCCCTCTTTTTTGGTCCCTTCCTATCTCCCCTCCCTCTATCCTCTCAGTTAGAAGGGAGTGGGAAACATTCACATCTATACATCTATATAGATAGATAAAGTGGTTTTTTTCTTTTTTTTTCCCCAATCCATCCTGCCTAGTGTTCTATTTTATGTAATTTTAAAAATAAACCACAACTGTCTTCTATAAACAAAGACACAGTTTCATACAAGGAACAACAGAGAAAGGAACATTAAGTGACAAAGTAGTGAACCCTTGAAAAACAAAGGGTGTGAGACAACATGCACAGATACCTCAGAGTCAACACAACCAGACTGGGTGAAGCAGAATCACCCCAAGCACACGCACGTAAATAAGGCCTACAGAAAAATACCCTAAGGAAAGCTTCACTCTTGGGAATTAACAAGATTGGATGCCTATGTGGAGTGCTTCTGCACTAATGCATGCAGCATGGAGAACAGGAAGAAACAGAGCTCTGTATAAGTTACAGGGCCACAAATTCACTGGGATCATGAAGACATGGTAGGATGGCTCCCATGACAGGGCTGCTCTCATGAATGCATACTGGCACTTTATATGAGACGGCAGTAACAAGGGAGATGCCTCTCATGTGAGAGAGCAGTGGGAATGCGTGAGCTTTCTCTTGGGATGAATATAAACCAGTTGAGAGATTATGGGTTAGGATGATGGAGCAAGCCAACGCAAGTGACATTGTTAAGAGATTCCTGATACAAGCTGCCTGATGAGGAGAACATCATCGTGGACAACTGATAAAGCATGACCAGGGTAAGTAGACAGCAAGGAAGGCTGAAAAATACCTGAAATGCCAGGCTCAAAGGTTTATAATCAGAAGCACAAAATCCAGCTGGAGCCCAGCCCACTAGCAGCATACCGAAAGGGTCAATACAATTAAATGTCTTTAATAGGGACCTATATGATGGAACAGAGGGAAAAATTTCATATAATGTAAAAATGGAAACAGTGTTTTGTACACCTCATAGTTGTGCTGCCATTTAGCAGGAACTTGATGAGCTGGAAAAACAGGCTAACAGGAACTTTACGCATTTCAGCAAAGTGCAAACAAACCCCAGGCACCAGTATACACTGGGGGCCAATTGGCTGGAAAGCAGGTTTGCAGACAAGATGCTGGGTAGAAACCAAGTTGAACACATTCCAACAACGTGTCCTCATAGCAAAGGCCAACCACAACCTGGGCTGTGCTCGGAAGATCACTGGCAGCAGGTCAAGGGAGGCCCAACTCATGTCTGGTAAGACTACATCTGAAGTGCTACATCCTAAACTCCCCACTATAAGAGAGACCTGGACACACACGAAGGTCAGCAAAGGGCAATTAAGATGATTAACAGACTGCAGTATCTATCATACAAGATGAGACTGAGTGAGCTGTGTTAGTTTAACCTCAAGAAGAGAAGGCTCAGTTGGATCTTACCAATCCTGTGTATAAATAACCTGATGGCTCCCTCTTTATACCTCCACATTATCTCAGTGGTGTCCAGTAAATAGATAAGTTTGTTGTAGTAGAAACAAACTGAAAGACAAGTACTTCCAACTGCACACAACTAAAATGACAGTTCCGTTCAGTTTATCACAGAAATTGTACTGCATGTGAGTAATTCTAACATTACTGACTACAGTTTCAAACAAAGATTAGGGCTAATTACCTTACTTCGAACAGGTTTCAACTTTATCTGTAAGTTTAGTTTTAATCAAACTTACTTTTCACTAAGGTCACACTTGAATAAACAACCTCCTACCACAAAACTTTTCTTTTCCATTTAAGACAGTTACTTGAAAACCACAGAGAAAAAATCATATTAGTCATGTTCCAGTTTAAAGTACCATCTAAGCATAGAAAAAGCTACATCCTTATGGAATACCTGTCAACTTTCAACTAAAACATATATAAACATAAAAAACAGTACAAATAATAAAACTAAATATTTAGTTCAGTAAGTAAACAATTCCTTACATTTTTTGAAGAACCTGGGCCATCACAACCCCACTCGTTAAATCTTCCACGCTCTGGCATGGCGCCTCGACATTAAATGTCTGGATCTGTGGTAGAAAGAAAAAGGTTAGCTTCTTTCACCTCAATGTCCAGCAATTTTCAAGTGTCTTATAAAAAATGCTACCAAATGATAAATAGAACAGAGTAGACGCCTCACATTTAGTGTACACGTTAAGTTTAAAAAGCTTTGTACTACAGTTATACCCCCTCATTCGCGAGGAACGGGTCATGCCAGGGCTCTTGCAGAATGTCAAATTTGCAAACACGTGCAGGTCATTAATATGTATGCAGGTCACACCCATTGCTCCAACCCCCACCACTCTGGAGCACTGCGGACACTTTTCTGCACCTCCCCATGGGCTCTCACAGCACAGGGGAGCAAAGGGAACCATTTCTGAGCCCTCTCTGACTCGGAAGACCCCACCAGGAACCCCTGGGCTTCTTTTCGGCAATGCTGCCACTTCTGTAGCAGGGGCTGGGCTGCTGTGACAGTTCATGCTCGCAGCCCAAACCCCATGTTGCTGCTCCTCCTCCAACTCCCCCCCCCTGCCCTGGTGTCCATGCCTGTGGCAGCCCAGCCCCACGCAGCATGGGTGGGCAGCAGCTATGGCAGTAGAGTGAGCATGTGCACCCGGGGGGCAATGAGGGGGGCAGTCCCCGGCTGAGCTTAGAGTAACAGGGGACAGCATGACTTTTGGCCCTCCCCGCAGGGCCAGGCCAGTCCCACCACACAGGGAGTGCCAGTGCCGCCTCTCGGAGCAGCGGCACTGCGTATGCCTCGGCCAGGGAACCTCGCAAAAGGCTGAAGCAAAATTGTGAGAAATTTTCCTCACAAATCAGCAAGGTAGCAATGGAGGGGTCACAGTATAATGAGGATATACTGTAACAGCAATCAAAGAAATGAACAGTTTTCACAATATACTTCACTACAAATAACAGTAGTACATTCTCCAAAATGCTCATTTTCCACCACATTGTCTACTTTGAAAAGTCACTGGGTCATGCAAGTACTTCCAGAGCATATATTTAAGTATGTTCTCTCCATCAACACATACAAGAAACGCAGTTTTTAGAACTAACACTGATCACACAAAACACTCATCAGCTCCCCACAACCAGAAGACCAAATATGGAGCGACATACATATTCCAGACTTAATTATTCCCTATTAATCAGATGGAAGAAAACAAAAGGCTACTAAACCCTAATGATTCTATGCACTATTAGTGTTCTGAGTATTTTAGGGTGTTTTATTAACACAGTGACAGGCACTACAGTCCACAAGGCAAAGCTCTTTTCTTCCTCTCTTGATGAGAAGAGTCTACTTCAACACAATCATTTAACTCATCTAGGTTATTTGATAACTTATTTTAAATAAACATTATTTTTATGTGATGTGGATGAGTTTTGCCCAATACTGCCTCTGTTACTATCCTCACCCCCAAGGGAAGCCTGGGCTTACTTGCAGAAAGCATGGATAAGACATTCTACAAGAACACTTGCTTCAGAGTACATACAATATATCTACAAACATATCTACCTTTTTTTTTTTTTCACAATGTACAACAAATGTTTTAGTGGCATTTAAAACAGTAACACTAGTCAGAGTAATCTGCCAGTAAATATCTTTTATATCTGTGTCTTACAATAAAAAACAAATCATGTAACAGTGGCAAATTTTGCAGGTCCTTCTCTGAGGAGAAGATTCTCAAAAAGTCAGTATTTTTGAGATCTTGATAATCTCTGGATTACCAAGGCAATAGTCAGGTTCTCCTAATACCATTAGAATGCCACATAAGCACCCTAGTCATGTTGTTTAACACTGATTAGGAGAACAAGCACCTAGGTGAATGTTCCTTTATTCCTTTACTCCAGAAGTACAAGAACTTAGCACTCAATTGGGAAAAAAAACCAGCAATTATATCCATGAAAGATAAAAGACCTCTCAGAGCATATCTGCTGATGAAGTTTAAGTGTGACCAATGAATAGTCATGAATGATGTCCATATTCCAAAAGCGTGAGAACAAATTACAGTGAACTCCCACCACTTTGCAAGTTCAATTCTTCGCTGGTTTTTTTTGGTGATAATTCCCTTCTGTGCTGCTGCAGAGCATGCCATGAAGAGACAATATGTAAATAAGCACATGAATAAGTAAATAAGCCCCACCCTTCACATTCAGCCCCCAAGCGCAGTGGGGGAGTGCGTTTTCAACTATGTGATGGGTCAGGACAGCGCCACCGCTGCGGGGACTCCATGGCGGCCCAAGACGGCAGTCAATGAGAGAATTGGTGAAAAAAATCGAAACATTTTTACACCTGGCAGGTGTGGCGGCTCGTGCCATACTTGGCACTCAGAGCAGAGTTTGCCACAGGGCTGTGGTGGGTCTCCCTGCTCCAGGCATGGGTGTGCAGGATTCATCACTGCCATTTGTCCCAAGTCCACCTTGCGCAGGGCACGAAAATGAAATCTCCTGGGTCAGTAACACTCTGGTGGTGGTCCATGGCAACTCCCGTCTTGTGGCAGTGAGGTGGTCCATGGCCGCTCCTTGCAGTGGGAGACAGGGCTGCAATTGGCAGGGGCACATTCAACCTGCTCAGCTCCTTCCCTCTGGGCTTTGGGCTTTCACAAGCGTCCTAGCTTGCTGGGTCTAGTGGAGAAGTGAATACACAGCTAGATTCCACACCCCAGCCACCACCACTCTGTTCCTGGGTGGTGCTAATACGTAGACACAGCCAGATCCCTCCATGCACAGCATCCCCTGCTGCCACAGCAACCCAAGCCTGCATCCCATGTTTATACACTCAGCTCAGTTTGGCTCGGCCTGGGTCTAGAGGGAGTCCCCACTTCCCTCATTCCCTGACATATCCCGGGCCAGTAGTGGCAAGGCCAGGGCAAGAAAGTTTGTGCACTCCTGGCAGTAGCCCCACAGTGGTCTCAGGGGCTGTAGGGGTCCCTCCACCCTGCCTCTGCTAGGATGTAGCCCAGCGGCTGCCTGCTCCAGCTCTGACCAGCACTCTGGCAGCACCATTACCATGGTGATGGGCTGCAGCAATGTTTAAATACAGCTTGGTAGCTTGACATTCCAGCAGGGACAAAATATGAGGATAATGCTAAGCAAGGAGGGAAGACGACTGCGGCCAAGAGAAGAAAGACAAAAACAGCGTGGGCTGAAACACCAGGTTTCACTTTCTATGGAAATGTGAATTTGGGAGAAAAGGGCAGGAATGTCGTCCTTAGGAGTGGGGCAGGCAGCGCTGGGCCAACACCTCGGGACAGGAAGAGGCAAGCCCAGATGTGGGGTAGAAGCCTCCTGCAGGCGCCAAAGCTGCAGTCATGGCGTTGTTCACCCTGGTCCTGGCAGTGGTCTCATTTGGTTGCCTCACTGTCCCTACCAGCCATGACGGCAAGTCTTGATCCCCGCTCCCCAGCTGCCACTCAGCTGCCCCTTGGAGCAGGGTCAGAGCCCTCCCTGCTGTGCTCCCTGCCCCCAGTCATGGGGAGGGCTCAGAAGCACAGACCTGCAGAGGGTCCTCAGGCCACTGCAGCCACCGTGGCAGCAGAAGCCCAGGATTCCCTGCACCACAGGGCCCAGCCCCCTCACGACTCCCAGGGAGTCTTTGGGCAAGGACAGGGCAGAGAAGACCCCCTCTGCTCCCCTGACTGGTCACACGGTGCTGAGAGGTGCCAGGAACATCCCCCTAGTGCTCTGAGGCTGAGGGCAGTGGGGCAATGGGCAGGGCTTATTTGCGTATTCATGAGATTTCTATCTTTGCAGAAACAGGGTTTCACAGGGGTAGAGAAGACCCAATGCCCTGTGGAACTCAGGGGTTCACTGTACTAGGTGGCACATGAAATAGACAGAAGTGACTTTGGCACTTCAGATTCAGGAGATTTTCCTACAGTGTAGTCTAAGCTACCCAGAAAACACTGCTTGCTGCCTTCTCCAGAGAATCAAAAAGCCACCACAGATTGACAAGAAACAAGGTGAAAATCAGGGTTGGGTGGGTGTGAAAAAATCCCCACACATGAAAACATCACGTAACAAGACATAACACTGAATTGTTATTGTGCCAGAAAAATCAAACTTACCAACAGTCTCTGAAATGTGGCTACACTGTTGAATGAATACAGAGACAATACAGAGTTTGACTACTCAAACTCAGCAACATATTAAAGAAGAAGTAATATTTTATGGCAATTTTTTTAAAAAGCTGCAGTGACATAATGGATGCTAAGGCTTGAAGAAGTTTAAGATG
Organism: Pitta sordida; assembly: GCA_013390025.1. Taxonomy (NCBI): domain Eukaryota; kingdom Metazoa; phylum Chordata; class Aves; order Passeriformes; family Pittidae; genus Pitta; species Pitta sordida. The sequence continues at coordinate 58,033 of WEKX01006816.1, forward strand.
CCATAAAGATAAAATTCTCAAGCACAGACAATGAACATTTTTTTCTAATTTTGCATATTATACCTTCAATGAAACTTTAACTTTGCTAGACTACAGACAAATTACAAAAAAAAATAACTTCAGTACTACTGTAATGGTTTTTCAGAAATAGATAAAGCTAAATGTTCTTTCAAATAAGCATAATGAAGGTCTTCAAACAGAGTGCAAAGTAATCAGGTTTTTTAAAATTCATTTTGCATTTTGATACATATGAAATACATCCTTGACTAAATAGAAGTTTACATAGGTGATACCACCATACTGATGAAAGAAGAAATATTTCTAAGCTTGTTCCTGCACTCACTAAAAAAAAGACGCAATCTCTCTACTGTTCTGTAAATAATTTTATCATCACGCTTCCCCAAACATTTTAAGAGAAAAAAGGTCAAAAGTGTCACTGCAGCTCAGGTAACCAATCTGAACCCTATTTTTCTCCCCACAGACACACATGGAAGAGTGCCATTGAGAACGCTAATGTTTTTTATAGTTAGATAACAAAGGATAGAAAGAAATGCCAAAACTAAGATGACTCGTTTCTTCACACATATTTAAATTTTATAGTAAGTGCATTTGCTTGTATAATTCAATTGTGTCAAATTTATGTTGCAAAAAATTTATTCAAATTTTTAATATCCTTCAGAGATATGAAAGTAACAAATTTTCTTCAAAAAAAACCTTCCATAAGACAGCTTTACAAATTTATGTCAAAGTTAAACTCCTATACCATGATGAGACAGTTTTACAATATGATAAGCCACTCCAAGAAACAGCAGAGTACTTAATTTTCTAGAAGGAAAAAACGTGTAAGAACGTGGCAAAGCAGAAGCAGTGTCCAGCTATGGAGACAAATAAGAACATTCGTGTGTGTGTATGCGTGCCTCTAAACAGCTATTCAATAACAGCTGTTAAAACAGTGCTCTTCCTGTGCATTGTACTATGTTAGGCTTCTCTCTCTTCCGGCTGGAACTGCTCCTCTACTACTTTTTAAGTGTTTGTAATGTGGTCCCCATAGTTACTTCCACAAAGCTGTAAATCAATTCACATTCCCAGTTACAATTTTTGGGTTTTTGCAGCACTATATGAAGCCCTGACATCATCCATGTGGGCCCACATGGACCTCATGAGGTTCAAAAAGACCAGGTGAATGGGGCTGCAGCTGGACTGCAGCAACCCTTGTATGAGCACAGGCTGGGGGGTGAACAGATCCAGAACAGTCTTGCCGAGAAGGACTTGGGGGTGCTGGGAGACGAGAGGCTGCGTGTGAGTCGGCAGTGTGCCAACCATATCCTGGCTGGCTCATCAAAAGAAGTATGGCCAGCAGGTCAAGGGAGGTGATTCTCCCCCTCCACCCTCATGAGACCCTACCACCCATAGTTGTGTATTCATCTCTGTGGTCCTTAGTACAAGACAGACTTGGACTTGTTGGACCAGGTCCTGAGGAAGGCGACAAAAATGATCAGATGACTTTCCTTCAACGAGGAATGGCTGAGGGACTCAGGTTCATTCAGCTTGGAGTAGAGCCGGCTCCAGGGACCCTTCACTGCAGCCTTTCAATACTTAAAAGAAAGATGGGGATGGACTTTTTAATAAGGCCTGTAGAGATAGGACAAGAGATAATTGTTTTAAACTGAAAGACCACAGATTCAGACTACATATAAGGAAAAATTATTTTATGATGAGGGTGGTGAAACACTAGAGCAAGTTGCCTAGAGAGGTGGTAGATGCCCCATCTCCGGTAAGACTGGACTGAGCACAAAGCAACCTAATCTAGTTGAAGATGTCCCACCTCAGAGAGAGGTGGTTCGCACTATTTGAACTCTAAAGGTCCCCTACAACACAAACCATCCTATGATTCTGTAAGACAAGAGTCTGGTGAAAAAAAAGTGGGAAAAAACCCCAACCCCTTGGCTCAATCATCAGCTCTAGTAGGCCTTCACATCTTCCCATCAACTGTCAAGTAAAGAGAGAAGAGGGTTCTTTTATTTGAATATTAATTCATATACCTGACCCACACAGACATGAACACGAGAAGCCAATCTTTATTCGGACCTTAAAATAAGGAGCAGCAGGTGACTGTTTGAATGCAAAGGTGGTATCACTCGTTACTAAATAATTGCTCCAGGAAGACAGTACCTTAGAAAAATCTGAGTCACAGTTCAAAATCCCAGTGAGGATTTGTTAGCTACTATGGATAGGATATAAAACATATTTCATCAAAAATAGTTCTGATATAAGGGTCAGAGAACTGGACAAACACTCAGTTGTCAAAGACAGTAGGTGAAAGCTGAAACAAAACTTGTGCTGGGAAATCCAGCATTCCCTGAAAATTCAGCGGAAAAAAAAGTAAAAAAAACCCAAACAAAGCGACGCCCTTCTAACACAAAGACAAAACAAGCTCTCCTTTCTCTTCTCAATACTAAGAGATAATGAAAGACCAGCTCTTTGCACAGTGGTTATATAAACAGCTTGAGTTTTATTACTGATGCAGTTGTGTAATCAACATTTCAAGTCTTTTTTTTTTTTTTTTAATAATACAGTCATACCTCAGCTATTTGTGCTGTCATATTCCCGTCTTCTCATACTTGTGGAAATTTTTCTCACAGTTTTTACTCAGTTATTCATGGAGTGGTGTGGTCCCGGCCACGGCCGGCCTGGCCAGGAGTCAGAAAGTCTTTAAATGTAACACAGAGACCCATGTGGGGGCCCATTCTCGCTGAGGCAGCCAGGCTGGACTTGCCAGCACATATGAGCATATGAGCATGCTCACAGCCTCAGGCACAGTACCCCTGCCAGTGCTAGCTGCTGCAGCTAAAGGGAAAAAAACCTGACTCGCACACTCTCCATTGCCCATAAGGAGCCAGGATGCTGCAATGTTCCAAAGTTGCCATATTTCTGGCAATTATTTACCATATTAACGTCCAACCTGTGTTCATGAATTAATAGAGGTTCCGTGGGATCCTCGGAAGACCCCTAACCCACAAATACGGAGGATGGACTGTATTTATCCACTGTTTTCCTATGGTTTTAGAACTCATTATGCAAGCCTACAACTGGCTGCCATATAGAGCCTTCTGTGTCACTACAGAAGAATCAGACCACATAGACAAGACAGGACGAAGTGGGTATGAAAGGAAGCAAGAAAGGAGCCGCCCTCTCTGGGCTGGACACATATCACTACTCAAGCTGTTGGCAAGATACCTTGAAAGAGCAAACTGGCAGAGATTAAGGAGGGTTGGATACTTCTGTCTTTGTACATTCACCCCGTATTACCTACAAGATCTGCATTAATCTCACTAAAACAAATTTTACTCGGCTTCAATGCCTGAAGCAGACTGGAATACCAATTATTTTTATGACAGCAAGCTGTTACGTGATACACACAGTTGATACAAAATTCTAGTATTAAGATAGACCTTTCAAATTAGAATTGGATTCCTATTTTAAAATAAGACCACGTCCCTCTGGACAACTAGTGTTTTTTCACCCATTTTTCTTCTCACAGTTGGGAGCACTGCTATCTTCTCTTGGATGGTCGTGGCATAACTTATTCTTTCATGCTTCCTGGGACAACAGAAGACTGCCATTTCTTCTGCCATGAAGCAAACAACGGGGAAATAAATTCTGTAACAAGCAAAAGGATTATTCCAGGATTTGAATTTCTGGTTGTTTCCACTGCTTTTTATGTTACAGTCATACCTCCGTATTCGCTGGTTACAGATCTACTGCAAGTCCCACGAATCATCCAAGCCGCAAACACAGGCGCGCCATGAATATGGCAACTTCTTGCCAAGACTGCAAAACCCCAGGGCCCCTTACAGTGGCAGGGGCATTGGTGTCAGAGCTTTATTCCCTTTAACCGTGGCACTACAATATGACTACCAATACTCAGGACCAGGAAGTCCCCAATTGCATTCCGCAGGCACTGCGCTGCAGAAGCACTTTCCTTGGGGCTATGTGTATCACCAGGTACACCGGGTACCCAGCACAAAGCCCCCGGGGACAACACAGTGCTTGGCACTTGGATTCTGCCACAGTTAGCAGACCTTCCGCCACTGGCATCGCCTCCCCCGACGGTAACTATGGAAACAGTAACACAGACACACACAAATGCACACAGGCTCCTGGCATGGGCAGGTGGGCGGCCTGGGCTGCCTGCCTTGGAGGAATGGGACCGCACCAAGCCGTTACAGAAGACTTCTTCCCCTATACTCAGCACTGGTCAGACCACATCTTGAGTACTGTGTCCAGTTCTGGTCTCCCCAGTTAAAGAAAGATGTTGAACTGCTTGAGAGGGTCCAGAGAAGGGCAACAAGGATGGTGAAAGGAATGAAGAATAAGACCTATGAGGAGCGACTGCAGGAGTTGGGGCTGTTCAGCCTGGAGAAGAGGAGGCTCAGAGGTGACCTCATTGCTGTTTACTACTACCTGAAGGGAGGCTGCAGTCGAGTGGGTGTAAATCTCTTCTCTCAAGCTGATAGCACCAGAACAAGAGGTCATGGCCTTAACTTATGCCAGGGGAGGTTTAGACTGGATGTTAGGAAGAGCTTTTTCACTGAGAGAGTGATTCCTCAGTGGAATGGTCTTCACAGGGAGGTGGTGGAGTCACTATCCCTGGAGGTGTTTAAAAAAGACTGGATGAGGAACTCAGCGACATAGCCTAGATAATGGGAAGCTCGGAAGGATGGAGTGTGGTGGCCATGGCTCCGGAGTTGTGGGTTCAGCCCCTATGTGGGCGTTTGTTTGGGAGTTGGACCAGATGATCCATCCCTTTCAACTCGGAATATCTTGTGATCCTGTGCAATCCTGTGACTTCCTCACTCCTGGCCACAGTGGAATGGGACTGTGCCATGCTGTGGTGCCGTGGGACTATACACTGCCTCTGTAAAGAGTTGAATAATATTCACAGAAAAATATTCCACAAATCACCGAATACATGAATCAGAAGGTGCATGTGAGCAAGGTATTACTGTATTAGCTCTTTACAGTTATAACCCATCATTTGCGAGGAATGGGTCATGCCACCGGCCTCGCAAAAAGTGAAACTTGCAAAGAAGTGCAGGTCGTTAATATGCATGCAGGCCACGCCCA
>WEKX01006816.1:63360-93985 GCA_013390025.1 Pitta sordida
TTCCCACAGCCCAAATCCCACGCCACTTCCCCCCCAGTCCCGCCCCACAGGTACCACGGCACCACCCCTCGGCAGAGCAGAGGCACTGCGCATGCGTTGGCCGCGTAAACTCACAAATGGTTGAATCAAAATTGCAAGAAATTCTCCTTGCAAATGGGCGGGGTTGTAACGCAGAGGTCGCAATGCAGCGGGGATTCACTGTATTACAAAAATCTCACCAGCTGTGGTGTTAGGCACTCAATTAGACAAACAATTAAATAGCAAGGCCACTTTAGTGGCCAAGATAGGGATTGTTTCGGGGGGAAGGACTTGAATGTTATTTTTTTATTAATTTTATTAATTAATTGCATTAATTTCATGCTCATTTTATGTATACTATGTTTAACTATGTAACTATGTTTAACTGCAAATATCTGAACAGGTCAGTCATAAAAGGCTTCGGTCAAAAGACTTCATTCAAAGCGTAACTTCTTCGAAGAACAAATATTTCCTTTGGAGAAACACAGTGCAAAAAGTAGAAGATATACCTTCACTAATGGTTACTTCCTAAAAGAATTAGGAATGAGAAAGCTATGACAGCAGAAACCAGTTGCTACTTCACAATCTTGGCATTGCTGCTAAGTTGCTGCTAACGGAAGTGTTCCAGTATGACAAATTATTATGATACAATGAACCATGTCCCGAGTCTGAATAGTGTTTAGTTTAAACATTTGAGAAACATCAATGAGAACACAAGCCAACCTACCAAATTCTGCAGTGAAAAAGAATGTATTCCTGTTTTCAGCTGAACGCCAGATGAGACAACTAATGAAAAAGAATTCTAGACAGCATTTGTAAATAAGATAAAAGAAAAATACAGTCATACCCCCATTTTCACAGGTTATGAGTCTCCCTAGGGTCCCATGGATTAGATAATCTGCACCATTAAAATTCATATAGGTCATGCCAATTGCTCTGCCCCCTGCCACTCCGGAGCACTGGGGAGTACTTTCCCCACCTCCTCATGGGCTCTCACAGGACAGGGGAGCACGGCCCTATCCCAGCACATAGCATTTGGCCCACCACCGCCACAGCCAACCCAGCCCCACTTTCATGAGGCACTTTCTCTGTGGCTACGTCAATCACCAGGTGCGCCAGGTATGCAGGCCCTGGACAGACTGTACTTGGCTTCCACTATAGTTTTGCACACCTATCAGCATTGCCTCCCCTGCCTATAGCCATGGAAACAGTAATACACAGACACGCAGACTCACACGCATACAGGCAGTCCCCGCTCACAGTTTGCAGGCACTCCCCAGAAAGGTGCTGGCACAGACAGAGACAAATGCTTGAGAGCACACAAGAGCAGGTGGGGCAGAGGGTGAAAATGGATGGTAGCTCCAACTGCAGTCCCTGTGGAGGATGGTACAGAGCTGTGCGAGCACTTTCCCTGGAGCTACATATCAACAGGAACGCCAGCTAGGCTTAGAATGACAGTGCCCAACTGTAGCCTGGGGCAGACAGAGCAGCTGGCACTGATGCATCCCCACATGGGGCCTCAGGTGCCCTGAGGCATCCCGCAGCACCACGTGTTAGGCTGCATATAAGCCTTTCCTGATACGGACCAGCAGCGGGCAGCGGGCATACACACTGGGGCTGGGGAAAGGGCGGGAGCAGCGGCATGGGGTTTGGTCACAGCGGACCCACGGATTCTCGGGGTTGGGAGGGGGCTCTCCCGAGTCAGAGGGGGCTCAGAAACGGTTCCCTTTTCTTACCCGTGCTCAGAGAGTCCGAGGGGAGAAGCAAAAAAGTGCCTGGAGCCCTCCTGAGTTCCGGGAGATGGGGCAATGGGCATGACCTGCATGCATATTAATGACCTGCAGTTCTTCGCGAGATTAGGGTTTTGCGAGGGCCGTCGCCTGTCCCTTTCCTCACGATGGAGGGGGTATAACTGTACTAATAAAGTGAAAAATTGCCAAACATTACCTCAATGCACTTACATCTATAGGATACACACATTCACTCTCCGTAAAGCACCAATGCATTTTCGAAAGCCCCAGAAGTGCCTTTTAAGACTAGGAAAAAAACCCTGCAAATGGTAGGGTTTACAGGAACCACTAGCCTCCTCTGCTAATCAGAGTGCAAAAATTTCATCTCTACCACCCAGAAGTGACAAAATAACACACTTAAAATGATATTACATTGTCATGGTTTGACCCTGGCTGGATGGCAGAGATTCACCCACAACCTCTCCTGGAGGAAAAACTGGAAAATAAAAGTGGCCACAGGCAAAAAAGCAAGGCAAACTACAAGTAAAGAATATAAAGGATTTATTTTCTAGCTAACAAGATCAGAACTGCAAAGGAAGCATCATTTAAAAGGCAACCTTTTCCCCCCACCCTTCCTTCTCTTACAACAGATCTCATATTCCCTTTTTCGACCAGGAGACAAAGGGGGAACAGGTTAGGGGACAATACAGGCAAGTTGCTATTTCTGACCAGNGAGCTGTTAACCCCCTCGCTGCCAGAGCAGCAAAAAAACCCTAAACTAGGACATACATTCAACACAGGAGTAGGACAGAACACAGTTCTGTTTTCAGCATTCTGACTCACAAAAATCTAGATGACAATTCAATCCATAGAACTGGGACTGCATGAAGTTTCTCCAAAGGAGGATAATGAAACCTCTCCAGAAGAAGGAGTTCAATGCAAATAGCAGAACAGTGCTCAATGAACGAAACAGTGAATTTTTTTTATTCTGAATGAAGACTAGGCTACTAGAAAGCTGCATTGCACCAGGCAAATGTGCCCAAATAGATCCATACTAAAATAAAGGACAAGCAGCAAGGAATATGATGGCATAAGGCTAAGCAATGTCCATTAACTTCTTGCCCAGTGGCTACTAGAGAAACTTTTCAAATTTATACACATTTCTGACACAGTTGACCCTCTCTTTTCATGGTATCGTGGATCTGGTCCTCCTCTCGCAAAGCCCTCCATCTGTGTACATAGGCAGCTCATTAATATGCAAATTTGCCCCTTGTCACCCTGCCCCCCTCAGCTCCAGAGCTGCTGCAGGGCATTCCCAGAAGCTCCTCGCACAACATGAAAGGCTGGAGGAGTGGAGGGTGTCTCCTTTGCCTCATCCATGCCTCGGGAGTCCCCAGGAATCATGATGAAGGGGTCTCTGAGACCACTGCTGCAGCCACTGCAGCAGGCAAAGTAGGCACCGCGGGGCTGTTTGTACTTCTGAGCACTCCCTGGCATGTTCCCTCCCATGGGACACGCCTGGCATGGCGTAGCGGCAGCTGGGGCCAGCAGTGCAGAGCTCTGCTGGCACTTAAACATGTGAGTCCAGCAGCCTCAGTGGCTGCCTCGTCACCATGGCAATGGTGCTGCTGATGGCACGCTGGCAGAGCACCGTCCTGGTGCTGGGGAGAGGTCCTGAGGGCACGCTGCATTCTCCAGGAATTTTGCAGGCTCTAAGATGCACCGCCAGTGGAGGGCAGAGGTGGCCAGCACCCTTCCAAGGAGGCACACCTCTGCATCCCTTCAGACACCTCAAGGGGAACCACACCCCACTGTTTTCACCACTGCTGGGAGATGTGGCCATTGCGCAGGGGCCAGACTCACAGAGTTTAAACCTATGTCTGACTCCAGCACTAAACTTATTTAGGTAGAGTCAAGCCTCAAGTGAACAAACTTTTTCCAGAAATTGAGCTTAAAAACCAAACTTCAAACTCCTGCTTTCAAAAAAACTAAGCAAACAAACAGAAAAAACAAAACCACTACTATAAAACAAAAGCTTTGTAAAAAAGCCCAGGTGACAAAATAGGTTGTTAAGCTGGAATGAGTGTGGGTTTTACCAGCTGCAAATTGGGCAGGCAGGTTGTTTTGTTGGTTTGTGTGCTTGGGTTTTTTGCAAGCAGGAATTTGGTTGGGTTTCTTAGCTCAATGCCTGGAAAAAGTTTGTTCGTTTCAGTGTTCAGTTTACCTAAACTCCCCAAAAGTACGGATCTGCTGGGCAGGCACCTAAGAACCTGGCTTGTGCTGTGCATCCTGCCCCACCGCTGCCTCACCGCTGGGCCTGGTGGACACACCGGAGCAGGGTGTACATCCCCGGGGCCGTGGGAGCCACCAACCCAGGAGGGGCAGGGAACTTATGGCAGCTTCAGAAGGAAAGCACAGCTGTGGCTCCTTGGGAGAGTCCTGGTCGCCTCTTCCGTCCCCCAGCAGTGTGTCCCAGAGACTGAGAGGGGTGGGAAAGCCTAGTTCTCATGGGCCCTGAGGCCATGTGGGCTGAGGAAGTGGGGAGACAACTACAATTCCTGGAGAATGCCCAGCTGCCATGGCTCCAGGGCTGTCCCCATGCATTTGCTGGGAGTGTCTCCTGGCCACGACCCTTTCTGCAGCACAAAGCCTCTCAGCCAGCACCAGGAGCAGGACACTACTCGACCACCTCGCCATCAGCAGCACCCTTACCATGGCGACAAGGCAACCACTACGGATGCTCTGCTGTTACATTTAAATGCCAAGTGGCACGCTCAGCACTCGCTGCCTGGCTCCACATTAAAAAAAAAAATGACGGGGTTGTCACTGTGTGTGTCTGCATGGCAGTGGAAGGCACCTTCCCCTCCCACCCCCTGCGGTGCCCTTTGTGCACCCACAGTCAGGCAGGTCCAGTGGCCGGGGCCCGGCAGAGCCCAGGGNCACCCAGCCCTGAGAGGGAACACAACAGGAAGAGCTGAGAAGTACATGTACCACTCCAGAGGGAACTCAGAGGGGCAGTGGCATGTGCACCCACTGTGTTCCATGCTGTGCCTGGTGCAGGCAGAGCAGTACACTGGTAGTCCGTACAGGTGGGGCTAATCTGAATATTCGTGACTGCCTACTTTGATATTCATGCATGTCAGTTTGCTTAGGCACAAATGCCCTGTGAAAGACCTCCTCAGTTCCAAAAAAATCACACCATGAAGAAGTGAATCCANCGCACGGCTACAGGTGTGGCGTACTTGAATAGTTAGTGCGTTCACTATCTTCATGGATTCCAGGTCTCGCGTGCAGAGGGCCAGCCCTAACAGCTCATGAGTAACAGGGGATCACTGTACTTAAATAACAACAAAACTGAACATAGGTGACTGTTTTCCCTTTGCAAAATACAAAAGAATAACAACTATTTCAAGTCCACAGCTCCACCCTCTTGCNAGGCGCGTGCTCAGAATGTGCAGAACCTATCACAAACCCAGTCTGCTCATGAATATGTAAATTGGTTCCAGCTGAGAGCCACTGCAGCGCAGCCGGGATATGTTTAGTGTAAATGTGTGCTTTTGCACGGCTGGAATTGTCCTCCGCTGGGCTACAAGACGGAGTGACGGGGTTGTCACTGTGTGTGTCTGCATGGCAGTGGAAGGCACCTTCCCCTCCCACCCCCTGCGGTGCCCTTTGTGCACCCACAGTCAGGCAGGTCCAGTGGCCGGGGCCCGGCAGAGCCCAGGGGCCGCGCCCGCCGTGCCCCGGCACTTGCCCGACCCACTCACCCAGCTGCCACATGCAGCAGCTGCCCACCTCCCTTGCCAGAGTACAGCCATGTCGGACAGCCCCCAGGCGACTGAGACAAGCCCCACTCTCAGGACCATCCTCCAGACCTTGTTAGGGGAGGGCGCACGGCTACAGGTGTGGCGTACTTGAATAGTTAGTGCGTTCACTATCTTCATGGATTCCAGGTCTCGCGTGCAGAGGGCCAGCCCTAACAGCTCATGAGTAACAGGGGATCACTGTACTTAAATAACAACAAAACTGAACATAGGTGACTGTTTTCCCTTTGCAAAATACAAAAGAATAACAACTATTTCAAGTCCACAGCTCCACCCTCTTGCAGCTAAAATTCAGATGAGAAATGTCTCTCCTAACAGATGAAATAAAGAACTCTATCCCAAAGGCACAGAAGATGAATCCAAGAGCACTAAGATCTACTTAAATATCATCTGCACAAACTTTCTGAGCAGTGTGGAAACAGAGAGTCTCACAGGACCACAGGAGACCACAAGAAAGATTTAGCAACTAAAAGATAGGATTAGAGAGAGCTGGGACTAAGTTTCATCAGGATAAAAAAATTTCAGACTTAACAGATTCCAGAAAAGGTAACACAGATGTATAGCATACCAGTAAATTAACATATCTTGCAGATCAACTCTTCTTTTCCTTATTTATACTTCAACAAACATTTTCCTGAACTTCATGGAGACTGTAGTTATGCAGAACAAGATTTTTCAGACCAAGTTCTACAATTCCTTAAAAAAGGCTGGAACCACCACGTAACTGGCAGCCTTCTTTTGACATTGTCCATAAAACATGAGTTAAACCATGCCAGAGCAGCCAAGCCCTGTTGTGTTTTCGGTTTTTTTCACAGCCACAAAAGGAGCAGTTTAAGCAAACAAACAAAAAAAAAACCCACATAAAGTCTGTTGCAGTTAATCACACACTTATTTCTACTTATTCCTATACTGAAGTAAACCTATGGATACCTTGCTGCGGTGGCAAACAAGTTCACCCAGAGGTTTATCTTATGTAATCCTGAAATGTACGAAAGGCTATAACTCCAACATACTACTTTGCAACTCTGCAATTAATAAAATACAGATGCTCACTTCCCAGATCTATTGCCACTAAGACCTAAATCACATGGGCTGTAAATATGCAGTTGTTGTTGAGTTTAAGTATCTTAACTTAGCTAGCCTGAGAGATTTAGCTCCAAATAGTCAACAGGACTTTCACGGAGGACACAAAGCACTACACTTTAAGTGTAGCATACAGTTGAAAAGAAGATTGTAGTTAAATGGCCCAAAAGAGATCTAAGAAGTCAAGGGCTGAAAAACATTATCACTGGATTTACAATACATCTTCTGGTGCAATACTTGCTCCACTACTTGTCCCACTCCAACATTCCTGTGTGCCCCCCTGAAAAGTTCCCATCCCTTTGTGGCTGCAGTTAGCCCATTGAAACACAGCTCCAGCTTTGCATTAATTCACATTTTCACCTGCCACAGGCAGCAGTGGAGTTCTAGCTGGACTCCCTTGCCTTTAACCTTAGGGAGTTCCCTCCTCCACCAAAATCCTTCTCACCCTTTCCACGTTTTCTCTTTGTTCACTGCCCTGAACGAAACTGCCCTAAGTAGCTCAAAGGAATTACTTGAGTCACATTCTGCAAAGTAGGACAACCAGAAAAACAACACATGCATACTCTGCAGGACAGGAAACCACTACCAGTACTGTGGGGAAGGAGTTAATCCCTTTCCCTTTCCTGCGTGGCAGGATCTGCCAGGCTGTTGGCAACAAAACCCGCAAAGACATTATTACCCTCTTCCTCTCACTTCAGCCATGCATTCCTGCCTTAACTTTGTGCTACTGTTTGTCATGTGGCAAATAACCTCATTGTTTGGGGTTTTTTTTAAATTAATCACTAGGACTTGCAAATTAAATTGATTAAACAACCCCAGACTTGGGCTCTGAAGCTCAAGTCACTTAACTAACTGAATTAAGGCAACTCTCTCTAAAAGATCCCAGTACTCCAGAGCCAGCCAAGAAAGCAGAGAGCAGCAAGCGCAATTGTGTTAGCAGGGTAGAGAGGAAATGCCCAACACTCAACTTGAAAGTTTGATTTGCTTTAGAGAAGTCAAACACATTGCACCAAACACTTCTGATGGCCCAGGAACAACAGAATGACAGAGCATTATTTTCCAGTTCACGAGCCTCAAAAATTAAGACACACAAACATGTAAAATTCACAGTTTGACGTCATCTCTTGGAAATAACTTTAAGTATTTCAGAAAAGACAAACAGATTTCTGTCCACACCTCCTACCTTAAGATTAAAAAGATAACAGAAAAGTTGTTTCCTTTACACTGTTTAAGGTTCACAGTTCCTAGCAGCAAAGTCTGTTTCTCCTCTAAGCAACATCTCACAACCCCTCATCAAAAAATCAGGGGGCAGAATGGGGAGTTGAAATTGAGAACATAATAAATCATACCCAAATGTTTTTTTTCTTCAGAGAACTAGCCCTTGCTATAAATGTATAGATTTTCAGAAAGAGGAAAATTGAAAAAAGGCCGATTATGGGACAAGGCCCCAAAGAATGCAAACGTAACACTGTGTCAAAATGCCCACGATTAATAATGCCTGCAGCTACAAATTCTTTGTTCAATCTTCTTTCCTCCTGTTGGCTTAAAAGATGGGGTTAATGGGGAGGAACACAGACCAACTGTATTCGATTACTTTTAATTACTGTATTCATATGTTATCAGCCTCCTATCACTCGCTTTACAATATAATCTTGAAGAGTTCTTCTGCTTCACCTCTCAGCAATACGTTAAAGAAAATCCCTATAAACTAATAATGGTTCTAGACACTCCAGCTCCTCCAAACAGTGAATGTTACACTCAGAATATCACTGTTGTAGACAACTACCCCTTTAAAGGGTGGAGCAGCAAATTCTTTGCTATCTTAGCAAGAGGTCAAAAAATAAAAAAGGTTGCTCAACGCACTGGTGCTTCACATCAGTTACAGAGGCTGTGATCTGCCAAGTTCCTCAACCCATAATCCATGACTGCTGACATGCTTAGGTTTCTTTTTCCCTCTATCTGAACAGCAACATATTCAAACAGAACTGTCTTCTTGACTTACTGTCATCTTTAGCACAATCAACCATTCCTGAAACTTTATGGCTTTTTTAAGAGGTAAAGTGATGATGCAATTAGATCATCAGAAAAAAATTAAACCTTACAACTAATGTGGTTAGCGATCACGGATTGGAAGAACAAAGAATTTAAGCAGGGTTTGCAAGTCACCTATGATCTTAGCATATTCAGGAAATAAAAAGAACACTTAAAAGCATAGATGCATAAGGAACAAGAACAGCACAATAAAAAAAAAAATATAACTGGACAGCAGGAGAAAACAATTTTCCCAGTAAATTCCAGCCACTGAAAAAGGTGCTTATCAAGCAGTCTTCTTGAGGAATCAAAATTTGTTTTAGCACTTGCTCACATAGTCTCTATATTTCATAGCAACACAAACAAACCCTTCCATTTGGAGATGGGCCACCACACAGAACAGAGATACACTGCAGTGAGCAGATTTTTCAGACAAAAAGGGGAAAAGGTCAAAGGATTCATACCACATAAATAACCGAAGTGCTTTTAAAATGAAAGATGCCAAAATAGGGGGCTTGTAGTGTTTACAAAGTGCTCACGTATCATAAAAGTTTTAACAGAAACTATATTTGGCCTTGGAGGTTTCAGAAGAAAAAAAGCAGCCCAGACACAGTACAGTGGAGGGAGCATATAGCAAAATAAGAGATTTTTATCATAATGAAAGAAATCTCATGCCTCCACAGCACTTTGCTCCTCATAAGCACTCAGCAGTGACCTCTTTGAGGAATCCTGCTGTTTACATACTAATGCTAAGCAGTCTTTTCAGTATCACATCTTAGTTCTATGTTAAAAAAAGAAAATTTCTCGGGTTACATAGGAAAAGCCTGTATCCATCTCACTGATTTGAGACAGGCATATTGAAGTGTAACTGCCACAAGCATGTTTGACAACTCTCCGTGTTTTAACAAACGACTTAACAATGTATCCTAGCTGAGAGCACTACAGAAAAACAACAAGAAACCACCAAACAAATCAAAACAACAGAAAACCCTCCACTGAGTCATGTGTGGACCATCCTTAAATTTTAACCGAAAAAAGATACTGTGACTCTCTATCAGATACACTGGAACAACTGTAATATTATTGTGGGTTTACCTCACACACCAATTTTTTTAAACTGCCTTGGCTGAAGTGTCTCTCAGGTAACAGTCCCACAGCATGTAAATAGTCTCAGAAGAAGTCTCTGGGAGATTTTTTGTCGAGTAAAAGTTCTGCAGTTACAGTAGGTTGCAAACATTGCTAAAGTGCAAATATCAACTTGGAGAAGTCAGTACTGGGCCTCCAGTCCTCTGTTTAGTTTTGCTCAAGTCACCACTACCTTGGCTGCCTCAAAATAACACCATGGTCACCTGCTAAAGTGCAAGGAAGTCAAAGCTCACCCAGCTGTTTAAAATCCTGAACAAAAACTATTTATAAGCCCACTTCGACCCACTGTCAAAGAGGTGAAAAAAATTAGTATTACACCGCAAGCTAGAGCACAATGAAAAAAATGGGTATTGGCAAAATACACATTTAAGAAAAAACCAAAATGTATTAATAGGCAACTACTGTGCTCCAGCTTAAATATACCAGAATAAGAATGGCAGGCATGCAGGGTAAAAAGTCTGAGCAATATTCTCCTTCATTAAAATCATGAGTTGGCAGAGGGAGGAGCACTTTCATCTTGCCCTATATCCATCTGAGCAAACATTCAATTTAGGCTGAACAGGTTCTCAGACGTGTGGAAAGCCTTATCTACTCAAAGCACAGGCAAACCAGTTTAAGTACTTCTGTATGAATGTTAAGCAACCAACCTGGGAGGCTAAACCAGTTCTTAGGAGCAGCCGGCTTACCTGGCATAATAGAAATAGACTGGCCACCCTAGATATGCATAAACTGCTATTAAGACAGATCTTCTCTCCTGTCTAAATGAACAGTTTCCTAAGAACCATTATGGGATTTGAGAGAAAGCTGGGGGGGAAAAAAAGTATGCTGTTTATACAGGTTCAGTTTCACTGAGGAACAGAAAATTTTATTGCCTTTTTTTCAAGTTCCATGTGTCCTGGAATAAACTGAAATCGCTTCTCTTCATCTGTTTTTTACAGTCTATTTCAAAGCCACATTCACTCGAAAATGATAAAACCATAAAAATAACCGGTAACTCCACACATGCATCTCAGAATCACTTCGACCAATTCTAAAGCTGTCCAAGAGGATTTACTATTTCTAGCAACCAAAAAAGATGTGGCCAGTTTCTTCACTAGGTCAGTATCTGAGGGACTGCAAAGGTGAGAAGTGCCAAGGGATCTGTGTGGACCATTATTAGAGAGAGGACCAGAACCCATTCGAAAAGTACAGCTTCAGGACTGCAGGCTGTAAAGACCAAACCTCTCAGTCAGCTTTTCTTTGCCAGTGCTAACAGACAGCGAACCCTTCATGTTGGGACTTTCATTCCCAACACCTGAAAGAGAAAGCACAGAAAGCAAAAGCAAGACAAATGGCCAAGGACAACAAAGATGCAAAAACTGATAGCAATATGGAAGTAAGAAAACTGGGTAACTTATTCCAGACATGCATGAAGCACTCAGGCACAATCTTGGTCAAAACCCCTGCCCTCTGTACTTTCCAGGCCACTTGCTCGCTTCTAACAATAAGTGAATTTCCCTTGCTCATCCTTTTTGACTTCACAGAGAAGCCAAATCTGCCATTCCCCAGGAGCTTACTCATCACCATCAGAGTTTCCATCAACTCTGGTCTCTCATACATCAAGTGTCTGTCAATCTCTTCTCTTCAATCATGAGCTGTCCTGCAGAGTTCCACATATAGGTATTTTCTTGGCAATTTCGCATATAAAGACGGAGGGTGAAAAAACCCAAACCAGCCACAAAACCAAATCCTGGGGTTCAAAATGTCTAACCCAACAAATCAGCTGCTACACAAACACAAGTTTCATGGCTGCGTTGCAGTCACTGCTCAGATTACAGAAGAGCAACATCCACTATACTTTAGCTGCTATGCGTGACAACATAACCTGAAGACGTTTTGGGACCAAGCTCCAAACATTAAAACGGGGCAAAGTAATTCTTATCATAAAATCATAGAATGGTTTGGGTGGGAAGGGGACCTTGAAGATGAATCTTACTTCAACCCCCGCTGCCCTCTGGACAGGGACACCTTTCAACTATACCAAGTGGCTCACAGCCCCACCCAAGCTGGCCTTGAACATCTCCAGGGATGAATATACCAGCCTCCTAGGTTGATACTATATAATTCTCGACTTCATGGGTGATTTCGAGACTCAAGCGCCGCTTTAAAACAGAGGAAAACGAACGGGCGGAAATACAAGTTTCTGTGCAAAAAAGGGCGCCCGAGCGGCGGGCGGGTCGGAGCAGCGGAGCACCGACACACGGCCGGCACAGCGCAGGCAAGGCCGAAGCCACGGCCCGCACCGACCCTGCCCAGCCCGGGCGCACCTNGCATCGCGTGCAGACACGGGGGTTTGTGCCCTCGGCTGTCGGCACGGCCGGGACTGTGGGCTTGCGAGGAGCCTGCACCCACTGGCGTTCTCTGGCCAGCATGGACTGTGCCTTGGCTTGTGGATGGAGCGGCCCCGACGAGGCTTTCCCGTCTTTTTGCGGTAGGAAGTGACCCTGCACCCACAGACGTTCTCCTGTCAGTGAAAGGGGCAGCCTCAGCAAGGTTTTCCTGTCTTCTTGGAGTAGAAAAACGGCTTTGCACCCACAGACATTAGACACTCTCCTGTCAGTATCTTGTGTGCCTTGGCTTGTGGAAAGTGTGGCCTCTACAAGGTTTTCCTTTCTTTTTTGGAGTAGATGTTGACTCCTTTCGACAAAACTCTGCTGTAATAAGAATTAATGAACAGGCAACCTTCCAGTATCTGAGGGGGGCCTGCGGGGGAGCTGGAGAGGGAGTTTCTTCAGGAACTGTAGTGACAGCACAAGCAGTAAAGGGTACAAATTGAAAGAGAGAAAGATTAGGTGAGGTATCAGGAAACAAACTTTTACTGTCAGAGTGGAGAGACACTGGGACAGGTTGCTCAGGGAGATTGTGGGTGCCCCAGCACTGTCAATGTACAAGGCCAAGTTTGATAAGGCCTTCAGTAACCTGGTGTAGTGGTAGGTAGAGTGCTGGGACTAAGTGATCTTTAGTGTCCCTTTCAACTCTTAACATTCTACAACTTTATGATTTTTTGCTTAGCAATGCCTGCAAGTGGTAATTAGGAAGACTTTCTTCACAGAAAGTGACTGCGCTGCCCAGGGAGGTGATGGAGACACCATCCCCAGAGGTGTTTAAGGAAAGGCTGGACATGGCCCTTAGTGCCATGATGTAGTTGACAAGGTGGTGCTTGGTCGTAGGATCGACTCCATGATCTTAGAGTTCTTTGGCAGCCTAATTGATCCTGTGTGATTGTTCAGGTAGTTAGTTTTTAATGTCGAAGTCAAGAAGTCTGTCTGTGGCCTCAGAGCTCCTGCATCCTCACTGTGCTCTGGACAGAGGAGATCTCAGTCGGGCTGCAAAGGGGTTGCCTGAAGAGCTCAAGTATGTAACTCTTTCTCTGTAGTCAGTTGAATTTGGGCCCATCTGAAGGTTGCAATAAGATCATGGAGAGTCGTGGTAAGTTCTGCAGTTCCCTATCAGTTATCAGCTGGCCTGACATGCAGCAACATGGAGCAGCATTGATAACAACTGAAGACTGGATAAACAGCCAAGAAAGGGAGAGTTACAGATGTAGAAACTGTCACTTTTCCCCTGTTTTCTCTGTGTTCTTCCGTTAAGCAAATTAGTAGCATGGATAAATTCTGAGTGCTCCCTTTAGGTCAGCCTGTTTTGAACTAAGGTGTATTGTAGAAGCTACAAAAGCTTTCAGATTTTCCAGGAAAGTACCTTCTCACTTATCTCACTGTGTAACCTGTTTAAGTTATAATTTGAGTCAGTCTTCATTTGAAAGTATCTATCACATTTGGGAATGAGTTTTAAAGCCTTAGAAAACTGCACAACTGTAACTTTCCATGACAAATGTTAATGTGTGCTTTAAGCAACATCCTTGGTACTTTTGGCAAACAGTGTTTTCACAGGTATTTTTCATTATTTTCTGCTACATCTTTCTTTAGGTCCCATTTCTGACTCTGCTTTGTCTGTTGTCATGAGGAACATTTTTGTTGACACAAGCAAATATAGTACCTAGTACTTTTTTGTCTTGCTATTTTATACATGAGGTTATATATGGAAGCGTTTCTTTCTACAGTAAGGAATTCTAGAACACTTCCTATAAGAGACTTGAAGCCTCTTCATTCTTAGCTGAAGTACAGTCGGGTCTCCTATACCACGGTACCGCAGGTCTTGCCCCCTATCTGCAAAGCTCTCCTTATTCTGTGTAGAGTGGCAGCTCATTAATATGCAAATTTGCCCCGCATCCTCACTGTCCTACTGTGTATTGGTGTTTGTGTTGGTGCTTCCCGGTGCCTATGGCCACCCCATGCCAGGAGAAACCCCTTTTCCGCTTGGCCAGGGACACGGGTGCAGGGAGCCACCCGCGCCACTGCCCCGGTGTCTCTCCGGGTGGGTAGACGTGGTCTCTCAATACTTTGGGTAGATGTCTACTCTGAGACAGTCTCAGACACCACATCTGACCTGAGAGTGTGTAAATCTTTCATACCTACACAAAGCCTCCTTGGTCAGAGCCGAGCAAGGGGAGCAGGGCGGGCGGCACTTGAACCAAGCTAAGCCGCTGCGAGGGTGGCACGCACCCGGCTGGGCTCCGCTGTAGCCACCACAGCACAGCCGCCTGCCCCAGATTGCTGCTGCGGCGCGGCCGCCCACCCCAAATCACCGCTGCAGCACAGGCAGCCACCCTGAGTGTCCATGGTGGTGGTGGAATTTGCATATGCATGACTACCTACTTTGAATATTCATTCGTGTCAGGTCGCACATGTGCAGTCTAGAAATGGGACTCCTTAACTGCTGAAAAATCACGCAACAGAGGTGTGAAGCTGCTGTCTTGGGGGCACGAAGTGGAAGAGGGTTGACTGTATTACCATATTTCAGTAAACATTTTTATAACTAAGTGACAATACTTCATTTCTCTTCCTATCCACTCAGGAAAGTCAGAGATCCAAGCAGAAAGCACTGGCAAACTCTTCCTCACACTCCTATCTGCATATGAATTCAGTTCTACTCTCTGGTTTTTTTAGAACTCTATACCTTTTGGTATATTTTAGCCTTATAAAGTGGTGAAAGACTTTGTTGGGAAGCATTTTACAGAGGTCATACAGGTCATACATCACCCAGGCAGACACGCAAAATACTAACGCTATACAGACCATTGAATTTGTCTTTTTGCTTCAAGCCATCTGCATGGTTTCATGTTCATGAGAAAAATGATTGGAGACTTTTTGTTTCCTCAGTAGAATGGTATAATAATTTAGGATTGTTTTCCCTTACAGCATTGCATCTGAAGTTTGTATGTGCATTATTTTCAACTTGTGAAGTATGATTCCATCAGCAAAAGTAGAATATCTGCTTTCTTTTTTCTTCTATATTTTTTTCTCTTTAGGAAAAAAATGTGCCTCAGAGACTGCTTACCTCAGACCTTGCAGAAATCTGCTTTACCAGGCAAGTGCCTCAGTTGGTCAGTTCTTAAGGTATACTGAATAAAGTCATTACAGTCAGCCCTCTTCCACTTNGTCCTACTGTGTATTGGTGTTTGTGTTGGTGCTTCCCGGTGCCTATGGCCACCCCATGCCAGGAGAAACCCCTTTTCCGCTTGGCCAGGGACACGGGTGCAGGGAGCCACCCGCGCCACTGCCCCGGTGTCTCTCCGGGTGGGTAGACGTGGTCTCTCAATACTTTGGGTAGATGTCTACTCTGAGACAGTCTCAGACACCACATCTGACCTGAGAGTGTGTAAATCTTTCATACCTACACAAAGCCTCCTTGGTCAGAGCCGAGCAAGGGGAGCAGGGCGGGCGGCACTTGAACCAAGCTAAGCCGCTGCGAGGGTGGCACGCACCCGGCTGGGCNAGACTTTTTGTTTCCTCAGTAGAATGGTATAATAATTTAGGATTGTTTTCCCTTACAGCATTGCATCTGAAGTTTGTATGTGCATTATTTTCAACTTGTGAAGTATGATTCCATCAGCAAAAGTAGAATATCTGCTTTCTTTTTTCTTCTATATTTTTTTCTCTTTAGGAAAAAAATGTGCCTCAGAGACTGCTTACCTCAGACCTTGCAGAAATCTGCTTTACCAGGCAAGTGCCTCAGTTGGTCAGTTCTTAAGGTATACTGAATAAAGTCATTACAGTCAGCCCTCTTCCACTTCATGCCCCCCATATTGTGGCTTCACATCTTAGCAGCATGATTTTTCAGCGATTAAGGAGGCCCCTTTTCACAACTGCACATGGGCTACCTGGCGTACATGAATATTCAATTAGGCAGACATGACTACGCAAATCAACCCATGCAGCTGCTGTGGCAGCAGCTCCGCTGCTTGCCTCATCTTGGGCGCAGCCGCTGTGGCTCCACTGCTTTGCCACCCCCCGGCATAGCCACCGCAGCGACCGAAACACAGCAACACTGTGCTGAAACAGCACCAGGGAGCCATCTGAGGATGCGGGGCTAATTTGCATATTAATGAGCTGCCATTCAATGCAGAAGCAGGGCTTCATGGGACCCGATTAAGACCACTGTTCCAATGGTATAGGAGACCTGACTGTATTTGCCTACTGAAATTTGCCTTCCCTGTCTTTTGGCAAGACTATTTAGGCCCTTTCCTTTCTCTTTTGCAAAGGGCGTGTGTGCACATAAATGTAGTCGGCACAGTCCTGAAAGCAAAAGTCATTCACAGTGTAGATACAATTAAATATAACACAGCTGAGTTTCACTGTGATTTTGTTGTACAAATTGAGCTGCTTTGTAACTCCAAAGTTGCTGCAAACTCGTAATAATCATGCCTTAACTTACTACATAAAATCCTAGTAGGATAATCCCAAGTTGGTTTTAACAACCTTCTCACAGAGTGTATTTTGTCCATTTATATGTTACTATATTTGATTTTTTTAAATTTCCCATAATAAATGTGCCCTTTGGATTTTCTCTCGATTTTAAAATGTGTGGAAATACTCAATTGTTGTGTTTTATTCAAATGTACTTTATCCAAACAAGACTGTGCTCACACAAATGAAAAGCTAATAAATTCTTATTCCTTAGAACCACTTTTTTGGTGCACACCATCCATCATTCCCATTATTTCTGGTTTATGGTATTATATTTGCCTACACTGCTATTTCCAACAAAGTCCAACCTTGGTATACTAAAGAGCCTGGATAAAATGTGTCATCTCAGGATTTAGCTGATCTAGGATTTAGGCTAGTAAACTCATACAGTCTTCAATACTTTTACTGTTCATCATGTGTATTTTATGCCTGCTGTTATTAACGGTTTCTGAATGCAGTCTGGGCATATTTTTGAACTGTTAAAGAAAAGAGCATAAATAACTGTAGAATCAAGTTTACTGGGTTGAATCCATGGATAAAGTCCTATTCTCAACCACAGACAGTGGCTGTGAGCTGTTACTCCCGTGAAGCAGGAGGTAGAGTCTTACCTGCGTATTTGCAGATTACAGGTCTCCCACGGGTCTCATGACTCGCCCTATGAATTAGGTTTGCAGGGGGGGAAAACTGCAAATACACGACCGCAAATTGTGGCAAAAAATGCAAATACGCAATCACGAATCACAGCAAAAGGTGTAAATAGCAAATACACAACCATAAACTTTGGCAAAAGGCGCAAATGCATGATCACGAATTGAGGTGAAAACAGAAGCACAAATACGTGAGTACTGCACATGCGTTTACCTTGAAACTCCGCAAATACTATTCGTGGATTAAGAAACTGCGAATCAGTGAAACCGCGAATCAGAACACGCAAATGTGTGAGTTATTACTGTAATTGGATGATTTGTGATGAGAGAGGTCCCAATTATTGCCCTACATGTAAGAATTTGTCTCTTATTTTGAGAACGTTTTATTGTTCTCTTAAGTGAAATGTTCTAGGTTTATGCTTTAGGTGTTTCAATATAAGCAAATATGTGTTCAAGGGATGGATTACAGAATAAATAGGTTCTCTTTTAGTATGCTTAAATTCTTAAAATTTGATTTATGTTATCTAAAACAGCCCAATCTTAATAAAAAAACTACTGATACAAATTAAACCTTCTTTTTTACTTTTTAGTTCTCTTACCATAGTAGGAGATTTTGAGGAGTAAAAGCCTTTTGTTCTTAAGAAAGTCTGCCTCACAGTATTTTACAAGTTGGAGATGAATTATCGTATCCTGGAAAACACATTATCTCCACAAATTAAGCAGCATCTTTAAGGGACAGGGATGATGCTTTTGTTAATAAAACACAAAAGGCAAAAGGATTGCAGGTTTTGACTTTCACACCGGCCCACCATCACTGTCTTAACTATATATTTTTTTCCAAGCACTGATGGTGACTACCAGTACTGCAGCAAGAGGAAAACACTCAAAATAAAACTGAAATAAATGAAAACCCCCCAACCCCATTGTTCTTCTCCAGTTCACTCCCATCCCATCTCCAAAAAGACATGTTGTTATCCAACTTTTGTTTCAGTTGTTGACCAAATTTTACCATGCTCTCTTAAGTCAATGCAGTAAGGTTAGTAACTTGTATGTTAATAAGGTTAATAAATTGTATCTCACAGAGGTAGTACTTGTCTGTTACCTCGTTGTTCAGTTTTCAGATATCTCTTCTTTTTGACTAAGCTTTCACATTCTGTTGGTAGTGGATCCTAAAACTCTGTGGGTTTGAGAGTATATTAGCTTGTGGTACTTCCCTGATAAACTTAGAACAGTTGAGGTCCTTCAGAAAGCTAAGGCGAATATTTTGACTTTGGATAGTTGACATGAACTGTTTAACATTTCATGGTAAACATTGTGTTGTTTTTCATTTCTTTGTGAGTCATGACCTTGGGTGTTGTAGCTGTGCTGTATGTTGAAAGTTGAAAGTTTTAATAATAATTTTTAGATCTGAAAAAAGGAGAAATAATACATCCACACTGGTGCATGTCTTCATGCCCTGACCTTTCAATGTAATCTGTATGAGTTTCCAAGAGTAAAAGACATTGTACTTGCAGTATTTCTCATTATGGTTCTCCTTTTGCTTAAACCTGCATGCTTCATATATAACCACAGAGGGAAAAATCTAACTTTTAGAAGGTCTGTAGATTCTTATTTGAAAAGGAACTAAATTAGGGTTACTTTCTGTAAAGTGATCACTCTGAGAAAAACTCATAGGAAACCAGGTGTTTTTCTGTTCAGGTAGTTAGTTTCTTACAGTTTGTACAAACAAAACTGCTGATTTTACAAACAGTAAATTACATTCCTTTCGACTGCCAAGTGTTTTGTGGACAGTTCAGTCTGAGGTTGTTTACATCCTAAAACTATCAAGAATCCTAATGCAGGTAAACCTGATCCCAGTCTAAGCACTGTGCTGCAATGTCATGATGTAACTTCACAAAACCAAGGGCAATGGAGGAGTAATTCCTTCTCTTTTTTTTTTTTCGCCTTTCCATATTGTGTTACATAAGCAAGTGCCAACAGACTGAAAATATGATGAAACAAAACTGGAAATTAAGTTTTGGGCTTCTCTGTTGTTGTTTTTAATGTAGGGGAAAGGCCCAACGTTTTTGTCAGTTTATTGAACTTTTCAAATGATACTTTTAACATTCTGAAGTTGACTGTGTAAATTCAAGTTTTGACATCAGTATTGTTAGATGTGGCTTAGTTTTTGTCCCCTAAGTGGAACACACAGCTTCTATTTAAGAAAACTATCCTTGTTAAATGGCTGAAAAGAGAAAAAGTCTTATGTATAACCAAAAATCAATTATCAAAAGTTAATCTATTTTCAATGTGGTTTTTTTTCCTTGAAGCCATTCTGTTCATTTGGTACTTTTCTCAGAGAGCTAGTGTAGATAGGAATTAATCTGTTGTATTAAAGAACAGAAAGACAGCAATATAGAACAATACAAGCCTTCTTTGAAATTATAAAGAGCAACAAAAGTACCATGAATCTACAGAGAAGAAAGAGCAACTTTAAAATTATTGAATGTCTGAAAAGCCTCTCATGTTGAACACAGGTACTAAAAGGATTATATGATGAAAAGCTTCATCACATACTCTTACACTTTCATAACCAGGAACATTTAATGTATCAATGGATGGAATTTAGTGTAAACAACATTATCTTGCTCTTAAATTGTGTCAGATTATTAGCAGTTACTGTTTTAGGAATGATTAGATATATGTGATAAAATCAGTTCTGGAAGTCTCCTCCGACACACTCTCAGTCTTTATCAGTGCTGTTTGTCTGTGACGACTGAAGCACCTTCATTACCTTATTTAAGAATTAGCTCTCCCATAGCTTGCTTACTAGTTGTGCCAGCTGAAAGAGCACCTCTGCTAAGCACATGCACTGTGAGGCAAGATTCCTTAGCAGCTATTTTAGTATTATATCCTGTCATGCATTCAAACTACTGCAGATGTCTTTACGGGCAGTTTTGGTTGCACCTTAAGAAACATGAACAGAAGCTCGTAGTTCTAGATAATTTGTTTGAAAACATTCAAAACATTCAGAACTTGAAATCAGAAAGTTCCTTCCTCCTTCGGTAAGGCATTTTTTTCTTATAGTGTATTTTAACATTGTTTTCTTTGTGCCTTTTTATCCTGCTAACTCAAAGGGAAGAGGAAGAGATTGCTACTGTCTCTACTGAGTCTTGAGTTCAGAGAAAGTATGTATCAGTCTTTGAGCTGATAACGATCCTCTTTGTAGCTCCTGGTCTACACAATTCACCTCGCCTCTCATATGCAATTATCTGTTTCATGGAAAGTGCTAGAGATAGGGAGGAAAATATGCACAGCACTTCTTGGTTGTCCAGCAGCAGCAATTAAGTTAAAGTATAAACAACACGAGCCTTAAGCATCGATAGCTTGTCTTCTCTAGAATTCAGCTATAGAAGCAGCTGGGAGTGACGCTGAGGCAGAGGTTTCACTTGCCCCTCTCTACTCTTCACAGTAATGTTATGTAAGTGGAGACAAAGTGTCTGAAGGATGAGACATTCTTATGAGATGAGAAATACTGCTCTAGAATTTTTTTTGGATTCTACATTTGTGTGAAAATGGTTATTGGAAATCATATATGTTACGAAGTAAAGCACAGAAGTAGATACATCATTTACAGGAGGGAAGAGAAGGTTAGGATATATGTGTTTCTTTCCTGTGTTCTGCTGCTAACCTTTGCACTGTAGCTTGGTATTTCAGGAAAAGGGCATGAACAGAAATGAAGGTAAACAGATGTAGTGAGTGCTAATTGGTAGGCAGATAAGGATTAAGAGTGTTGTTGCAAGAAACATACAGAGAGGGAGAGAAAGCTCTAGGCTGGCTGTCTTGAAGGCTGTTCAGGGAAACTGAGTTAAGTCTCTGTGATATTGACAATTCATGTCTTGGTTTCAAAGTGCACTAAGCAAAAGAATCCTCTCAGGTATTAGTGTAAGAAACACTTGCTTTCCGAAGATACAGTTAAGTCTGTATGTCTCTGTCACAGTGTATGTAAGGAAAAGTGTATGTAAGTGTATGTAAGGAAAAAATAAGTGTAACAATTCATGGGGCGTAGTTGTTCTTTGCATGTTGGTCTATTCTAACAGAACTAATGCAGGACAATGGAGGGATTACCATATACCAGTTCCCTGTCATTTGCTTCTGACTTTGTTCTGAGTGATCAACCCAGAAATTACAGTGTGGCACAGTAAAAATGATGTGGCACAGTAAAAATGGTGTTTAAGGAGAGAATAGGCAGGAACTGAATATACATACCAGCATTCACAGCTGTGGAAAATCACTGTCCTAAAATGGTGTATTTTAATAGGAATAAGCCTTTTCAGTGTTGGATATGCAAAGAAATTAAAGTATGCAGGTTGGAATGTTGAGCTAGGGTGGTATCACAGCACACCTCCCAGTCTAGAGCCTCAGCACCAGGGAACTGCTGCTCAGAAAATTTAACACAACAGCTTAACTTTGTGGCTTTAACTATAGGAATATAATTAACTAGCTACGCAAAGAAATGCTTTAACTGCTCTTGTAGACTCATTTTCCTATGTAAGACCTTTCCACAAAGATCTGGTCTGTTATTCATTAGTATAAACAAAACTTGTGTTAATACTGACCTACTTTAAACATGCCTGTTGTGAGTCACTGGTGTGCTACCTTTGGGAGAAGTTACTCCTTCCAAATACTAAATGACATTTCAGTAGTTAGGCTATGACACAGTTGCTTGTGGAAAGCTGTAATTGCCAAAAATTGTGACCATAGTTACAGAGATAATAGTCTCAGTTCAGATTGGGACACTCCGGATAACTTAGTTTATTGTTTCACTTCATGTATTCTTCATTACTCAATTTTGGTTTTCACAGTGAAAACCTAAAAATGCAGCCATAATTAAAGGAATTCCCCTTTCGTTCTTCATGGGTTTGCTCTGCTCTTGGGGTTCTCAATTACACCACTTACCCTTTCTGACAATACTGTTAGAATGTATCAGCTTCCCTTGTGTCGCTGCTGTAGAGGGCAGCTCTCACAAAAGTAAGGAAGCTTGGAAAAAACCTCTACTGCTAGTAGTAGAGAAAATCTGGAGGGTGAGAGTAGCTGTCCTATGGAAAAGATGACACTTTTGTATTTGCAATAGACTGGCATGTTGCAGTATTGCCAGGGTAGCCATTCCAGGTATCCACTAAAATCCTGATGACTTGTATTCCATTTCAGTTTGGCAATTAATTCAGGGCCAGAGGGTGTCTGGTGATGTTTGCTACACAGCAAAGTTTAAATTAAAAAAATTACACATGAGCTGTGAAGTACAGAGAAACACTGATGAAAGCTTTCAAGCTTAAGGCACATGCACTTTAGTAGGAAATGGAGCAAATTATACCAATCCTACCTGCCTTCAGAAACTCATACTGGGATTTTATGTCACATCTATACGAAAAATACTTCAATTGTGTATAGCATACCTTCAGTATGACTTCTTATGTCATTTATCAGAGTTAGCGTCACCCTTCCGATTTCACAATTTTCACGGCTGTAGTTCATTTAATCCCATGATTGGAACAGGAATGCTTTAGCAGTGTGTTGGAAGCTTATTTTGTAGGTCTCCAGCTGTAGGTTAGTGATCTAGGTTAGTAAATGTTAGCACTTGCCAGTCATTCTAGAGCCTACATATGTGAAATTAATATAAAACAAATTAGTCTTAATAGGGAAGCCTGATAATGCTCCTTTTCTTTCAACTTTTCCTCATGTTTCCAGGTGAAGGATTGTAAAGCACAAGTAAGACAGATAGAGTATAAAATGTATTGGGTGATTCCTGTGTATCCAAAAGGGGCATTTAGCTCTAAAAACAGCAACCCCCCAAATGTCCATTGCTACTATGCAATACCTTTACAGCAATCTCAGTGTTAGCTAAAGATGGATCCATTCCTTCTTTTACCTTTTTTTCCCTCAGCAATGACTATTCAGTTGCTTCGGGAATTTATGTATCTGAATAGATAAGCATATGTATTGTTTGTAGTATGTTTAAAACGTGTGTGCATGCATGGTTTAATGCATATGTATATATAAATATTTCTTTTTACATTTTAGAGCTGTGATGGCCAGTCACCAAGCAGAAGTTCAGAGTTTGAAGCTAGATAATGATTCAGTTATAGAAGGAATAAGTGACCAGGTACTGGTGGCAGTTGTGCTCAGTTTCACTTTCATTGCTGCTCTGGTATATACGCTTTTAAGGTGAGAATATGTTGACAGGAATTAATCAACATACCTGCATTTATAAAATTCTGACTTTCCCGACAAATTTTTGGTACATTGGTACATAAAAATTGTGATCTTTTGACATTAAGGAAGCGATTGATTGCTTACTCTGTTTAACTAATTGCTAGGCACAGTTTCATGATTCCACTCAGAGTTAGAATGAAAAAATGCATCTCTCAAAAGTGAAGTTTAACTCTTCCTTGTGTTCAGATGATCAAACTGAATAATGTTCATCATTACTTAATACTGAAAATGCCTGAATTCACAGTCTGTATGGCTGCTGTGTCGTATTTGGTTACAAAGTACAGATTTGTCAACAATGACTCCAAAACTAAAATTGGATACGTATAATCCTCCAACATATATCCTAGTTGCAGTCTTCTTCCAAAAAAAAGCCAAAACAAAAGAACTCTAAATCTCCCAAAATGGTCTGATTTGTGTACAGATGAATATGTTGTTAAAACAGTGGACTTTTAATATGGTTCCCATAAAGCAAAATGCTAAG
This sequence comes from Pitta sordida, assembly GCA_013390025.1. NCBI lineage: Eukaryota > Metazoa > Chordata > Aves > Passeriformes > Pittidae > Pitta > Pitta sordida. The sequence goes on from WEKX01006816.1 coordinate 87,418, forward strand.
TTTAGAATTCAGTAACTTTAATGGTTAAGTCATCAAAGCTTGTTTTAATTTCAGAGTTTTTCTTTGCAACCTAACAAATATCTTAGCCGATGTGGTTTGGGAAAATGACTCNTTAGTGACACATTGGCATTATGGAATTTACTGAGGAGGATATGTCCATAGGAAAAAATATTACAGGGGTAAGAGTTACTTGAGAGCAGGCTATAAAAGAAGCTGGCCAGGACCAGGAGACCATAAAGGAATCTTAGAAGAAATGTATTCACATTGCCTTTTTTCCCCAAAGCTGTTTCTGGTATTCAAGTTGCTTCAAGGATGCCTCTTTTTTCTCTGCTCTCTTAAGATTTCTCTACCCCTTGCACTGACATTTTTTGCATTTGTGACTCAAATTGTAAGTGTTCAGTCCTGGGTAAGAATACATGAAAAAAACCTTAGAGTAATGAATAGTTGCAGGAATTGAATAAAAAGGGAAAATAGGGGCAAGGAGTGTGTGTTGCAGTAGATTTTAGGGGGCAGAAGCAGAATATGGAAAGAATATGGTTCCTGTACTTGTTTCCAGCTGTGAGAACTGAATGAAACATCACATCAAGGCATGAGCTCCTCCTTCCAGTAATAGTAGTTTGGTGGGGTCCTCTGTGGTACCTAATACAATCTTTCCATATCATAGGACTTTTTTCCTCAAAGTTTGGAGTGCCAGCACTCAGAAAAGAAGAAATAAAAAGCCTTTGCATCTAACTTTATTTCTTTTTGGGTTGTGTTTGATAATACTTTTAATTATGTAACACCATACTGGTTTTCATTTATTTCATTCATCTTCTCACACTAATTGCTTGACAGAAGTTACGAATTTTATATGTCCTGACCTCTACCTGTCCATTCTGGAACATTGCATGGTGTTCTGCTGCCTCATTATTTTATGTATAAGTGACAGAATATGCTTTCAGACAGAATATGCACAGAATAGGTGACAGAATTTGTGCTTTATCTCTGCAGCTCAACAAATGCTCTCAAGTATTTAGCATAGCATGTGATACCAGACTGAAGTCATATAAATGAACACTTCAGCAGTAAATTTTCAACTAGTTGTTTGTGGAAAATTGGAATAAACTGACTTAATTCACACTTTTCACATTTGTGTGAATTGAATTTCTATATACACTAGAAGTTCTGGCAATCTGAAGGTGTGAGATGTGCTCATTTTCTAGCATCTGAAGAGGGAAATACATGTATGACATACAGGATTCACAATATCTGATTTGTGGAGACCCAGGGTGGGTAAGAAGGGGTTTAATATAGGTTTCCCATCATATAACTTTCATACATGTCATCCACATTAGTGCTAAATAAATTTATTTTTTACAGATAGCCATGTAATTATTAGCAAGAAAAATACAGGCCCTGTCTATTCATCTTTGAGGAAACAATGAAGCAGATAAAATGTTAAATGTAGCAAAAATGCAGTATTTATGATTGCCCACACTGAACAAAAGAAAATATTGCAGAAGCTGCTGGAGCCATTGAGGAAATGATGTAATAGAACTGCAGTCAGAAAATGTCCTAAAAATTCAGCCAGTTCAACCCTCATCTCTGACAGAGGATCAGCTTGCCTAGATATCCCTGGAAGCATTACAACTTGTTTTTTTTTATTTTACTTCTGGTCAAGAATAGATCATAATACCCTGAGGTAATCATCTGTGGTTTTGTGCACTTAGTGGTTAGAAATGTTTTTCCATGAGCCTTAGATAACTGTGGGAAATAACTGTTGGTATTTATAGCATTAAAGTCTTATCCTGTCCCCTTTTCTCTCCTTCATCAGTCTTCTATGTGAACTGACATTTCTTCATTCTTTCTTTAATATTTAAAAAATGTGGGCAGTAGTTCCTGTTCTCTTCTGAACTTCCTCCATCTTTATGTTTTAGGCTTTTAGTCTGAAATGGAAAACAGAATCAAGCTGAGACCTCAACATTACAAAGACAAATGAATCAACATTGAAATCCAGATGAAGAAATAAAGCATAAAAATCCACAGTTTTGAATATGCTGTTCAATCATAATTGTTTTAACTCAACACCTCTTATTGTCAGCATATGTTGGAAACACACTGCCAATTATGTTTCCATTGTGCTTTTGAATTTTACATTTGTAACATATCCATACTCCTTTCTTCAAGTGAGTCCCTTCGCTATGATTCCACTTGGCATCTCTAACCTGTAGTTTTCTTGCCTGTAGAGTCTTTCTTTTTTGAAAAGAGTGATTTTGAAATAATGATTTCTTTTTACATCCAGTCTGCTGATAGTTACATAAATTCAACATTCTAAATCTGGTTGTCTACCCTTTCTTATGTAAATGTTATGAAGCAGATAAAATTGAAATACTTAGGAAGTTTCAACTCTATAGCCTAGGCAGTGAGTGAAAAACTAATAAATCTGTGCGTAGACCAACAAATAAAAAACTAGCAAGACTTTTGGAGACAAAAATGAAATTTATTTATACGTGTTTAATATACAAGGTTTCAAGCAACTTTACTTTTTGTAGGTTTATAGCTTAATTGTTTTTCTGATCAAAATCTAGTTTTAACATGATTTAATGATTGATTATAGGGTTTGTCTGAAAAACATCATGCTGCTGTACAGCTTTAAGTATCCAAAGTAACTTCAGGATCCAGAATAAATGTCTTGTTTCCTTAATTATTTGTGTACTTCCTTTAAAGTCCTTTATAGCAGGAAAAGAGATTTTTTGTCTTTTGTCCAAGTTCCATGTTTTTTCCAAGTAGTTATTATTCAGTGTTGGGTCACAGTGTTTTTTATTGCTTGTATTTCCTTTCACAGAAATGAACATCAGAACATACATCCAGAAAATCAAGAGTTAGTGCGAGCTCTTCGTCAGCAGCTTCAAACAGAGCAGGTGCTGTGCTAAGCCGTCATTCCACTCCATCATGTGTGCTGGGGTGGAAGAAGCTTCTGGAAGAAACTGGTCTAGAAAGTTGTAGAAACTTGCTTACTATACAGGGGCATCTTTGGAATTCATCAAGTAATGAGATAACTTAGGCTTTTTTTAATGAATGCATTAAGTAATTAAAACTGAATATTTAGCTGCTGCTTTTTTCAAGCAAGTTTTTGCCACAAGGTGGAGTATGTTATATTACACTCTGTGCTTCTTGCAATGTTCCTCGGAATTTAGCACTAAAGGAAAGGAAATCTGTAATTCAGTTTGCCAACACCAGACAGGGGTTAGATGTTTAGTCTGATAAACAGTATGTAGCAGAACAATGGTATGGCAACAAGAGAGAGGCCACGAAGAGTGGCAGAGAGAAACTGTACCGAAGCCCCTCGTAAGAGGACGGGGAGGCAATGGTTTTAAGGTGAAAGAGGCTAGGTGTAGAGGGGACATAAGAAAGAAATTCTTTACTGTGAGGGTGGTGAGAGACTAGAACAGATTGCCCAGAGATGTTTTGGATGCCCTATCTGGAAGTGTTCAAGGGCAGATTGGAAACAAGGCATGGAGCAACCTGGTCTAGAGGAAGGTGTCCCTGCCCATGGCAGAGGCTTTGGAACTTTCATCTTTAAACTTTCTTCTAGCTCAGACTCTTCTATGATTTTATGATTGCAACCAGTTCTGACAAGTAGAGTCTAGGCCAGGTTACTGGAAATTGCTGATTCCCAGCCTCAGAGTGAAAAGCCATACTTTTGGATAGTATTGAACAGAGTCTTTCATCATATTGCTTCTTGAAATAATGAGTGTCTATGTATGGGGAAGACAAATGTGGCAAAATGGGGAGAAAAACTGTTTCATCCAGTGACATGCACAAACTAATGTCTGTGTTTGGGCTTGGAAACACTAAATGCTGCATGTGGTAAGCAGCACACTTCAGTTACCTGGCTCTGGATAGAACTGCTGTCGAGGTTAGTGAAACAACTATTTAGATTTCAGTTTGTTATTCATGCTTCAGCATGTCTAGCCTAACTTAATGTGAAGAACCAAGGAGGTTCTTTCTTTGTGGTCTTCAACCGTGAAGCACACGCTTATATAATAGATGAAGGCAAAATAATGGGCTTGTCACAAGAAGAACTTGCTTAGTGAATCCATTTGAGTGTGTTTGATTTTTGCATTTAAAGTATTTCTCTTTCATTTTTCATAGTTCTGCATTTGACTGTTTGACTTGTAGTAAATGAATGCTAGTTTATGTTTATTATTTTAATCTCAGTAGACTTATAAAAGATAGCTTTACTTAATACTTTTCATTTCTCTGCTGCTCCAACAGGATGCTTCTGCTGGTGATCGACATCGCTTCTATACAGATATGTCCTGCCCAGTCTGTTTGCAACAGGCTACATTCCCTATAGAAACAAACTGTGGACATCTCTTCTGTGGTAAGCAAGAAAAACTCCAAGTTGCAAAGACAAAACCAGAGGAGGAATACAATTTTTGGCAGTAGTACAGACACCCTAGTTGTTTGCTTTTAACTGACTTTCAGTCAGCATTATAAATAATTCTTTTATAAATAGTTGAGAAAATATATTTGTGAATAAACTGACACTTTGAGAATGTACTTCACTTTTTTCCTATGCTATCGAGATTGAAACTGTGGTTAATTTTGAAGTGTCAAAGAGTATAATTTATTTCCAGTTTACTTTTAAACAGAAGAGCCTGAAAATAATTTGGAAACATACCATTTGAAACAAATCGGTGTAGAAAGAGTAGAACATTCTGCTTGGCATTATCTTTATCTTCAGGAATATATTCTCTTGGAAGTCCTGAAGAATTAAGGCTACACTCACAATGACTAACAATTTTGCCTTTGTTTTTGAGGCCCCACTATTCAAATTTATATACTAAGGTCCTACACAGCAGTAGGTTTCTTTCACTGCATTCATCTAGTTTTATGGAGTATACAGTACATGCCACACCTAGTTGTTTAAATGACAAAATATGCAGGTTTGGAGAACAGTTGATGTATTCACATTTTGATACACAGTCGGCCCTCTTGCACCTCGCGCCCCCCATATTGCAGCTTCCGATCTTAGCGGCATGATTTTTTAGCGATGTAGGAAACTCGGTTCGCAACTGCACATGCACAATCTGCCACTGTGGCGGCCCCAGCCCAGGCGGCAGAATAGGCGGTGGTGGTGGCAGGGGCAGCAGCAAGGGCAGCACAGGCGGTGGCAGGGGCGTGGGTGATGGCAGCGGGGGTGGCGGCTGCTGTGGCAGCAGCTGCGGGGGGGGGGGCCATGGGCGGCGGCAGCAGCGTGGCCACCATTCAACGTGGAAGTTGGGCTTCGCGGGTCCGAATTAAGACCACGGGTTGCAATATAGGAGACCCAACTGTATTTCTTCATCTGTTGAAATGTTGGTTTCAACAGCCAGATTTTTAGGATAAATTTTACACCTCTTGATGTTTTTGGAACTTCTAAATTTTAAGTGTCTAACTTGCTTCCATCAGGTTCCTGCATTATTGCCTACTGGAGGTATGGCTCCTGGCTCGGTGCCATCCGTTGTCCAATCTGCAGACAGACGGTAATACTTTAAGTAATCATGGACCTGACAGTTTGGCTGTATAGTATAGCTTGCCACAAGGCACTTAAGTGTGGACTGCAGTAGTGAGGCTGACAGATGACGAAGTCTGAGAAGCTGAAAGAATGAGTGGTGAACATTCGGTTTTTCCAAACCTTTTGCTTTGTCAAATGGCTCAAAACATACAGATTATTCCTGCAACGCAAAGATAAATAAACAGCACTGATAACTCAGCCGTTTTTCTGTAAAAGAGTGTATGAAAACAGAATATTGTGGGATTTTAACTGTGATCCTTTTGTGCATTCTATTTGGGATCTTACATAACTTCTTTACCAGAACTTGTTTCTCAAAGGCCTGGACGTTGTGGAAGACTGCCAGTAAGCAGTATAGTACTGGTTTCTGAGAAGTACCCTCTCCCTTCCTTTTCTTCCTGCCAAGAAAACCTATCCATGTCAATTTCTTATTTTTCCCTATTTTTAGCTTGTATGTATCATTAATTCAAGCTTTGTAGAACAGGGATTAACTTACTTCCTACGCAACTCACTTACATTGTCAGTTTGAAATATGTTTATGCAGCTTATTAACTCTTAGAATCTCTGAGTCTGGTATTGTTTGTTTTAACAAAAGTACATATTTATTTTAACAGTGTACAAACTACAGAGCACTACAGTAACTTCTGATGAATTGTACAACTTGCTTTTTGCCCTTGCCCCTCCATTATATCCTGCTTTGGTTGTGTGTTGCAGCAGGTCTCTAATTGTGGGGAAGGCAGATTCCTGTCCTGCCCTCCACCCCCACTCCAGATGCCCTTCCATCTGCCCTTAGATAATAGGTTTGAGGCTCTGGATTTTGGTGATGAATCTGAGGACAAAGATGAAATCATCTTGTCCGAAGAACTCCCAAGAGGCACCCCCTCGGTCAAGCCTCTCAAGCCTCTCAAAACCTCTAATTTGAAAAAGGAAAGAAAGGTAGTGGTCATAGGTGACTCCCTCCTAAAGGGAACTGAGGGTCCTGTGGGTAGACCGGATCTACCTCACAGGGAGGTCTGCTGCCTCCCAGAT
>WEKX01006817.1:1376-40885 GCA_013390025.1 Pitta sordida
TCATGATCGCTACCTCCCAGACAACCTCCAACGACCACATCTCCCACCAGATCTTCCTTATTAGTGAACATCAGATCAAGAAAACCTCAGCCCTGGTAGGCTCACTGACTAATTGTGATAAGAAACAGTCCTCCATACACTCTATGAACCTTCTGGACTGCCTCCTTTCTTCTGTGTTAAATTCCCAGCAAATAGCTGGAAAATTGAAGTCATCTACAGGAGTTAGGGAGAGCAACCTTGAGATGTCCTCCAGTTGTTTGTAAAACATTTGATCAACATCGTCATCCTGATTGGGTAGTCTGTAGCATACTTCAATCACAATGTCGATCTTGTTGGTCAACCCTGTGATCTGAACCCATAGGCTCTCAACCCTGCCATCCCTGATCTCAAGTTCCATGACTTCCAGGCCTTACATGGGTTTTATGAATCAAAACCCATGTAATTATCATGTGGACATTGTTCTACTTATGTAGGAGTATCTCTTTTCCATTTAATTGACCACTTCAGTTAGCATTAAAGCAGTTAAAATACAAATACTCTGCTTTTGGTTTAGATATTCACACATGCATCTGTATCAGTACTGTTTCGTACTACTAGAAAAATTGCCTAGGAATAAAGGTCTGCTGAGGAGACCAAAGCTGAATTCACACCCCAACTTTGTGGAGTGATATATCAAAAAAAAAGGAGAAAATTGCTGTGGCTTGACGTCACAGGTGGTAGCAGCAAAATGCATCAGCCAGAACCCTAGTGAATAGCAAGCAGAAAAGAACACAGGGACAGCTTCATCTCTTCTCACTTTCATCACTTATGTAGAGAAAGTAGAAGTTCCTAACTTCCTAGTTTAGGTAGATCAGTCATGTTCTTCAATTTAATAGTGAAGAATCAGTATCTTAATCCTTGCAATTTAGTTGTTTCTGCTTCTTCTATCTGCTGTTCCATATATACAGACTGTTGGTGCACCCTCACTCTGATACAGACCCTACAGTACCACCAGCACCTGTCAAGAAGTCATGGTAATTATGAATGAGAAACCAATAGCATTTAGTAGTCAAATACAGTGAGCCCCCAGTTTTCGGGTGTCTTGGGGTCCACCTCCCCTCTGCAAAGCCCATGAATTGCAAAGATGGTGAACTCATGAATACGCAATTAAGCCCCACCAGTTGCCCTAGCCCCTGAGCCAGCTAAGAAGTCCTAAAGGAATGGCTTCTGTGCTATGCCATCCAGGAAGTCCCAGGATTCCTGCCTTTTGCCACCATACTGAGACAGGCTTTATTGAGGGGTGTGTGTGTTTAAGACCAACTCAACTGCATAAACATGACACATGGGCTCAGGTTGTCATGGCAGTGGGGACCCCAGCGCCACAGTGGAGAGGGAGCTCGCAGCCCATCCCAGGGCCAGTAACCATGGTGGAGTGAGCCGGGGTGCCCACTGCTCTCAGCTCCGGAGCACTGAAGGGTAGTCCCAGGCCAGCAGTACGAGCCTGATTGTTGAATACAGCCTTTGAAACTGCCCTTTAAACGTGTGGGCCCAGAAACACTGCTTCCCAGGGTCCCTCCCACCCTTATAGGGGGCACATGGACCAACGGCACTGCTGTGCCCTCTGGGCAAAAGGCTAAGTTTGGCTTGGCTGTCTTGGCTCTACCAAGCAAGGCAAATTTGCTGCACCATGCAATCCCCCCATCACATCCAGCTGCCACTGCTGACTGCTGAGGGCCTCCCACACCCACGGTCTCTGGCCCCCTCCAGAGCTGCAAGGTTTTGGGTGTTTTTATGGTTGATTTCCTTCCTCTACCCTACTCCCCAGTATGTTTTGGCTTGTGGCAGCAGGCTCGCTGTCAGAGGGGAGCTGCGCACAGCCAGGCCAACACTACAGCCTGAGGGTGGGCCAAGGGAAGGTAACCACTCCCACTTGTCCCCGGAGAGTTGCCTCCTCTCGCCGGCTGCAGGGCAGTCACCACTGCCTGTCTTCCCTGTCCTGCCGGTAGGCAGATGCAGGCTATCTCCCTGCCTCCCAGCAGTGTTGGCCACATGAACACAGGCTGGCAGTGGCTGTGGATGAGTATTATGAAGGAGCTGGCGGCATAGCACCTGCTCCTGGGGCTGTCTACGCCCCTGCTCCTACTGCCACCGTGTGTGTGTGTTTTTAAAGTCAACTCGACTGTGTATAAACATTGTGCGCAGGCTGGGGTTGCCCTGGCAGTGAGGGTCCCCGGTGTTGCCCCCACTGGTGATCTCCATTTCTCAGATTTATAATTTCATTAAATTATATATTTAAAGTGGTTTTTAAAACTTATGCAGTCTTGAGGTAAGCATCACCAGAATTAATTGGATCTCCAATTAACTGTGTGTAAGCTGCATAAAAGACAAAAAAAAAAAAAAAAAAAAAAAAAAGTAGAAGCTACTTTTTCCAGCAAGAGATACTGGTAATATTGATACTTGTTAAATCGTTTTGGAGAGTGATGACTGCTGTATGTAGGCTAAAAATAGCATGTTTCCCAGAAAAGAGGGAAAAAACCCAAGATGCCCCTAACATCTAAATTAGTAATTATCAAGAAAATAACATAGGTAGAATCACTGCTAGCAAGAACAGAACTGCATTTATATGAATTTAAGTTTAGTTTAGGTTTGGATTTTCCCAATATATATCAAGAAATGTCACTAAATGAATTTACCTCGTGTCTCCGGATTTGTGGGTGTTGGGTCAGGTTTTATGAGGCTCCCATGGAACATTAAATCCACAAATTTGGGTTAGACATTAATATGGCAAATTATTGCCATAAAAATGACAAATTTGCAACCCTGCAAAATCCCAAGGCCCCTTTAAGGCTAGGTGTAGGAGTGTTTTCCCTTTAACTGCAGAGGCTAGCGCAGACATGAGTGCTTTGTCTAAGGTTATGCATATCTGCATATGCACATATGCAGGTATGCACTAGCAAATCCGGCCTGGCTGCCTGTCCCTGTGTGTGAGCCTGTCTATAAGCAGCTACCCTATGGAGGCAGTGCCCCATAGAGGAGTGCCACTGCCACCCCTCAATGAAGCAGAGGTACTGCACATACACAGACCAGGAAAATCCACGAGGAATTGAGGGGTTTTCACTGAAAATCCCCCCGCAAGCATCTGAAAAAGTAAAAGCAGGACAAGTTATGACTCTATTTGCATTGTGAGGTTTACAGCCTACCTCAATGATTGAAGCAGCTAGCTGAGCCATAAGTATCTGGTACACCCTGGTCTTTCTGAAATTCTGATCTGCAGGAGGCCTTTTGCTCCAGGAGTGCTGTCAGAAATGAAGCGACAAACATATCTATTGTTAAACACACTACATAAACATTATCTGTTCTAAAATACCAAAATAATACTAAAAAACCGCCATCATACTGATTTGGAGACTTAGAAATTCAGAGATTTTAATAAGTAGAAAATTTAGATTTATAAATTTAATAATTTTAATGGCTTTTGTTAGGCCAGAGAGAGAAGCTGAAACTTAAAGCTGAATATTCTCAGCCAATTTTCTCAGTTCTCAGCACAGAACTGTAAGAAGAACAGGATTTTAGTCAAAACAGAGAGCAAAAGAATGAAAACAGTAACAATTCCATTAGGGTAGAAGTGCAAACATCAGTATGGTACCAGAGCTGATTGGTCAGAGCCTTAAAGCAAAGTATAATTCTATGATGTTGTCGTGGTTTGACCCTGGCTGGATGCCAGAGACCCACCCCAACTTCTCCTGAAGGAGAAAACTAAAAAAAAACAAACTGGAAAATAAAACTGGAAAATAAAATAAAACTGGTCACAGGCAAAAGAAGCAAGGCAAAACTATAAATAAAGAACATAAAGGGTTTATTTTCTAACTAACAAGCTCAGAACTGCAAGGGAAGCATCATTTAGAAGGCAACCTTTCTCCCCCCACCCCTCCTTCTCTTACAATAGANGTGATGGGATAAATATTCACTAGATGTTTATGTATATGTATTAAGGAGTTGCACTTAAGCAGGTAATCAGACTGAGGCAGGGCCTTTTGGCACTTGGGAGGCAGGGGGAACTCTTTGCCAGTCCAAAGGTGTTTTTAAATTGTTCCTGAGTGAAAAAAAAACACAAAGAAAAAAATAAATCTTTCTATAGCTTGCAAGCAGCCTTGAGTCCTGATCACAGATTTTCTGCAAATCAGTACCTCAAAGTCAATGCATTCACATATCTGTGTTCTTTAACCATCAGATACCATATCATGTAATCTCAGCTACAGGTTTTTTAAAAGATATTCTGAACACATGATTAGCATCCTAGATCTCTGTATTGATTGGCAGAGGGTTGGACTGGAGTTTCATGTTCAGTCATTATAAGTTGTTTAACTTTCTATGTGTTCTTTCCACTTGAACCAATACTTTCTCAGTTACTTTAAAAAGCCCTCTGTACGTAATTGCTTGGTGACAAATTACAGATGAACACACCTCTTCCACACAGAGTAACAATTACATTTTAGGAATAATAATGATTTCCCAGCTAAAGACAACTTTCTGTAGTATGAAATTTCACTTTTACGTGAAATGAATGGTATTCCAGTTTCAGTGCATTAGTAGGACATCCATACAGAGATCTGCAGCTCTTGGAAGAAGTGACTTAGTGAGGTAAGGTGGATGTTTAAAACACCTTCTCTGAAACAGCTCGTTTCTTAAGGCTCCAAGACTTGGCACTTCTTTGGGGATAGTTACATTTTCTGGTCTAGGCTTGTCTTTTCGCTGTTATGTGAGACCTCAAGTGATTTGGTCTAGCCTTTTTTTGTATTTCACTTCAACACAGTCCACAGTCTTCTCAATCTAATATTTTTGGTTTTTTCTTGAAGTTCCACATCACATACTTTTTTTAAAAAGGGTTTTAAAGCCTTTTTTTAAAGCCTCCATCTCCTCCTTATTTAACTATGGATATGATTGGCTATGCAACAACATGTTAAACATACACAAATGCAAATAATAATATGTAATGAAAATGCAGATTAATTCTGTTCTTTCTGTGTTTGAACATGACAGTTCCAGTTTTTCAAAACCAATGAGCTTCTTTTAAATAGTTTTACCTTGCCCCACCTTGCCTGCCTCACTTTCATGGGGCAGTTTCCCTGGGGCTATGTCATCACCAGGTGCGCCGGCCAGCAGTCCTCAGGCACAGACTGCAGTGCCTTCCCTGCCTGTAGCCATGGAAACAATAACACAGACACACGCACACAAGCACTGCCCACACGCAGCTCGCACACACGAGGGGGCGAGCAACACTAAGGGACCTGCCTTAATTAAGCATAGGCAGGTGGAGGACTCATCCCCACCTGGTGCCTCATGCCACGCAGGGCTCTGCTCTGCCTTCCATAGTGTCCATCCCTGTCCTACAGCCCCCCAGGCCCTCCCTGCTGTCCCCAGTCCAGACCCCCTGAAGGCAGTTTGAATTTTATTAAGTCGTTGAGAAAGTCAGCATGTATAAAGCTTCCACAACACTTTTTTTAGTTCTATAAATTATATGTACATACATACACTGTATGTACATACACTTGGCATGTCCTGTGGCGGTGCTGCACTAGGTCTCAGTCGCCTCCTGGGACATAGTGCAGCATGACCCTTCCACTGTGGGGAATGGGACTGGGCACGGAGACACACAGGACCAGGTCAGGGACCGGGGCATGGTGTCGCAGGGTTCTAAACGCCAGGTTGAGCCAGAGAAACAGCACGCCCTCCCTGTGTGCCCTCCCAGGGAGGGCGGGCCCATCCTACCGCACAGGGAGAGCTGGCACCACCCCTCAGCAAAACAGAGGCACTGTGCATGCGTCGGCTTGGGAAACTCGCAGATCCATAAAGCTGGACTGAGAAAAAATTGCTTTGCAAATGGGCAGGGTCGTAATGCAGAGGTTGTAATGCACCGGGGATTCACTGTAATCCTATTTTTGAGGTTTAAAATATTTTTCTTAATTTTTTTTTTCATAATTGAATTGACTTTTTCAGATAGGTAAGGAATGAAACCACAAAGATGAGAAAGATTGAGAGGAAGCAAGTGAACACAAGAGTACCAACATTCTTAATGTTTTTTTCCACAAGAGGGACTTCCCTAAAGTAATACAAAACTACAGAATTTCCCATGCAAAAGGGATGATTCAGAGTGCACTGAGTTGTAGCTGTACTAATGAAACTACTTGGAGACAGAGGGAAAAAAAACCCTAAAAGCGTGAACCTATTTACACCAGGTTTTAGCATGCTCTGGAGTTGTCTGACTCCAGCAGAAATCTGAACTTTGGCTCCATTCTTACTGTCCTCTTCAGAATTTAGTCAAAAGATGACCTAGGTCTGACTGGTTCCCACTTGGCAATTTTTCTGCTCTGAGGTCAATGGAAACTGGCTTCATACTGTGCATCTCACCAGTGATGGAGGAAATAACATTTGTTCTTACCTAACTGTTTCTGTGTCCAGGTGACAGGAAAAAAACCAATATTGTTGAAGCTGATAATCCCAGCTATTGCTCTCCTATTAGATGAAGGGTTTCAATGAATGGTAGTTATTATTCTTGTTTCCAACCTTAAGAGTTAAAAAGAGGAGGTATTCAGATTATGGACAAAAGCAGAGGCTCCTAACTCATCTGCGAGAGGCATCCTAGTCTGATAAAAAGTCTGCTTTTGATATGTGAAAGAGAATGAAAGGTTTTGCTGATAGCAGAGTAATGTTCTTGCTCAGACCAAGCTGAACTAAATCCTTTACTTAATGTAACAGAATTAGAATAAAATGTGCCTGGAGTTCTTATTGTATTAAAAAATTGCCTCAAATTAAAGAACAGTGGGTATAGATACAGTTGGATCTGCTTCATCAAATAATTTATTTTTCTTGTACCAACTAAAATGAGGAGAATGTTAATTCTGTTGAGTAAAATGGAAATACATTATGTGTCTGTGACGAGTAAGTGATTTTTTCTGGGATAAATTCTGTTTGGTCTGGGAGAACTAAGACTTACTCTACTTTGTTTATAATGTCATGTACCCCAGTAGTTGATCTATTTAGAACCTCTTTACCTACATAGGATTGCAATTTAGTAAAGAAGATAATATGAATGTCTGCTTCACATGAGATAGTTGATTCTATAAATATATTATGGATATAATATCAAGTGAAAATCAAGTGATATGGGAGGGAATACATTAATGAAAGGCATCTGTAAATGGACAGGTCAGGTAAATATATAAGAGCACATTCAATGGGATTTGAATCATCTAAACGGGATTGTTTGAGTTGATTCAGAGAGGTCTTTGTAAGTTTATCTGCTCAAACTATGGCATGACAAACCTGAAGCAGTTAATAATGACTTAAAACCAAAGTTACCATAATGTTAAAATTGATTGAAACACGTTGAAACTGTCTTTGCCTTTGTGCAGTATGAGAGAAAGTGTTCCCTGCTTTTTTTTTTTAATGATAATGCATATTTGGTTTTGTATTATTTTACTCTCATTTTCTTGAAATGTGATGGGCATAATGAAGACAGACTAACCCCCCTATTTTCAATGGTGTAGAGACATGGGAAAAGCTAGACAGACAACAAGATCCAAGGGCAGTAATAGAGCTATTAAAAGAATATGTTTTTTTGCATAATACTTCATGGAAATCAGAGTCTTAGGAGGTCAGCCAGACTAATCTTGTAGATGCATTTGATAATGTTAGGATCATGAATTATTTTTGCAGTTATGCAAGCTAAGACAACAACTCAAGCTTTAAGCTTCATTGAATAAGGGAAATGCTCATGGAGACAGCAGAAATTTTCTTATGCATATACATATATATGCATATATTATTTTCAAATAGTAGTCAATTTATTATAGGCTACTGGTCTTTGAAAACTTTGCTGCTGTGACATCCAAAGGCCAAATGTAGTAATTACTTGGTCATGTGTGGTAACCCTGGTGTATCTGTCAAATGTCTATCTGTTTTTCTCAACCACCTCTTGCAAGCGTCTGCTAAAAGAAAGGACTCCCCACTCTGTCTGACTTTGATACTACCTTCTGAACCTGACATAGTTTCATAACAGCAGAAGCGTTCAGATCAAAGCTGCTTCTTTCCTTTTCTTTCCACATCTCTTCCTTGTTCCCCACTCATGTTAGTAGTAATGTTAATATGTCCATGCAAAGTAACAGACAGATCAGAGACCTGATCAGAGGAGGAATTAAAAATTAACCAGCCCACCCCTGTCCCTCCCCCACCTCCCAACCCAACACACAAATTCTACTGCAAATCACTGTATTCTTCATAATAGCTACATCAGTCCTCTAACTGTCGGTGAAAAGAGTTTTGCCCCTCTCTGTTCTCCTTACTTGCAGTGGCTCTGGCCTTCACCTGGCTAGTGTGAGAGTTCTGGTAGATAACTGACAGGGAAAGTCATTAGGATAAATTAGCTATGTCATGAAACTGCACTCTGGGCAGTTTTGGGTTTCTTTCTCACATTCCCTCTTCTAATGGCCAAATGTGTAAAGTGCTGTAACGTACACATCAGTCCATTAGTTTAGAACCTTTATATTTGAGAAGAGGTGCTTAGTATCTGTGGGAATGGGGCAGGGAGTCCAGGGGGAGGGGACAGAGAGGGAAGAGGGGAAGGTCATAGAATTGGTAGAATGAAGAAGGAATAGTTTTGAAATTTTACCTACTCATCTAGTCTAACAGTCTGTGCTTCATATCAGCTTAGACATCTTTGCCTCCAGTTCCCAGCGTACAACATCATTCTCTTGCTTAAATACCTGCAATTTTGCTCTGCACGTGCCTTATCAGTTTCAAGAAATGAAGAAATGAGGCATTATAACTCCTCTACAGGTATCATTCCTCTTCTTGTGTACCAGAAATGTCATGTCAACCTGTTTAGCTACATCCCTTTGTGAACTCATTATGAAGGACTTTTCTGATATCCTTTATAATTTTTGTTACATTTTTTCTTCATTTTAGCTGAGATTCTCCTCTTATCAACCATAGTTTTGCTTAGCACCATCCCCTTGGTGCTTTGTCTGTTTCACGATATGCATTGTCTCATCATTACTGAATTTAGACTTGAGTAATTTTTACTTTTTCTCAAGTCGCTTCCCAGTTAAGCTCCAAAAAGATCAGAACATCTTCTACAGTTTAATCACATTCTACTTAAAAGAATAAAAATTGATTTAAAAACTTCCCATGATAGCATTTGTACTCACTAAAAAATAATTTCTGTCACTAATGAGATGCAATTAATAAAGAGGTTTTATTATATCGGTAATGACACTTTAATTTGTTGTTACATTTTTGGGGTTTAGATTTGTTGTTGTTGTTTTGGTTTTTTTTTTAATTTGATGATTTGGGTTTTTTTCAATGATTATCATTAAGATTGAATGATCTGTGTATACTATTGGTACATTCAGGTTGTATAATCTCTTCAAAACAATGACCCATGAGAAGCATCATAAATATTCGAGATGCAATTTGGGATTAGGAGGAGTCTACTGAGAACAGCATTAAACTATATTTTAAAGCTCCTTATTTCTCATTACCTGTAAGGCTTGATTTGTGCACTCTCAGAGCCCTCTGCTAGCTTTATGCCTATGAGGAGGCAAGCTTAACAAAGGTTATGGGTAAAAAATACCAATCTTGTATGTGCTTGCCAGAGTTAAAACTTGTGTTGCCATCCGCACTGTTTGTAAACGAACAAACACAAGGGCTTTACAACAATATATGCTGATTATGATACTGCAAATTCTTCCCCTTGCAGCCTGGATTTCTGCGCTTTATACATCCTAATACTGCATAGTTTGTCTGACATTTCTTAAATGTAGGTGGAATTTGTAAGATGTTACATAGCACTGATCAATTCTGAATCTGTCTGAAGATTGTGAAAATCATTTGAGCTAAGGACCAGACATCTAAATACAGAGCAGCAAAATCTCTATAGTTGTTATTTGCTGATGTTGAATAAAAAAGAAAAATTATAGGGATCCACCTCAAAAGTTCTGGAAATTGAGAAAACATGCAGAAGCAATACTTAGAATATTTCATTTCAACTGAAAGGAGACATTCTCTGAACAGGAAAAACAACTCTATCTACAATAGTTAATACTTATCCTGTTACCCACTGTGCTAGACGGTAATTTCCACCAGTCCAGAATCAATGCACTGCATCTAATCAATAATTTCACACTAACAGCTCCAAAGGGTGGAGATCATGATGTATTAGCAAAGAAATGATGTGTGAAAATAAAAATAGATGAACAAAAAACACCCTGAGAGGTTCTGAAAGTCTCCCAGCTGCATCTACCCTGCTTTAGTAAGGAAAACAACCCAGAAAGTTTCATAACACTAGATGAAAATAGGTGATAAAGGATTTGATCTGGCCAAGCATGTTATTGGATACTGTCTGAATTATCTTTCTTTGACTTCGACTTTTCATAGTCTGAACTAACAATTTTGCTTTATACGTAATTCTGTGTTTTCAGAGCAGTAATAGTGTTACTGTAGCTGTGATAAAAGGAAAGGACTAATAGGTCCAAAACTTCATAATTTTTATTTTCCAGTTAAGTTAGCCTTGCAAAAGAAGTGGAATAGAATAGAATAGAATAGAATAGAATAGAATAGAATAGAATAGAATAGAATAGAATAGAATAGAATAGAATAGAATAGAATAGAATAATTTCAGTTGGAAGGGACGTAGAGTGATGATTTAGTCCAACTGCCTGACTAATTTAGGGCTGATAAAAAAACCCAAATCTGAAGCATGTTGTTCAGAGCTTCAGGGGTGTCTCCTGTGTTCCCAAAGGAAAAGACAGAGTTAAAGGATTTGTACTCTGGAAAACAGTTTGCCTCTATTGCTGTTCTGAAAATTGCAAACTAGAGACATCCCTAGAAAGTATGTGTGGAGAGATCTAATTGCAAAAGTGGATTCAGCAGAAGTAAAGCAGTCTCTCTGAGTAGATTAATGTGGGATTGATGTTTCCTTTAAACAGTTCATTTTTCAGCCAGTAAAAATAAAATTTAGTAAACCAGTGGACAGTGACAAGCAGGGTCCCATAAAAGGAGATGTTAAGAAACTTTAATTGCTATATTTTTCATATAGGCAGTATTTTGTAAGTAAGTGATTACCCAGTTGTAGTCATAGAATCACAGAATATTTTGAGTTGGAAGGGACTCATGAAGATCATCGAGCCCAGCTCCTAAGTGAATGCCCATGCAGGGATTGAATCTACAACCCTGGTGCCATGAACACCATCTTTTATCTATCTGAGCTAATCTCAGGGTCATGTCATCATAATATTTATTTTGTTTTAATATAATCTAACTCCCTATCCAAGCCTCCCATTATCTAGGTCATGTCACTGAGTTCCTCATCTAGTCTTTTCTTAAACACTTCCAAAGATGGCAACTCCGCCACCTCCCTGGGCAGACCATTCCAATGAGAGATCACTCTCTCTGTGAAAAACCTCTTCCTAACATCCAGCCTAAACCTCTCCTGCTGCAGCTTAACACCCTGTCCTCTTGTTCTGGTGCTGGCAGACTGAGAGAAGAGATTTACACCCACCCAACCGCAACCTCCCTTCAGGTAGTTGTAAACAGCAATGAGGTCACCTCTGANGAACTTGCTAATGGTGGACAGATAAAATTTAGCAAACCTGTAGACAGTGAGAAGCAGGGTCCCATAAAAGGAGATGCTAAGAAACATTAATTGCTATGTTTTTCATATAGGCAGTATTTTGTAACCAAGTGATTACTCAATTGTAATTTCCCAACCCTTTGCTTCCTTGATGGTCCATTCCAGACAAAAAGTCCTAGGGCAACTTGAAAGTTGGTATGTGTAGGACAGTCCAAAGGAAAGTATTTTTAAGTATATCTAGTAAGAGTATCTAGTAGTGGTTATAGCACAGAGCCCCCAGAACCTGTAGTATGTACTAGACATGTATCATGGGCTGAGTAAGTTTCACATGAGCAGGTGTCACAAAAAGCTTGTGCACTTGTGCTAGTTACCTTACCTTGGACATAGTGATTTTAGGGAATTGCTCTTCCCTGAGGATTCTTTCTTTATTTCAGAGGTGGAAGTGGTCTCCAAACACAACAGCAGTCATGCTGAGTATAGGGTGCTCACAAGTGAGTGCACAAATTACAGTTTTAATACTTTTTGTTAGAGTTTTGTTTTGGTTTTAACATTACAGGTTCATCCTGACCTATGTAACCCTCTACACAGTGCCATTCCACATCCTAGCATATCATTATTTTAGTGATAGACAGCAATCTTCATTAATTTAAGTGCATGCAAAGCCACAGAGCACAGATGATGAGGAACATGAACCAGCTATTTGCAGCTTGGATGCACACACGTCAATATTTTTTTCTTTTTACTCCTAAGGTTTTGTCCTTACTTTAGTAGGGCTTATGCAGTAGTTTGTAGGTTCTGTTGAGGAGATTAGAATCTTCTGTTTCTCAGCAAAATTTGATTTCCTATCTGCTTCTGACAGCTTTCTCTGTTCAGCAGACTCTGAAGAATAGTCTTGTCATTCTTGGCACATGGGAAGTTATGAGCATAACTCATGCCCTTTTAATGTTCATGGGTGTTATCTGAATAAATCACTGACATTAAAGCTTTAACCCTTTTCAGTCTGAAAATTGACATTTTAAGAGCTTAAGCTCCTCTCTGGCTAATGTTTCTCTTTTTCTGCCTGTTGTATGTATTGTCACTCATTTCAAAACCATTTACACTGTGTGTTGGAAGATATAACATCTTTAAATGGAAGTAATTACAGACTTATTCAGGGGTTGTCAGCCTATCTTTGTATCTTTCATGATTATTACCAGTGGCATAAAGAAGACAAGTAGACAGTGTTCTTTTGTTAGTTTTTTTCTCTTATTTCTTTCTGGATCAGAAAGATCCTCCCTTAATATTGTCCCACAGTTGAACGTGATAAAGTGCAGGTGATCCAGCCAATATGTTACCACTGAGTATCACTTTGTCATCTGTTTCACTCAGTCCTCATGAATTATCACTGTTAAGATAAACTCTGACTGTACTGGTTGCTTCAATTCCCTAGATATCTTTATTATTTTAAAATGAAGTGGAGCTATAGGATTACTGGATAAAGTTATTTAGTGTCCCTTTACCCCTTTCCCCATAAATACAGAAAGCACTTGCTGTAAGAATTAACCTGATAAATAAATACTGTTCATTCAAAAAGATAAATTTAAATGAATTAAGAGAGTTAACCAAGTTAAATGAACAATCTTATTTGCTATTGATTCTTGTCAGAGTTGTTTATGAATATGACACAACATGATAAGAATTGACTAACTTAAGATTTAAAGGGATAAAGAGATGGGTTTTCTGGGTCCACATGAACAGCTTCTAGATCTATATATATTCTCACCAGAGCTTACTTTTGGGGTGCTCTCTCTCTTGCTCTCTGGTATTCTTCATCATCGTTATTTTAAAGTGGAACATGTCTAATGCAAATCTGTGAATACCAAATTCTGTCACAAAATGCCCACTACTGTGGAGCTACATCAGTTCCAGAAATAAGAAAACTAAGTCAAACTGATAGATGCCATACAATTATTCTTGTGAGAGCTTAACTAACAGTGAATCTCTTGGTTTTCACTTCTGTTTGAAAACATGGCTTGCTTGTCCACTTTTGTGCCTTCTGACTTAACATCATTTGTAATATAAAAATGGTGGTTCAGAACTTGAGGTACAAATATGGGATTATGGAAATCTGTGTTTAATTCCCTGTCATCATAAC
Organism: Pitta sordida; assembly: GCA_013390025.1. Lineage (NCBI taxonomy): Eukaryota > Metazoa > Chordata > Aves > Passeriformes > Pittidae > Pitta > Pitta sordida. The sequence goes on from WEKX01006817.1 coordinate 15,119, forward strand.
TGTCCAAAATTATTTTTAAAGTTTGTGAACCAGATAGAATATTTTGTCTCTGCAGGCAGTGAAACTTGGGCTCCTACAATTTCCTTAAACACAAATAGGCAATAAAAGAGCTCTTTAGTCTCTAAAAAACCAGCGAATTATCTGTTAAACATGAATAGCATCATTTCCAGAGGAATGTGAAAATAAAGACATTACTTATAGACACTTAAGAGTTAAAGAAGCTGGAGACACATCACTTCTAAAAGATAGGAATTTTGTTCTCAGAATGGTAAGATAGAAGTTTATTCTCCTGAGAAATAAACTTTCCTTCATAGTAATGTGTCCTAGTTTAGGGCTTTTTTGCTGCTTTGGCAGTGAGGGGGTTAACAGCTCAGCTCTTGCCTGGGCCCCGTTGCTGCCAAGGTCACGAGCAGAAGGAGAGAGAGACCTCTCTGTGAATAAACATATTTGGGAGTGAAGAAAAAAAAACTCAGTAGCAAGATGTAGGGGCCAGCTCAGAACCTGCGTCACAAAGCTGAAAGCCCAAAGGCCCCCAGGTCCACGAGAGAAGGGGTAGAAATGTTCTTCTAGGCATCCTGCTGTTGCTTGTGAATTGGACTGACCATAGTGCAAACCTATGGACTAGAGAGAGGAACCAGTGATGCAGAATCCATCTAAGCTACGACTGAAGATGGAGAGATAAAGCTGAANTTGGTTAGTTCTTTGGAGATGATAATATGTAATATAATAGGCACTGTATGCAATTTAATTGTACCTTCTTCTACTGATGTACTTTTTACTGTTTAAGTCAATATAATATTTCTCTCTTTTTACCACTCTATCTTTTACTGATTATGCTGATACAATATGAAACGCTTTCTTTAAATCCATATAAAATTCTGAATACTCATATATTTTTATTATATAGTCATTCCAGGTGATGTATTCCATGCAACCTATATTCTTTTATTGGCAACATTTGATGCTTGGGTGATGTAAGGAGCTCTGCCCTGGCTGGCTGCTTCACAGTGCAGTCAAATTTGCTTGCCATATTGCTGCGGAATTTATGTTTCTCTAAACTGTTCTCTCTGTTTAGTTATTAATTAACAGTTCTAAGTCATCTTGTATATTTTGTGTCAAAACCTTGGATAAATTTCAAATGTAAATTAAAAAAACTTCAAAAAATAATATTTTTTACAATATTGTATAGAAACTTTTAATGAAATTGATTTTTTTCTTTTTATGCACTTGTACGGAGTAGGTTATGTTCTACAGATGTTGTGCCTGTCTTCTTTGCTCTTATGGTTCATTTTACTTCAGGACAAAAGCATGTCTGCACAGCGAAACCAGAGAAGAGATTGTAGCGATCAAGCCACATGTAGTAGCAACCCTAGGGAACACATGATGTCCATATTGGTAATCTATTTTACTAGCTCATAATGGTGCTCTAGTATCTCATAATGAGGCCAGTGCTAGCACCCTTTCACAGCTTTTACTGCCTCCACTGTCCCAGGTACCTTGTTCCTTACTTCTGTGCTAGCTTTATTTCACACTTGATTGCAAGCTTCTGTCAGAGCTTAAGGCTGTTCAGAAAAATGTTGCTGCTTAGAGCAAGAGCTGTACTTATTTGAAAGCAGGGCTTTACATCATTTTAATATCTCCAAGAATGAAAAAGAATGTATGTAGGAGACTACAGCCCAGTTGAAAAACAGATACTTTTTTAGGGATGACTAAATTGAATACCTTCTAGGACTGTAAGCACCATACTGTAACCAGAAATCTCTTGCAGGACTGCTGAGAGAAGATTTAACAGGATAGTAGTAGTAGTAGCAGCAGTAGTAGTGGTAGTAACAGTAGGTTGCAGTGAGATATAGAAACACCGACCCAGAGAGCTGGAGACAAACTGAATCCATTTATTGAAGTTTTGTGCAATTCTTATATGGTTGTGAGTGCTATTTTTATCATACAACTTATTTTGCACTCTATTTCTAAGCTAACTGTTTTCAACCACACATTGCAGCTGGGCTGCTGTTTTGAATGCATATGCTAGCCTGAATCACACAGTAGTATTATCTGTGTTTCTCATACCTCATGCCTGGGAAAGCATAGACCATTCCTTTCCCCTGGGATCTTTACAGCTCTCTTCTGTCCTGTCTTGTTCTTTTTAATGCTGTGATGCTTTTTACCTGAATTACCTGACAAACGTGCTTTGTTCCCATAGTAGGTGGTGGAGGATGTCATTGTTGTTATATATTTTAGCCTGAAGAAGAGGAGGCTTAGGGAAGAGCTTATCACTCTCTACAAATACCTGAAAGGTCGTAGCCAGGTAGGTATTGGTCTCCTCTCCCAGGCAACCAGCAGTAGGACAAGAGGGCACAATCTTAAGCTGCACCAGAGGAGGTTTAGGTTAGACATTAAGAGGATCTTTACAAAGAGAGTGGTTGGGCATTGGAATGATCTGCCCAGAGAGGCGGTGGAGTCACTGTCCCTGGAGGTATTTAAGAAAAGACTGGATGTGGTACTTAGAGCCATGGCCTAGTTGACAAGGTGAAAGATTAGAGCTCATGATCTCAGAGCTATTTTTCAACCTGATTCTGTGATTATATATAGTCTTATATTATTATAATCTTATGGAAAGCTATCATAGCATTTACTGGAGAATGCACATAGGTCATATTCAGTAATTTTGATCAACAGAATGTTACAGCACAGCTACAGTACTCTATTGAATAACATAGGTTCATTAAAATTCTGTAAGAATCATATAATTCATTTTCAGAAGCCTTTTGAACTCCGAAGGAACCCTTTGCATTCTGCCTATTATTCCTTACGGGGTTTTTAATAAGAACAGTTTCTATTTAGCTATGTGTTGGTGCTGCAGTAGTCTCTGAATCTTTACTAAGCCAGGAATATCAGCAAAACTTTCCACGTGGAAAATCTGTGGACCAGATCCAAAGTACACCGTGTAGTCATTTCATTGATTTAAATAAATGTTGGCTCAGGCCCTTTAATAGTGGCCAACTTTTTTCTTTGTCATAATGGTCATAACAGTGCTTTTAAAAAGTCTTTTTCTTTCTTAGTAAATGGACCATATGCCAGCATCATAATTGGTTCAGAAAACGCTGTATATGTTCAAAGGGCACTGAATAGCTCTGTGTATGGAGAGCTATCAGACATAGGAGGATGTTTCAGCTGAGCCATTTAGGCACATGTTTACTGTTGGTATTGCTGCCTCTGCTCTCCACTTCCTACTGTGGTGAAAAGTGCACTGATTTTTTTTTTTCTTCAGTGTCGCTGCTTTTTTGAAGTGTTTCTGCTTTGGATATCCAAGAGAGCATATCTAAGACTTTATGTAAAGGATGTAATGTCTGTGAATAATATATGAAATGTTGACTACTATCTTTATTTTTCTGGTATTTCTACTGACCAGAGTTGTTTAGTCACTTCCAATAGTCATATTTAATTTATCAAAAGGGAAATGCAGTAAAACTGTAATATAAAATCTCTGATTGGGTGTGTGAAGCTTAAGGCATGAATTTTGTTTGCTCTCTTATGATATTTACTTGAAAATGAATTCATCTGTTTCTTTCTGAGCTTTCTTCTAGAGTATATGATAAATACTCCTATGTTGATCCACTTGATGTGCACACCTCTACTATTTATGCAACTCTGGGACTTAAGGATGCCATTTCTTCTGTAGTGTCCATTGTATTCACTGCTAAATCCATAGAAGTAATAATGGAGCAGTATATCAAGTGGCTTCAATATTTGGACCTCACAAGTCTCAGCAGTCTGCATTTGCTGTAGATACGAAGTTCAATGAATCCCTCTTAACTACATGAAGGGAAGAACTGAGATGGCCAGGTATATTTATAGAAATTAATAGGATCTTAAGGCATGATGCAGAAGACTATCTGACTTGGAAAGCACGTAAAGCTTGCTAACTATTCTTTGGGTCCAAAATTTAGGCAGTTTGACATCTCAAAATAAAACTTTATGCCTTAAAATAGGCTTAGGGTTAATATCTGGATTTAGGCCAGTGTTATGATTAAATATGATGAGTAAGGAAGTGTACAACTTTTAGCTACTTGAATTTGCCTTCTGACATTGTGAAATACATACTTATTGTTAATTATATTCCTGTGTGTCTTGCTATGTTAACTGGGAGCACAGCTAAGCAGACAACCCTGTTTTCTCCCCCAGAGAACTTTATAACCTAAGTACAATGCCTAAGTATTTTAGCAAAAAGAAACAGAATAAAATTAGGGGAATAAAAGAAAAAGGCAGTATTTGGTCCATGTGCTCCGTGGGGGGGACAGTTTCTGCAGCCTCACAGTCACCAAAATGCTCCTATAAACATCATGAGAATTTCACAGAGGACAGAGGTGCTTTTGCCTGGGGATCTGTACATCACATATGACCGAAAAAGCCAGCTGTAAATTAGTTAACCTGAGTTCCCAGAATATTATGCCATATTGGTGATGTGCTGTGCCTCAGCTAATTCACATTGACGAACCCCTGATGGACAGTTCATCCCAGACGTTAGAGACAATGTGTGGGAAAAAATGAGAGGTATTTTTTTGAATGGGTAATGAATGGGCACTGGAGATAAATACTAAGTACTGATGTCTTAAGGGTTTTTCACATATTTCTGGAATTTTAGTTTGACTGCATGGTTTCTCACAAGGACCTTTTTGTTAGGCCTTTCCCACTATTTGTGAAGCTGTGTTTAACATTCCTTTTGAGACAAAAAGGTTATAACAAGGACACCAGGCTTTTCCAGAAGCTGCCTGCAAGGACATTATAGAAGGCAAGACGAGATAGAGGTCCAGAGAGCCTGGAAAAACTTCAGTGGCAGTTCCAGGGGAAGGCACAGATGTGAGATAGGACTGGCTGAATGTGTCAAGGGTGTAAGGATTGATGAACGTTATAGCAGTGATTTGATCTAGAAGCTTCATTAAAGAACCTATACTTTCTTTTACATCTTTTAATGTTGTTTAGAAGTTTTCTTCCTCCATTTTTAAGCATCAGTACACATTAGAAATGTGTATTTTAGTGGATAGTAAAAAAAAAAATAAAATAGGTAATATACAGGTTATGGAGACAATGCACTTCTGGCAACAAGTAGCTGCTTAGCATGTTCTCCTCCATGCAGCTGGTGAAAGAGAAGAGCTCTTGCAAACAGTAGTTCTTGACTCCAACAAGAGTCGGCCAGTCAGCATTGCTGGTCTCTTTAGGGAAAGTGACTGCTCAGGTGCATTAGACTGGGATGGAGAGTTATTGTCTTTTGAGTATGAGAAGGAAAAAAAATAGAGGTAGGCAGTAAAAAGAAAGAAATTAATTAAAATTTAGAAATTAAATAAAGAAACACATAAAAGTGTGAAAATATGAATGCAAAATAATATTAGGTGTAAGTTTGGGGTGGGTTTTATAAACAAAATAGATCAATTCCTAGACACATACCCTTATCATTATGTGCCAAGGCTACAGTCCATTCTGATGCTAAAGGATGTCTGTCTCTGTGTAGTTTTGAGGTCACTGTACTGGAAAATACCAAGGATAACTGTGAGCTCAGTTTAGGGGTGGTGTCCTGGTTTTAGGTTTTTTGCTGCTTTGGCAGCGAGGAGGTTAACAGCTCAGCTCTTGCCTGGGCCTCGCCACTGCCAAGGTCACAAGCAGAAGGAGATAGAGACGTCTCTGGGAATAACATATTTGGGAGTGCAGAAAAAAAAACTTAGTAGCAAGATGTAGGTGCCGGCTCAGAACCTGCGTCGGGAGGCTGAAAGCCTGAAGGCCCCCAGTCCCACGAGAGAAGGGGTAGAAATGTTCTTCCAAGCATCCCGCTGATGCTTGTGAATTGGACTGACCATGGTGAAAGCCTGTGGACCAAAGAGAGAGGAACAGTGATGCAGAATCCATCTAAGCCACGACTGAAGAAGGAGATAAAGCTGAGAAAACTGCAGATGTTTTTTGGAACCCCAGAAACAGAAGCCTAGAGCTAGCTGAGAGCTCGGCAGAGATCCTTTGGACAGACTTTTTGTGCATTTTAGTAGGATCTGAACTGTGTACTTTGGGATGGGTTCACTATGACACAGAAGAAAGCCAGTACTTAAAAGCTGCATCCTGTGATGTGACACTGGGACAACAGAGAATTTCGGAAGAGCTGTCGTCCTTGGGTCGAGATCTCGCTTGGGAGGGGTCATGAAAGACCTTTCCCTCTCGTGAGTGAGAGAGAGAGAGAACTTTATGGAAAGGCAGAGAGATGGTTCCTACCCTGGATCTGGTCAGAAAATACCAACTTGTCTGGTTTACCCCTATCCTATGTTCCCCCTTTGTCTCCTGGTGAAAAAGCGAATATAACATCTGTTGTAAGAGAAAGAGGGGTGGGGGGAAAATGTTGCCTTTTAAATGATGCTTCCTTGGCAGTTCTGATCTTGTTAGTTAGTAAATAAATCCTTTATATTCTTTACTTATACTTGCCTTGTTTTTTTTGCCTGTGACCAGTTTTATTTTCTAGTTTTATTTTCCAGTGTTTTCCTCCAGGAAAGGTTGTAGGTGAGTCTCTGGCATCCAGCCAGGGTCAAACCACTACAGGTGGTTTAATGAATATGAGAGTATGAAGAATATTTACTCACAGGCAGTGCATCCTGTCTTCCTGAACATTAGAGGTAGACTGACTTAATGGTAAATGAGATTCATTCCCTAGCAGTTGGTATATACCACTAAGATCATTGTAAATTTGTCAAATCTTGTTTAAAATGTCAATCAGTGAAACACATAAGATAGAATGTCTTATCTTGGTCAAATTATACATAAAATCAATTAGAGCAATTTCAATACATTTTTTCCAGAGAAAGGTTGATTTAAAAAAGATCCATGGTGCAAAGAAAGACACCCACCCTTTTTCTCTGAGCTAGATGGAGAGAAGAAGAGATATGAAGTCTCAAGAAAGGTATTTTGCTGGTCTGTTCCTTACATTTGGCTCACTATTTTTCAGAATCATGGAATCATAGAATATGCTGAGGTAGAATGGACACATAAGGATCATCAAGTCCAATTCCTGGCCCTGCAGAGGACCATCCCCAGGTGGAAACACCAGGTATCTGAGGGTATCATCCAAATGCTTCTTGAACTCTCTCAGCCTGTTCCATTGCCCAACCATCCTCTGGGTGACAAACCTCTTTCTAATATCCAAACTAAACTTTCCCTGAAATAACTTTTGGCCATTTCCTGGGGTTCTGTCAATGGTAACCAGAAGGAAGAGATCAATTCTGGGCTCCCCAGTTTAAGAGGGGTGTTGAGCTGCTTGAGAGGGTCCAGAGAAGGGCAACCAGGATGGTGAAGGGACTGGAGGGCAGGCCCTATGAGGAGCGACTACAGGAACTGGGACTGTTCAGTCTGGAAAAGAGGAGGCTCAGAGGGGACCTCATTGCTGTTTACAACTACCTGCGGGGAGGTTGCAGCCAGATGGGTGTAGACCTCTTCTTCCAGGCTGACGACACCAGAACGAGAGGGCACAGCCTCAAGCTACGCCAGGGGAGGTTTAATCTTAACATTAGGAAGCGGTTTTTCACAGAGAGAGTAATTGCATATTGGAATGGGCTGCCCAGGGAGGTGGTGGAGTCGCCATCCCTGGAGGTGTTTAAGAGAAGACTGGACGAGGAGCTTAGTGACATGGTCTAGCTGGGGGGTGTAGGGCTGGATGACCCTGGGCCCCTTCCGGCTCGGAGTGGCCTGCTAGACTGTGAGGGATCTAGGTTGGGGTTATGCTCTGGGATGTGCTCTCGGTCTCTGTACGGGTGTTAGATGGTGAGTTGGACTAGATGATCCTTGTGGGTCCCTTCCAACTCATAATATTCTGTGATTCTGTGTGAATGTCTGTCCCTCCTCTTCCCTTCATGAGGAAGTTGTAACTGCAATGCAGTGTCCCTTCAGTCTCCTCTTCTCCAGGCTGAGCAGACCAAGGGAGCTCAACTGCTCCTCATACAGTTCTCCCTTCAAGGCCCTTCACCATCTTCATTGCCCTCCTGTGGATGCTTTTTAATAGCTTAATGTCTTTCTTATATTGCAGTGACCAAAGCTGCACACAATATTCAAGGTGAGTCCTCATAATAAAAACTGACATCTGGGGGAAAAGTTCTATGTATAGCACTCTTATAAAGTAAGGATTTAGATTGGTATTAGCTGAAATCATAATATTTACTCCCTGCTGTCATCAAAGATTTGTAAGAAAAGGTTAGATGAGATTGTGTAAGTATTTACAGTGCTCCTAGACATGGTTACACATTAGAGTTTATTGCTCAGAATTATCATCCTAGTTAATGCACTGTCTTACTCATAAGTGCTCAGCTTCAATGTTTTACTATAAGAGAAGGTAAGAAAGTGTCCTGGCTTAGGTTTTTTGCTGCTCTGGCAGCGAGGGTGATAACAGCTCAGCTCTTGCCTGGGCCTCAGTAGCTGCCATGGCATTCAAGGTTATAGAGATAGAGACATCTCTGTGAATAAACATATTTGGGAGAGAAGAAAAAAAACTTAGTAGCAAGATGTAGAGTGCCGGTTCAGAACCTGCGTGGAGAGGCTGAAAGCGCGAAGGCCCCCCAGGCCTACTAGAGAAGGGGTAGAGATGTTCTTCCAGGCATCCCACTGCTGTTCGTGGAATGGACCAACTATGGTGTAAGCCTATGGAATGAAGAGAGAAGAACAGTGATGCAGAATCCATCTAAGCCACGACTGAAGATGGAGATCAAGCTGAAAAAAAGCTGCAGATGTTTTTCGGAGCCCAGAAACACAAGCCTGGAGTTGAGAGCTCCACAGAGATCCTTTGGACAGACTTTTTGTGCATTGTGGTAGGATCTGAACCGTGTACTTTGGGATGGGCTCATTATGACGTAGCAAAAAAGCCAGCACTTAAAAGCTGCATCCTGGATGTGACTCTTGGACAACAGAGACTTTCGGAAGAACTGTCGTCCTCTGGTCGAGATCTCACTTGGGAAATGGTCATGAAAGACTTTTCCTCTCGTGAGAGAGAGAGAGAACTTTATGGAAGGGCAGAGAGATGGTTCCTACCCTGGATCTGGTCAGAAATACCAACAAGCCTGTTTTTACCCCTATCCCTGTTCCCCCTTTGTCTCCTGGTGAAAAAAGGGAATATTAGATCTGTTGTAAGAAAAGGAAGAGTAGTGGGAAAATGTTGCCTTTTAAATGATGCTTCCTTCGCAGTTCTGATCTTGTTAGTTAATAAATAAATCCTTTATATTCTTCACTGGTAGTTTGCCTTGCTTTTGCCTGTGACCAGTTTTATTTACCAGTTTTGTTTTCCAGTGTTTCCTGCAGGAGAGGTTGCAGTGAATTTCTGGCATCCAGGCAGGGTCAAACCACGACAGAAAGACATCTGAAAAAATCCCAGATTTTGTCTCAGAACACACTTATAGCAGTAATGTGATACTGTCTTTTAATATTTTAAAGGTCATATTCTCCTTCCATCCCTTTATTTCTCTTCATTCACATCTTTTTCTCAAGTATTAATGCATGACCATTCCATGGCTGTTGCCTCTATCTGATCAGAGCTGTAGCCATCACATGTAATTACAGTTATCATATGAGGAACCGTGTGAGGGTTTGGCAATAAGTCTGGTGAGTGTCATGGGTTGCAGTAGTAACAAGAAAATATCTTGCTTCAGGGTAAGCTGATGGCTGCAGAAGGAATACAGCTTCTGACTTCTTCTACTTCCATCCCCATACGTACCATGTATGCTTTGTTTTCAAGTTTTTAGAGTCCGAATCTCTTCCAGAAACCTTCAGTAGTGGCCTAGGAAAGACCTGAGCTCACTGATTTCATTGATTTGATGTGACAAGTATTACGTACTCATACTCTGCAGCTCATGAACAGAGGAAAGAAAACTACTTGGAAGATGCTCTAAATTAAGTTGTTGTCTTATGTTCATAGAAAAACAGTGCCACACTAGTGTACCTTTTGTCAACACACAGCACAAGTCAATGCTGGTTATCAGCATCAGTGTTCTCTAAATTTCAGAGAATCACAGAATATTTTGAGTTGGAAGGGACCCACAAGGATCATTGAGTCCAACGCTTAAATAGCATCACTGCCTCCCTGGCAGGAATCAAACCCCTGGTCTCCCACATGAAAGGCAGGGACACTCACAGCTGTACTAAAGTAAATTTGACCCATTAAACACAGGATCACTCTAGAGCATAAACAAATGTTTAGATGAATATTTGTCATGGACAGCTTTTTGAAAAAAGTACTTTTCCCTCTTAAATTGAGCCAGAATAGCAATGGTGGTTGACACATTTTGCTTTCAAGACAGATTTTTAATGCATGTTGGATCAATGGGATGCAAAAGTTTGATAGTTTCTTTCCACAGAGTGCAGAGAGGAGCAAGAAAAACCCTTTTTATCTAGTCTGTTTGCTTGTTCAGGCTTTGTAGCTGAGAGTTTCAATGCAGCTTTCTCTAATATACAGTAATACCATACAGTTTCTCCAATTTCTACCCCGATAAGTGCTGAGATTTACTTGACGTGATAAACATGGTATTGCAATCCCAATATACAGAAAATTATTAATTAATGATAATGAACTGGACCGGGGAGGGGGGGGTGGGGATGCAAGAGTCAGTTAGAAGAGGAATATTGTCTCAAAGTTGTGAAACTTGAACAATATGGGTACCCAAAAAACCTAAGGCTAAGGTCTTGACAAGAGTTTGGCCTGCCAGTGATGCTCTCTGAGCTCTGATTGGACTGTAGGAACCAGACTGATGATACCACAGAGAAGGGACTGTGTGGTACAAGATATGCTATGGCTTTCTCACCAGCTTCCAGGGACAGGACAAGATAATGCTGTGAATCATACAGCCTTGTCATTACAACACAAAAACACACTTCCTGGCAAAAGGCCACTCGAAACTGACCTTGCCTTGGACACTGCCTTGGACACTTCCTTGGATATATGTGGCAGAGAAAGACAGATTGGAACAGAGGAGGGGGTGAGGGGTAACATCTAGTATAAAGATGGCCTCTTAGCAGCTGGACTTTGGAAGATTCTCCTACCCTGCATTGACGGCGGGTCTATGGGGATGCCTTGAGGACTGGCAGTACGGTGGTAGCTATTGAATCCTTTTTCTCTCTCCCTTTCTCTTTACCTTTCCTATCTCACTTTCTTCTATTGCAANCACTTTCACCTACTGTGTTCTCGCTTTACGGGCGTATAATAAAGCTTCACTGTTTGACCAAACCTAAGCCCTGTCTGGGATTTCTTTTGCACTTTGAGATCCAGCAAATGAACCATCACACCTCCAGCCTAGCCGGGTGGACTGTGATAGGCGGAAAAAAAAAGCACCCCCAAATCTGTAACATCTTCTAAAAGTCTGAGATCCTGGGATTTCTTGGAGCATGATGGATGGTTCTTTTTGTGAGAACCAACAATATTCAAGTAGTGAGTCCACTAGGTTTTCATCTGGCTTAGATTTTTTTCCATGGGGGTGTACCATAAACTTCAGTTAGACCTTATCTAAGAAATCATGGTGTGACAAAAAAAAAAAAAAAATCCTCTTTAGTACAGTGGTGAGTGTCCCCCCCTCTCACGTGGGAGACCAGGGGTTCAATTCCCGCCAGGGAGGCAGTGGTGTTGTTTAAGAGTTGGACTCAATGATCCTTATGAGTCCCTTCCAATTCAGAATATTCTGTGATTCCGTAAAAGCTTTCTGCAGAATAGCAAGGAAAGTCTTGTAAGCTCTTCCTGATTTTAAAATTTCTGTACTCTTTATTAATAGTCTCTCAAATTTTATCCGTACACTGTTTGAGTGTGTACATGATGCCACTCTTCTTTCTGATGATTTTGTTCTGATTCAGGATTCATAAAGTTTCCTTTCATTAGGATCATCCCAGATGAAGAATGGTTTCAGAAGTTTTAATTTATGTACCTTGTGTTTGGCAAAATTTTCTCTTTGAGATATGAAATCTCTTCTTTTTTTGGTACCACTGCCCATAGTCAGTATATTTCTGTCAGACTTTTATTTAACTTGTGTTACAAAATGAACAAAGATTATTCAAGTGCTTATTTTCAGGGGAGAGGCCAGAACAGATAGTGATTAGTTTTAGATTTCAATTTAATTCAGTTTTACATGTCTTGGAATGTTGAAAGTTTGGAGTTTTTATCAAGTGGTGGCATTTTTTGCATGGAGCTGTTCCTCTATCTTGACATAGATTTCTGGTTGCAGAAAGAGCAGGTCTAGACCTTGATATTCAAAGTATTACAGGATTATATGGTTTTGTCATATTTGTTATATATGTGATAGTGATACTGACATGTCCCTCCAAAAGACTCTCAATCTATAATCATGTATCTTACAAAAATGTGGTCATCAGTTTTTCACTGTAAGATCGAACTGTCTTATCTATGGGCTGCTGACAACTTATAACCAAATCCTGTCCTTATGTTGGACCCGTCAGCCTACAAAATCACATGCTTAAATTTTATATGTTAGCAGAAGTTTGATAGAAAATTTTGAGGCAAAGACACTGAGCTTCAATAGGTATGTAATTTCATAATGGTTCTCCAGAAAAGCTGTTTCTAAGGCTCTAAAATTCCTCATGTCACAGTTCCGAGGGCAAAACCAGAAATATAACACATAAAACAATCACAAATTTTATTGCAGAAAAGAAAATAAAATATTTCAATTTGTACTAAATAGGATGGCTTAATGATTTTAGTACATTTAAAATGTATGTAAATTTGACTTTTTTTAAACTACAGTTGCACTTTAGTAAAACTGTTAGTAACTGAATATGGGGGGAGAAGAGACTACAAGAGCTTTTAAATGGTGTTGAATATCTGACCTCACTTAATCTCGTTCTTAGAAATCTATGACTTAAATTTTGCATGTGAGCATGAACCTGTGTACCACCACAGGCAAGTAATTAACCTGCTGTCATCAGAGCAGCAGCATGAAAACAGGAAGGCCATGTGCCTGAATGCAGGCTTAACCTCCATCCAGGTCCTGCAAAGGGAGACTGAAGTGATCATCATGGTCTTTAATAATTATACAAAAGAAAGAGATACGTAGTATAAAGACAGAAGCAAGAAAACTATATTTTCATGTGAACTCTGAAACTTTCAGCCTCATCACTAAAAATAAAATTTCTTGGTTTTTTTTGGTTGATTTTAACTATCAGGTCACACAATCCCCAAATAGACTTTTAGGACAACTGTATAATTGTAATTGATCAGGGGGGTTTAAGTAGATTGCCATTTTGCCATTTGCCATTGTCATTAATGAAGAATAAAATTAACTGACTCATATTCCAGATGTCATGACATCCCTACGAAAATACAACAGTGTCATAGGTTGGTATTGTAACGTGTGTGGTGAATGCATTTTTGTATTTTGTATTCCATATTACTGTGTTCAAGTGGTGCGGTCTGTAGCCCCCCACCCCACCCCCAGCAATAATGGTAGATCCTGGAAAAACAGAGGAGGAAACACAGCAGAGGCGGGAGAGTTCTGACAAGTGGTGGTGGCAGCAGCTCAGCTCAGCAGCTCAGCAGCTCAGCAGCCCGGCCTGGTGAATCGGAGCTACTTCTTGTTTTCTAGCTTTCACAGAATCACAGAATCACAGAATCACAGAAAATTATGAGTTGGAAGGGACCCACAAGGATCATCTAGTCCAACTCACCATCTAATACCCGTACAGAGACCGAGAGCACATCCCAGAGCGTAATACCAACCTAGATGCCTCACAGTCTAGCAGGCCACTCCGAGCCGGAAGGGGCCCAGGGTCACCCAGCCCTACACCCCCCAGCTAGACCATGTCACTAAGCTCCTCGTCCAGTCTTCTCTTAAACACCTCCAGGGATGGCGACTCCACCACCTCCCTGGGCAGCCCATTCCAATATGCAATTACTCTCTCCGCGAAAAACCGCTTCCTAACGTTAAGATTAAACCTCCCCTGGCGTAGCTTGAGGCTGTGCCCTCTCGTTCTGGTGTTGTCAGCCTGGAAGAAGAGGTCTACACCCATCTGGCTGCAACCTCCCCGCAGGTAGCTGTAAACAGCAATGAGGTCCCCTCTGAGCCTCCTCTTCTCCAGACTGAGCAGTCCCAGTTCCTGTAGTCTCTCCTCGTAGGGCCTACCCTCCAGTCCCTTCACCATCCTCGTTGCCCTTCTCTGCACCCTCTCAAGCAGCTCAGCATCCCTTTTAAACTGGGGAGCCCAGAACTGCACGCAGTACTCAAGATGGGGTCTGACCAGCGCTGTGTACTTTTCCCTGGAATTCTGAGGAACTGAACTTATCTCCTATAGACACATCCAAACTGAAAAAAATAATCTCAACTACCTGCTTCAGAAGGTAGTTGAGTTCCTGGCATCCAGCCAGGAACAAGGTTCCAGCCCCTCCTTCCCCTCCCCCCACCCCAGTCTGGGAGAGGAAAAATATCGGACAGTATTGGACTGACAACAACAGGTTTATTTTTTCTCTTGTTGTTCCTCAACTCCCAGAAGGATTTTTAGTTATAAATCTGTGTACTTCATTTCCCTTTGAGAAAAGAGACCGATTTAATTGGAATTGGTGGGGAGGGAGAAATCTTACTCTAAACCACTACAAACAGCAAGGTGTCCTGATTTGTCACAATCCTGAGACATCCTTGATCTGTCAAAATATAACACTTGTAATATTCAGTGCAGTGCTTCTTAGATGCCACTGTGGGGGCTATGTGGCTGAAGGGCTGAAATAGAAATACTATAAATATTTTGTCTTCTTTTGTCATCAAGCTATTAAATTTGTTATCTCAGGGAAGCAACAGCAAGTTTTCTAAATGACAACAGGCAAGTAGTCTTTCTAGTTACATAATTTTGTAATATATCTTATGCAGAAAAATTTCAACTGCGTTGGTTATTACTTTTAGATTATGTGAATTTTCTATGTTGATGAGTAAATTCTACTTGTCATGTTATGTAAAGACATAAGCACGGATGTAGATAGAGAAGCAGTCTGCATTTAACATTGAATGGAACATATTTAAGGTAAGTTGGGCTGAGAGAGCAGTAAGGTGCTGGAGGTGATAGACTAATAGGTTAAGGCAGGCAGAGAGACAAAAAGAAGAAGGAGTGATAGAACCAATGAAATGTCAAGAGCAAGCTCTTCCCGGTACACAGAAAACTCATTCTGGAAGAGAGAAATTATTTGATCAAGGGTAAGGTGTTTTTGTTAAAAGATTTATAGGTTTTTGTGTGATTGTGTGTCACAAAGCCCACCTCAGGCTTTAAATCTAACATTTTGCATAAGTCATGTGCACTGTTTTGTTTGGGATTTTTGCTTCAGTTGTATTGGCCAGAGTAGGTGTGCTTGCCCTTAGCTCATAAATGTCTTTTGGCAGATAAAAGTAATATCTCCTATTGTTCATGAACAAGAGAGTAGAAAGATGGGGGAAATATAGGAACATAAATGAATTAGGACTTTTATGGAAGCATCAGCTTAAGCCATAAAAATATTTGTGTTATTTCACTTAATTTCCTCCAGGTGTTCTTGCAAATGGGGAATTGGGATTAATATGGAATGGTCAACGAAAAAGTATGGTGTCTTAGGTTAGCAATATGGTATGTGTGGTAAATGCACCTTAGTATTTTGTATTCCATATTGCTGTTTTGAAACAGCATTGTCTGTAGCACCCCATTCCCCCCGCTCGCTACCATGGTAAATCCTGGAAAGGAATCTGAGGCATTTAGATGGGAGGAGGAGGAGTTCGAGGGAATGGGACAAGCAGCAGCAGCAGCAGCCCGGCCGGGGTGAATTGCAGCTGCTTTTCTTGAGACTCTGAGAAACTGAGCTTGTGTCCCATAGACACATCTGAACTGAGGAAAAGAATCTCAACTATCTGCATCAGAAGGCTCCACATCTAACCAGGAACAAGGTTTCGGCCCTTCCTTCCCTTCCTCACCCCTCGGGGGAGGAAAATATCGGACAGTGTTAGACTGAAAAAACCAGGGTTTTTTTTTTCTCTCTCTTGCTGTTCCTTAACTTCCTGGAGGACAGGGGGTTTTTAGTTATAAATATGTGTACTTCAGTTAATAAATAATTTTTTCCATTTTCTTCTTCACTTCCCTTTGAGGAGAGAAATCAACTTAATTGGAATTGGTGGAGAGAAAAAAAAAATTCCCTCTAAACCACAACATATGGCTTCCTGTTTTCAAAATAAGGAATAAAGGAACCTTACTGTGACTGTGATAGTCTGACAGCTTCACAATTATCAGAGTAGTTATTTATTTTGTTTACAGTGCAGGGAGGAAAATTTTTGGAAGAGAGACCAGCATTGCAGCTCTTGAAATTTTAGGAACTTGCCAGCTATTCAGAATCCCTGAAAATCCAATGTGAAAGAGGACCTCTGTGTTAACATTAGATTAGGATTGTTTGCATTTAGTCTGGGTTTTCTGTGACTAAATGTGGAAGGCAGGAAGGGAGGGAGGAAGGAAGGGAGGGAGGAAGGAAGGA
The DNA here is from genome assembly GCA_013390025.1 of Pitta sordida. NCBI lineage: Eukaryota > Metazoa > Chordata > Aves > Passeriformes > Pittidae > Pitta > Pitta sordida. The sequence goes on from WEKX01006817.1 coordinate 31,599, forward strand.
AGGAAGGATTATGTTACTTTCTTTGTTCCTTCTATCACCAGTGATGCCTTAAATTAGCATCTTGTTTGGCAACATAAGCAAAGTCTGAAGTTTGTTATCAACCTCAGTTGACTGCTTTGCAAGAGGTTTATCTTATATGAAAAAGTAGGTCATATTAAAAGATTGAGAAATAGTTGCTCTGGATTTAATATGATGAATGTGGTGAGAAACTTAGATAACTTATAGATGCAGTCATATGAGCTAAGATGAGGTCAAACATTATTTTGTAGCTAGGGGGACTAGAGAAATTTATCTGTGTCAATTGCTTATTCGAGAAATGTAGATTGAATATTTGTTTTTTCCTACCATGTGTTCATTGTGATACCTGTAGCTACATTTTTCTGATGATTCTCCTGTACCTGGCAAGATTAAAAGTTACTAACAAGACAGTGGGGCAGTTATCTGTCTGTGTAGCTGCTTTTCTGCTCTATCTTGACTGAGACAAACTGAGTTGTGTGAACACAGGCCCAGCAGAGTTAGTAAACAAAAAAATTGCATTGAATGTTTTCTCAAGGATCTTTCTATCTCTTCCAAACTCTCCACCCAGTCATCTCCTGAAAAAAAAATTAAAATAAAGACCATCCCATAATACAGAGTTGAGCGTCTGTTAAAAATAGGTTATTGTTAAGTTCTCAGTGATGTGTGGCTTTCCTGTACAGAGGAGATGGCCATGAAGTTTTAGATAATTTTTCATTTTCATTATTTCAGTAAAGAATTTTTCTTGGAGAAATATGCAATAATTAAAATAGAAGCTTACTTGTTTCTCCTCCATTCAGTGGTCCCTATCTTCTACAATGGGAGTAGGAAATCACAGAATCAGAATCACAGAAAATTATCAGTTGGAAGGGACCCACAAGGATCATCTAGTCCAACTCACCACCTAACACCCGTACAGAGACCGAGAGCACATCCCAGAGCACAACACCAACCTAGATCCCTCACAGTCTAGCAGGCCACTCCGAGCCAGAAGGGGCCCAGGGTCATCCATCCCTACACCCCCCAGCTAGACCATGTCACTAAGCTACTCGTCCAGTCTTCTCTTAAACACCTCCAGGGATGGCGACTCCACCACCTCCCTGGGCAGCTCATTCCAATATGCAATTACTCTCTCTGTGAAAAAACGCTTCCTAACATTAAGATTAAACCTCCCCTGGCGTAGCTTGAGGCCGTGCCCTCTCGTTCTGGTGTCGTCAGCCTGGAAGAAGAGGTCTACACCCATCTGGCTGCAACCTCCCCGCAGGTAGCTGTAAACAGCAATGAGGTCCCCTCTGAGCCTCCTCTTTTCCAGACTGAACAGCCCCAGTTCCTGTAGTCGCTCCTCATAGGGCCTGCCCTCCAGTCCCTTCACCATTCTCGTTGCCCTTCTCTGCACCCTCTCAAGCAGCTCAACATCCCTTTTAAACTGGGGAGCCCAGAACTGCATCATTATTAAGAGAACAAAGGGTAAAAAGTTTTCCCATGGTAGTTAAATTAATTTTTTATTTTTCCATTTATTTGTTTGTACTTTTCCTTCACATGGTTCTGTATTAAGAATAAGTAAAACTAAGCTTTACTCATTTGCTTTCTAGTGCCGATGGCTTTTCTCTCATACAAAATATCATGTTTTCTTTTCAATGCACTTCTTTCTGCAGCTGTTTCCAGCTGGGACTGGGATCATCATTTTGAGTTTCATTTAGAATTAAATAGTGATGAATTTTCTTGCTATGTGGTGAAAATCACACTATGTATGTGTGACAAATCTCAGTCCTATAATTGTTTTCAGGAATTACTGTGTAAATAAATACGGAGCAAGTGTAGTCTAACTGAAGACCATTCATGAATGGAAAAAAAGAAAATAGCTAAATAAGACAAAAAAGAATATGTTTCAACAGATGCACTGGAAACTTCTCTAATCTATTTGGACTTCAGGGCTATTAGGTTGGAGGAGCCACATGGCTAACTTCTCCACGTTAGTCATGTGACTCAGCACAACTTTCAACATACAGGGATTGTGATATTGTCAGTTTTAAGTGCCTGTAAAGGCAAAGACAAAAACTGAAAAGTGATCAATTGACCCAATTCAAACAAATTATTACCTCAGATGGACGCGCACCTGTTGTCGCTCAGTTCAGAAAAGACATATACATTATCTTTCAAATGCCATCAGTCACTATCCATTTAAATCAGAAGTGAGGCAGAGTCAGTGCCTGAATAGTTTACAAAACCAAGCGTGATCATGAGAACCTGACAGGTGTGTGTGTGAGAAATTTTGCGTCTCAGCAAGACAACATTCCCCTGCACATATCTCTTTCGACACCAACAGCATACTATCACACGTTCACAGATTCACAGGTTATTCTGAGTTGGAAGGGACCCACAAGAATCATCTAGTCCAACTCCCAAGCGAATGCCCATACAGGGATTGAACCCACAACCGTGGAGCCATGGGCACCACACTCCATCCATTTGAGTGATTTGAGGATTCAGAAAATTATAAACTTTAGTGAGTTAGGTAAGGGCTTAGAGATTTAAGGATTTTAGTGAATTCATGTAAATTTAGTTAATTTTTAGTGAATTTTAGAAGGATTAGTAGATTTTAAAATCATTCAAGAAGCCTGAGAGTTAAGGCTGAATATTAAGGGTGAAAAACCCTGTCCTGCATTTCTGAAAGGTAAACAAAAGTGGGTGCTAGCCACAACAAGGGCAAAAGAATGTAACACATTGAAGCTAATTCATTGAAGGACTTAGAGCAAAGAGCAAGAATCTGACATAATCTTGAAGGGATGAATGAATATTCATGGCATTATTTGCATATGCATGAGACAAGGGTTTAAAAATGGGTGGCAAATCTTGGCAGCTCACTCTTTTGGCACCTGACAGGGCAGGGACACTGTTGTTCCTCTTTCCTTGGCTCTTGGGCCAAAAATAATTTTTTTTCTGCTTGCAAGAAATTACCTTGAGACCTCCAGCTCATTTTCCTTAAATCACAAGCCTCCCATTATCTAGACCATGTCACTGAGTTCCTCATCCAGTCTTCTCTTAAACACCTCCAGGGATGGTGACTCCACTACCTCCCTGAGCAGACCATTCCAATGAGAGATCACTCTCTCTGTGAAAAACCTCTTCCTAACATCCAGTCTAAACCTCCCCTGGTGTAGTCTGAGGTCATGTCCTCTTGCTCTGGTGCTGGCAGCCTGAGAGAAGAGATCTACACCCACCTGACTGCAGCCTCCCTTCAGGTAGTTGTAAACAGCAATGAGGTCACCTCTGAGCCTCCTCTTCTCCAGACTGAACAACCTCAACTCCCGCAGTCACTCTTCATAGGACTTGTTTTCCAGTCCTTTCACCATTCTTATCATCCTTCTCTGGACCCTCTCGAGTAGTTCAACATCCTTCTTAAACTGTGGAGACCAGAACTGGACACANCTGCAGGTGCTCTGTAATAGCACAGAGGATTATCTGTTCCATGCCTTTGCCCCAGACAGAGGTCAGGCTGACAGTTCTATAATTACCCAGATCATCTTTCCAGCCCTTCTTGTGGATGGGTGTCACATTAGCCAACTTCCAGTCTTTCGGTACTTCACTGGTAAGCCAGAACTGTTGGTAAGTTACAGAGAGTGGCTTAGCAAGTTCATTTGCCAACTCTTTCATAACCCTAGGATGGATCCTATCAGGTCCTATGGACTTGTGAGGATCCAAGCCACTCGGCAAGTCTCTAACTACCTCCTCTGCAATTACAGGGGGGTTAAACTGTATCCCTACCCCTTCCTCCACTTCAGAAGTCCAGTTGTCCTGCAGGCAGTCTGTCTTATTGTTAAAAGCAGAGGCAAAGAGGTCATTAAGTATCTCTGCCTTTTCTCTAGTTACTATATTCCCCTCTGCATTCAATAAGGGGTGAAGGTTGTTGCAGCCTCTCTTTTTGCTGTCGGCTTATGCTGTTTACTGAAATGTGTACCTGTCTGTGGACAATTTCGCATGACGTCTGTCCTGGCCACAAGGAAAACGTTTAACTCCTACTTTGTTAACCATAAGGTGTTGTGCTTTATTGAATGATCTATTAGATTTCCTGGTGTCTGAAATCCTATGAAATGCTTTGAGAGCCAAACGACCTGCTTCTTGTAAAAGGGTGTTTAGGAGTTGTGCCTGAACAACAGGAGAGGAAAATTGTCCCTTGGTCATCAATTGTTCTGAGTCGATTGGGCAGTCTAGTTGCCTAGCAACCATTACTGTCGCTGTACAAAGCACTCAGAATTCAGTGTACCAGAGCAAATACTGAGTAGTTGTTAAAATTAATTTAAAAACCAACTTCCCATCGTGTGGCAACGCAACACAGAGTTCTGCACCAGTTTCCAACATCTTCTCCACACAAGATGACCATAAACCTTTCTCAATGACTATACACCACAGTTCCTTAATGAAAATAAAAGGCACAGGTCTGGTTGATGGTAGACTTGGGTCGATGTGGGGTGTATCTGCTGGAGGAAGCAGCAACCACAGGATGGCAGCGGTGGAGACAGCGGCAGTGTGGCACATGCACAGCCCCCTCACAGGGGCAGGTGACGGTGGATGTCCATTCAGCAGCATGTCTGCCAGACCTGTAGATGGCACTCATGGGGCATATGGTGTCATACAATACTCTTCCACATTCCCGAACTGACAAATTAGCAAAATATTTGATGCAGATGAAATGAGATCATTTGCTTCCGCCACAGTTGGAGTGAAGCTAGCCACTTGTGGCACAGTTGGAGCCATGATAATGGCTGTGGTGGTGGGGCCAGGACCCCTCCAAGCGGTGTGTCCAGTGGCTTCTGATATGGTTGGAGGCACAGGAGGCACTTATTGCACTGGCATAAGTGAACTGGCTTCCCATGCTGGATGCCTGAGTGCTGAAACAAACAAAGCCCCAGACTCATGGGAGATGAGGCGTTTGAGGGGTGGATTTAAAGAATTGGGATTCCATTGCACCAGAACGGTGCCAAACAGTTTGATTAGCTCATCACTCTCCTCCACATCTGTCCCTTTGTGAGTGTGGAGTGCATGGATTCAGTGGCAGCTGCTCTGCTGAGAGAAACCAAGGATCAAAGTAAGAAAGCATTCCATGAACTTGTCATGGCTGTAAGGATCACAGCATGATATAAACCAATGCCCACATAGTAATACTGTCTGGACTCACGTATCCAGCTGCTTGCATTGCATGCAGCTGTGTCATGACTCTTCTCCAGTTGCTTAACTCATACATTCCCATAGCAAAATAACCAAGAGCAATTACGTGAGATCCAAAGTAATTAAAGTATAATGTTACAAGGGCCAATCTGATAACCCTGCTCCCTCACAATGCCTATTAGTGCACCGTGATGGAGCTGCAACACAGCTTTCTTGTCTGTGGTAAATTTATTTCCAGTGTCGAATGTCTTGGTTTAAGACCAGTAAAGGGTTATTTATCGCTCCTAGAATGAAAGATCGTTAGAGATGTAACAGGATTTATTAATAAAAGAACAGGGAGTATAAACGGAAAATAATGTGTGTGCAAGTGCTACTAGCAGCAGGGAACATAAAACTAGGACTCCCCGCTCCCAACATGTGACGGGCCCCACTCACAATGTGATGGAATCCCTCAGACCCCAACCCTCACCAAAACACCAATAACCAAAAGAAAATCCCAACAACAACAAAGTACAAATAAAAACGGTAGCGATGTCTGCCAGCTATCGTCAGGGAAGGACAGGTAGTGCTCTAAGCCACCAATCTTATCTGTCTTCCACTAACTCTGGAAGAGCCGGTAGCCCATGTCATCTTCATGGCAGCCTCCAGCTGCCTCCACATGACTGCCACCGACTTGAGCATGGAAAAAACAGGTGGGGGTGCTGCTGCTGCTGCTGTGTGCTGTGCTGTCGTGGCAGTGATCTGGATTTGGAATGGGTTGCCTACAGAGATGGTTGAGCCACCAACCCTGGGGGTGTTCAAGGATAGGCTGGACGAGGTGCTGTGTGGTATGATCTAGATGTAGATGCTAGGTTTAGTTGGATTATAGGTTGGACTAGATGATCTTTGAGGTCCTTTCCAGCCTTATCTATACTGTGAATACTGTGAAAAACCTTGCTGAATGCAAGGTAGACCATATCCGTTGCTCTCCCCCCACTGACCCATTCTGCCATGCAATCATAGAAGGCTATCAGATTGGTCAAGCATAATTTCCCCTTAGTGAACACACGCTGACTACTCCCAATGATTTTGTTTTCTTCTACATGCTTGACAGTTATCTCCATAATGATCAGTTCCATCAGCTTTCTAAGCATGGAGGAGACTCTGACTGGCCAGTAATTTCCAAGGTCCTCCTTCTATTCCTAGGTCCAGAAGCAATTAAATTATTACAATGGGCTAAAATGAGAGTCTTTCTACCATGTGCATTTAGCTATTGCGAGAAGAGACACAGTAGTCCCTCGAATTTTCTGGGGGTTCAGGACTGCAGGAATACTGCAAAAGCCAAATTCCATGAAAAGCGGCAGATCATACATATGCAAATAAGCCACACCCATCTCCCCACCTCCTCAGTCTCATCAAGTACAAAGACACCTTTGCTATCGTGCCAGGGTGTGCCAAGCAGTGGTGGGCAGCCAGTACCACCCCTATACTGTCCTGATGCTGTGCAGCATGGCAGCAGGGCTAGTGAACACAGTGGGAGCTGTGCTGCCTCCCTCCCTACCGGGACTGGAGCAGGAGGGGGGTTGCTACCCTGTTAGCAGCATGTACCGTGAGAGGAATGTGCAGCATCCTGCCCACGAGCAGGCATGGGTGGGGTCATGCCACTGTGGGCACCAGGGTCTTCCCCAGCATCCGTTGAGCCTGTGGCCATGGGACGAGCACCTGCCAATCCCTCTGCCCCAGTGGGAGCATGACACAGTGTGTATAACAGTTCTCTAGAATTTATAAACCTTTACAACACTCTCATATGCTGGTCCATGAGTATGAGTCGGTCCTGGTGGTGCCAACGCCCTGCTCGGTGAGGCATGCCTGTCCCACTCCCTGGGGCATGGTGGTCCCACCCTCCAATGTGGTAGAGGCACTCTGAGAATGCATACACAGAAAAATGCCATAAAGACTCAAGAGAAGACCATGGCATCTTCGCTGGAAAAATCCACAGAGAGGTGAAGCCGTGAGGTGCGAAGAAGTAAGGGATTACTGTATTTGGGATCATCTAATTCCCATCTGTACAATGCAACAAATGCTTATTAACACACCAGAGAATATTTTATTCTCTCTGAAACATAAATGCTGTGTAATCCATGGCTTAACTCTGAGAGCAAAGAGACATATCATAGAAATAGCACAAGCCAATTATAGATCATTTTCCTACCTCCTGAATCAGTGTCTGTGTCAGTTCTCAGTGCCTCTTGCAGTCAATCACATCTTCTCCTCCAAGGATCTGCATGATCCTGAATAAAAACTATCTTTGCCAGAAATATAATTAAGGCTCTTGAACAACATTATCAACTTTGCAAACTCAGTCTGGGTCTGGAACCCTAAGTTAGCAATTCATATTAATGAAAACATTCCCTGGTGTAGTCTGTTTAGGTGCTATGTGTGGCATTATGACTTCAGCAGGTGTCACTGTGGCAGACTGGTTAGGGAAGAGTAGAAAGGTACAAGAAAACTGAAGAGAATTGAATAAAAAAGAAAGAAAAAAATAGAATCAAAACACAAGACCTTTTGTCTTGTCCAGAAACCACATCAAATACATGCAAAATGGAAAGAACTGAGGGTGGTAGGAAGTCTTGGGCTCAACACTTCTCTTCAAATCTTAAATTGCAGTTTTCCAGCAGGTGCCCTCCTGTTGTTTGCAACAGCAGATGATTTGTAATACACACTTAAGTGTAGCATTTGGTTTTCCTCAGAGATGCTATGCACTTTCGTGTGGTTTTAAACTCCACAGTTGGTCACCAAGGGCAAAATAATGACAATTTCTCTGTAATCCCCCTGTTCTGTTGTCAGCATAGGGGAACATTACGATAGTATAAAACAACTTTGTCTTTAGCTGATGATTTATTTTCTATTATTTTTCAGTAATACAGTAAATCCCCACTGCATTGTGACCCCACAGATTTTTGAGGAAAATTTCTCACAACGTTGCTGAAAGAAGAGGTGGAAAGGCCGAGAAATAATCATGGTTATGCACGGGAAGTAGAATTGAGTGACAGTGTGCTCCCAACCTCTGGGGACACTGAGGAGTCCGAATATCCACATGCACCTCACATTCCCCAACACGAGGTGGGAGAAAGTAACCTCGAGGACGAGGGGGAGTGGGAACAGGTCTCCTCCTGTGGGGGTAAGGCATCCCTCTCCTGTCCTCCACCACCTTTTCAGATGCCACCCTATGAGTTACCCCTACAGAACAGGCTTGGAGTTCTGGATTTTGGAGATCAGGAGGATGACATGGAGGGAGGCCCCCACCTAGTAAACCTAGTAAACCTACAGGAACTACCTCTTCCACTAAAAGAATCAGAACCTCCAGTCTCAAAGGGAAGAGGAGGATAGCGGTTGTCGGGGACTCCCTTCTGAGGGGAACCGAAGGGCCCGTCTGTCGACCAGACTCATCCCACAGAGAGGTATGCTGCCTCCCTGGGGCCTGGGTATGGGATATTGCTGAGAGGTTGCCAAATCTAATCCAGCCCTCAGACTATTACCCCCTGCTGGTCGTCCAGGCTGGTAGTGATGAGATCAATGAGAAGGGATTCAGAGAGATTAAGGAGGGGTTTAAAGAACGTGGTCAATTGATCAGTGGGACAGGAGCACAGGTAGTCTTTTGCTCTGTCTCTGTAATGGCGGGATTGGACCCTGAAAGCAGCAGGAGGATTCTTGCTCTTAATAAATGGCTCAAGGGCTGGTGCCATGAAAAAATATTGGGTTCTATGATCATGGGATGTCCTTCACCAAGCTAGGGCTAACAGACCCTGGAGTGCTGTATCTATCATATAGGGACAAAAGGGTTTTAGCCCAAGGGGTGGCAAGACTCATTAGCAGGGCTTTAAAATCAGTTCGAAGGGGGAAGGGGATCCGGCAACCACTCAAGAGGGCACTGATATTGGTAAGAATGAGCCAAGAGGATATTCAGCAGCACAGTCGAAGTGCGTGTACACCAATGCACTCAGACTGGGCAACAAGCAGGAAGAACTGGAGGTTATGGTACATCAGGAGCAATATGATATAGTTGCTGCAACGGAAACATGGTGGGAAGAAGCGTATGATTGGAGTGCCACATTGGAAGGCTACAC
>WEKX01006818.1:0-12659 GCA_013390025.1 Pitta sordida
TGTGAGTTTATCAGCAGGAGTGATTTGGTTTTTAAGAGTAGGTTAATCTGAACTGTGGGTGCAGTAGATGTATATGTCACAGCATGGTATTGTCCAACTAAGAACCAGCCTGGGTGTAGGAATAGAGGCTGTAGTAGTTACTCCAACCTGTGAGCAGTTCTGGAAGGCATTGTAGCTTCAAGAAACATATTCTGAAAGCTAAAATCTTTACCTGATCTTTCTGTCACTGAGGAAAAACTACTTTTCTTGATGGATATGTAGTATTACCCTAGGTATCTGGGAAGCAACTTCACTACAAGTCTCCTTCCAACCTTCACTCTTGTATGGATTGTAACCTTCTAGTCGTAGGAGTATACTGGATGCAGGCTGTCCTCTTGAAACTGTACTAGAATACAAAATAGGCAAAAATGAAATATATCCTACTAGTAAGATATAACAGTACAATACTGAATTTCTACTCTGCATCTGTTTTCAATAACTCCAAGAGTTGAAATCTAGTGGTACCATAATGGTGCTTACAATGGCACGAAGGAATGAGTCCTGAGAGTGTTTTCTACTACATGGAGTTCAGCTAAATTTTATCCTGTCTTGTTCTGCCATATAAAAATATGTCTGAGATTAAAAGAAAAAGAAAGATGATAACGCTATGTATATATTTCTAATTCAGTACAACCAAGGATTGCATTAAATTATCTCTTCTACTGAAAAGGTCTGAGCTTAAATTGATTTTAAAATAGGCTCTTATATAGTGCAATAGTTCTAGAAAGTATTCTCCAGGTGACTACAAAATGTTTAGAGCATCATCTAACACTTTTTATAAATCACAACTCATTCCTAAAGGTCGCATTTCCATATGGCGGGTACTTATCATTCACTGTAAAACACTTAAAATAAGAATTTGGCTTTGTTCACAGTACATGTCCTGAGAGGTGTCAATGTCCCATAACTTGCACAGTGTTCAGCACCAACTGGCATTTTGGCTTATGCTAATTGTGTTGTTAAAAAATATGAGAGCCTTTGACACTCTTCATTTGTTACACTGTGAGAAATGCTGTTGCTCTTGTCCTGCTTTGTGCATTGTGATTTCATGAAGCAGGCTGGTTTATATATAAGGGATGTATTCACATCTTTTGTGTGTGTATATATGTCATAAAAATGAGGGCGTTTTCTGAGTTATGTTTATACTTGGCATATAACATGAAGTTCCCTAATTAAGTCTCACAGGCTTTTTAGTCTCTCCAAACCTACACCTGTATAGAACTTGACTTAACAGAGGGAGGTCATTCTCCCTTCTACTATGTTCCCATAAGACTCCACCTGGATTACTGCAGCCAAGTCTGGGGCCCACAGCCTAAGAAGAATATGGACCTGTTGGAGTATGAAGAAGATCAGAAGGCTGGAGCACCTCTGCTGCAAAGACAGGCTGAGAGAGTTGATCTTACTCAGCCTGGAGGAGAGAAGGTTCCAGGGTGACTTTCTAACACCTTCCAGTAACCTGAGGCTATTAGACTTTAAGTACAGGGACTAAAAGGAAACTGGAGAGAGACATTTTACAAAAGCATGGAGTGATAGGATAAGGGGTAACGGCTTCAAATTGAAATGGGGCAGGATTAGATTAAAAGAGGAAATGCCTTATTGTGAAGGCTGTAAGACAGGTTGCACAGAGAAGCTCTGCTCCACCCTTCGACATGTTCAAGGAAGAGTTGGATGGGGCTTTGAACAACCTAGTCTGGTGGAAGGTGTCCCTGTTCATGGCAGAGGAGCTGGAATGAGATGATCTTTAAGGTCCCCTCCCACCCAGGCCACTCTATGATTCTAAGATTCTGTGATAACATTTGTCAATTATACTTAGAGCCAGCTGGTACTTTTTCCTATGACTTCCAGTCTCTTCATGCCACCAATATTACCTCTCTGACTGTTTCATCTTATCTTGTAGGCCCTGGGTATAAACACATTTGTGGATCTGTACACATAAAATTGAATAAATTCCCTAGCAATTTCAGAGTCCAGACTGTTAATTTTTTAGACTAGATTGTCTTAGTTGTACAGGATGACTGACATTATGGATTTCTAAGCAGTCCAATAAAAGAAGAAAACCTGAGAATATGTGGATTTAAAATTTGAACTTTTTTTCCCTTCAGGAAACTGATTATTACTGATTGTTATGGGGAGAGACCTATTGTTCTGCTGTAAAACTTTTCTCCAGTTTACTAAAACAGACAATAGGTTTCCTTTCTTATCTCCCCTTCCCTCCCCTGCAGGGCATGTGGCCAGGGGAGGGACTTTCTCGTTTTTTATTCAGACAAACTATGGAGGATTCTTTGTCTTATCTTCCCTTCCTGGCAAGGCATGTGACTAGGGGAGGGGCCCAAGGGTTGGGGCAGGCTGAGTGAGGGCCAATGGCATGTGAAGACATGCCCACAAGGCATGTGACATGGGAGGGGTCTGAGGCCCTATAAATACAATTACTGGGCCTCACAGAAGTGGTTTCATGGATTTTCGGAGGAAAGAAAGAAAACTGAGGAAGCCTTGTTTTCTCCTCTGATCTCTGCGGCCACCATTTTGCCCAGGACCACGTGGACCATGACTCTTCATCTCAGTACAGCCTTCCCTCCTGCTGACCACTGGATCTCCCTGCAGTCCCTTGGACACTTCAGAAAAAGATTGCTGGCTGTTATTCCACCGGTATTCCTACCCTGAACCCTATTCCCCTGCCCTTGGAATCCTGGGGGTGTCCTGGTCTCCCTCAAATTTGACCCCCTTGTGCTTGTTTTTTCTTCCCTAGCTGTTTACAGTTGTCATTGTTCCATTGTTGTTGTTATAGTTATTGTTGTTGTTCAAACATATATATATATATATATNGAGGCAGTGCTGTCCGGGCTTTGGCTTGGCTTTGAGTAACAATGAATGGCATGTCTTGTGGCGGTGCCGTACTGGGTCTCAGCAGAGCACACAGGAGACACACAGGACCGGGTAAGGGACTGGGGCACGGTGCCATAGGGCTTGCAACGCCATTGCGAGCTGCAGAAACTGCGCGCCCTCCCTGCCCTGTGCTGTGCACCCTAGCCGCCCTGCCCCCTCCCAACCCCAGTGACTGTGCCCGCGTCGTCCCAGTGTGGCGTCTGTGGGGCTGCCAGCGCGGGCACAATCACCAGGGTCAGGGTGGAGGGGGGAAGCAGCGCGGGGTTTGGGCTGTGGGAGTGCAGTCGCAGCAGCCCGGAGAAGCCCACAGGGTGGGGGAGGTGGGGGGTCGGGTTGATATCAGAGTTTCCTTCCCTTTAACATCGACCAGTCCCAGGAGAGGCAGCACTGCCCATACGGTCCCAGAGGGCGGGGGAGCAGAAGCCTCCTCCTGGTGCAGCGACAGCTGCCCCCTCTCAGCACACAGCACTTGCTCCATCTCGCTTGCCTCACTTTCGTGGGGCAGTTTCTCAGGTCAGGGATGGGGGTACGGTGCTACCATTGCGAGCCCCCCTCCCTGCAGGGCGGGGTGAGTCCCGCCCCACAGGCACCGCGGCACCGCCCCTGGACAGAGCAGAGGCACTGCGCATGCGTCGGCCCGGGAACCTCACAGACGTCTGAAGCAAAACTGCGAAAAATTTGCCTCGCAAAAGGGCAGGGTCGTAGTGGAGAGGTTGCACTGTATTTCTAAATTCAATTTATACCCTGTCCTAATTGACACCAGGACACTGATAAACCAAATTATCTCCCTGGTGATTTCGATGTCCCTCTTAAAGGAGTTTTTTGCTTTAAGTTATCAAAAATTTTGCTATGATCTTATTAAAAATCATGTACTGTACCACTTAATCCTGCTCCCTATGAAATCAGTGTTGAAACTCTGAGCAAGAGAACCAATACCACTGCCACTACTTATTTTACCTCATGTGACCTCTAGAGTGAACAATCTGTCCCCTAAGCTGAAACAAATTTCTTAGACACAGTTTTTAGAAAGATTTTTTGAGAGCTTCAGATTTTTGGCCCAACTCAGTTTTGGGTACAGATCAAAGTCAAAAAGATCATTTTGGATAGAGCTTTATCTGCTGAGAAACGCTAAGCTATTGCCTGGGATTTTAAAGTTCCATCTTTCTGTTTAGCACCTCCTTTCCTTAAAATAACAGTTACCAAAAAATCTTAGCTAAAAAAATATATTTTCCTTCAAGCAAGTCAACTTCTCCTCTTTACTTGTGATTTGAGGATTCGGAAACATACGGATTTTAGTGAGGTAGGTATAAGCCGGGAGATTTAAGGATTTTAGTGAAACAGTGAAATTTTAGTGAATTTTATGAGGATTTTAGAAAAATTAGTAGATTTCAGAAGCATTCACTGGGCCTGAAATTTAACATCCAATATAAAATGTAAGAAAGTCTTCATTTTCCAGTCCTGAAGTATAAACAAAACACATCCTAGTCAAACCATGGGGAAAGTATGTAAAACATCTGAGCTAATTGGTCAAAAGGCTTAAAGCAAGGTTGAAATTTATGACATAATTCTGAAGGGATACATATTCATGAAGTAATTTCCATATGTATGTGGCATGGGTATAAAGATGAGTGATAAACCTGGGGCAGGGACTTTTTGACACTCAACAGGACTGGGAGGCATTTTTGCAGGACAAAGATGTTCTTTCCTTGTTCCTGGGCTCAAAAATAAATCTTTTCTATAGCATGCAAAAACCTTGAATCTGACTGATTTTCCTTAAATCACTTATGTAAGGATTTTGACTTGTAACTGAAATTGTTTCCCACACTTCTTGGAGCATTCCCATACACAAAGGTTTGCTTTAACGTTTCTTGAGGAAAGTGGTGGAGGGTTTAATGATGCCTTTTCCAAATGGAAATGTTCAATCACCATATTTGAATAGCAGCATATTAGAAACCTCTAGACATGGCAGTAGATATTTGTAAAATAAAATTTTAAAAAATCAATTTAATAAAAAAATCAATTTAATTAAAATCTTATTAAATGCTTTTTTAACTCAGTCACTCCAATAAATATTAATTATGAGACATGAAAAGACACATATAAAATGTTTTACAAAGAACTTTGTGGAAAAAACCCTATAAATATTTGTGGGTTTGAAAGGGGTTATTTTATTTGAATTGTTTTTCTGTGTATTTTAAAATACAGAACACAATTAAGCTTTTCTACAAACTTTGAGATCATAATGATATATTTTGAAACAGAATATATCTTAGGATATGTTCAGATAAATTTTGGATGAACAAAATGCTTGATGACTCTGGCAGAGTACTATAACTTGTAAGAGTAAGTCTATTCCACTTTTCAAATACAATAATACCTCACCCTTCCCGAGGAAAAGGTCTTGTCAGGGTCTCTTGAAATGTCTAATTCGCAAAAGTGCACGGGTCATTAATATGAATACTGGCCACACCCATTGCTTCACCCCCTGCCATTCTGAAGCACAGGGGGAGCCTTTTCCACTCCTTCCCACAGGCTCTCACAGCACAGGGGAGAAAAGGGAAGCATTTCTGAGTCTTCTCTGCCTGGGGAAACCCCCGGAGAACCCCTAGGCATCTCTTCACCCAAGCTGCCACTTTCATAGCTGCAGCTGGGCTGCTGCCACCGCGCATGCTTGCACTACCTCCATGGGTGGGAAGGGGTGCCTTCATTCCAGTAGAGCAACGGCTATGAGAAATTTATGAAGAAAATAAATGTAATAATAACAATAATAATAAAAAACTGAGTATAGCACAATATTAATCTTCTCCTGATCTTTATTAAAAACTAAATATTTCCCAACACTAATTACCAAAGCATGATATTCGGACTGTCACCTGCCTGCCTGATAAACAATTTGAGGGCCTAAATTTCCGAAATGTCTGTGAATGTACATATCTTTATGTATTGCTTCGTCTCTAGAGAAACCTAAAATTAATCGTCACTATTTCAGACTGCACTGTTCCATAGGTGCCCATATAAACATAAGTTCCTTGATGTAAGAAACCTCAGACTTGAAGAAGCAGACAGAATTTAGGTACATGGGCACCATTGTCATTTTGAAACGAACAAGGAGACATCAAAACAAGGACTTGGATAGGTATCTTCTAAGTATACATGATTTACTTGGTCAGTTTAAGGTTTTCTCCAGAGCTAGTTGCAAGAGAGATGGTGCCATGTACTTCTTGAAAACTAAGGTAGCAGAAATATTCTTGACCTTATGAGCTAATTATCTGCCTCGAGACACATTCCATAAATATGCAAAGTTGGAGGCAACCTTACAAGGGATCCAGGGTCCTAGTTCTTCATTGCTGGATAGGGCTGCAAATGCAGCATCATCTCCAGATGTTCTGGACACTCCAATCACATCATGCTTTGTTGTCTTGTTCCATTCTTTGGTGGCAGCTTTGCATTAACCAGCACCTTCATCCCAGCACAGTTCCACCACCTGTACAATTACACATGGATTTCTTACAAACCCTGTATAATTCAGGAGTCAAGATAACTGCTTGAGAAGGATGAAGGACAGCTGGTTGTCTGTCATATTGCTCAGACCAAGAGAAGGAATCTCAGGCTTTTCAAGAATGAGGTCTGGTTGCCACTTGGTGGTCAGGTTTGGAACTTTTATGTTGTCCCTGGATTCTTAGTTTTTAATTGAGCAATCATACACAATAAAATGACCCACACAGAAATTCACTTCCCCCAGGAAGAATTGCTGCAGGAACTCTTGGTGCAGAAAGTTAATGGAAGGGGAAGGAGGAGGGGGGGGCTGGGGAGGTAGGGATGCTCACAACCATACTCAACAGTAAGCATATTTTTCTCTTACACTTTGAATATGCTTATTACTTCCACCTAACATCAAGATCCAGTGTAGGTTCAGAAGTATCTGAACTATCATAATAATTTTTTCTTATGTTTATTGTTATGCATCTGCTCACAAAGGACTATCAGTATACTCTTTCTCATAAGTGACATCCACAGAACACTTCCTTTTGTCAGATCCCAAAGCTAAACTCAAATGAAGGCTTTAATTAAGGGAAATGCTTGTTTAAGAAGTCTAGAAATACTTCTAAAGATCATGAAATCATTTCTCCATATGAAAACAAATTTCAGCATGTATTAAGCAACTGGCAGTAATTTATCCCCTAAATATCTGCTGCAGTCAGTTTTCTCTCTCTGCGTGACTCAACACCCATTTTACTTCTGTGCCCTGATTGATACTAAGACAGCAGATAGTTTTGCTAGAGATATCAATGCACAGCAGCCGGATTTCTAAAGATTACACTAGGATTTAGTTCAACCTCTTTCAAAACAACCTCCCTTTTCCAAAGTTGTAGGTGCAATTTTTCAAGTATTATATATGTTGTGAGTAACTTTGAAGTTAATAAATAATATAAGTAATATAAAATAGACAAAAGGAGCCCCCTTTTTTTTTTCATGGGGCTTAGTGAACTTCTGGAATGTTTCTGCGGAAGATTGTGAGGCAGGCAATATCAGCAGTTTTGAAAATAGAACAGCGACATTAAAGAACATTAAAGTCTGTAAAGAGTTAAACAAGATTGAATTCCTTCTATAATTTTGTAAGACCATGATCTCTTATGATAACAGCAGAAAGCCCTATGCACAAAAGCTGATGACAACCCTTAAAAAATTTTATTGTTATTCAGTATTTGTAGATTTGTTTAGAGGAGATGTGACTTGAGGGAAGATAAGGAGAGGTATGCTGGAATAATCCCATAGCTGACTCTGAAAAACTTTTAGCTTGCCTTCCAACCTGTGTGTCTGTGGAAGTTTCTGAGAGGCATCCTCCAAGGAACTTCCCACCCCAAACTGACCTGGGTCCATACACCAAGATTGCTTCCCCTCTGTCCTTGTCCCTCAAAATATTAGTGGGGAAGTGGTCATTCAGATTAAAACAAGACTCATATATCTGATCTCTAGAAGGGTGTCAATGAAGTTTTTGAAATTGTAGATTAAACTGGAAAAGACATGAAAAAAGTTTATCCTTTACATTAGGCCCAGTATCTGCTTGATTTTTGCAGGCAATGGCATTCAGAGAGTCATTATTCTTTTTAGTTCTTTAGAGAATCATCTCTTTAGACAAAGTATAAAGTAAAAATAATTCCTAGTAATTGACAGCTTTTTTTTGCAAAGTTTTCTTGGTCCACTGGTCTGAGGCATGGTATATCAATCCTTTGAAAGGAAAAAATATCAGCAAGCAAGCCAACATTATGCATGATATGCATGTGTAAGGGAGGAAAACCAAAAGGAAAACTGGAAGGCTCTGCATATTTCCAGGTACACTCTTAGACATCCCTACATATCACATTTCTCTATTACTTACTATAACTTCAGTGTTCTTCTGGACCATTGCTATAATGCTCATGGAAGTCACAGAAATATTTATATAGGGTTCAAAATTATTTTAGACATGTCTTTTGCCTAAATTTGAGGTATCTAGTAAATAGATCTAACCCAAATGTTTCCATTATTCAAACAGTCAACTGATAGTGCAGAGACTTTGAAAATCTGCATTGAGAGATCTTATCTGGCTTGTCTGGCTACTGTAGGTACCTAAGTTTAGGTCAATAAGGTCTTATTCAGAAAACCTTTCTGCATGTGCAATTCCCTCCGTTATAATTAGAGACTTATGGCACAGTGGTAGAATTCCTTCAACAAGGATGCTTTTGCTTCCTCTGCTCTGTGTCTCTTCTTCCCCTTGTCCATGCACTTTATCAGAAAAATCCCTCTGCTCTTTGATACTCCTCCCATCCTGTTTAAGATCTTCATTGATGATATTGATAATGGATCGAGTCCATAGGAGCAAATTTGTGGATGACACCAACTTCGGAGAATGTGTTGATCTGTTTGAGGGTTGGAAGGCCCTGCACAGGGACCTGAACAGACTGGAGAGATGGGGAGAGTCCAATAAAATGAAATTTAACAAGTCCAAATGATGGGTTCTGCATTTTGGTTATAACAATCCAATGCAGAACAATAGGGTGGGGATAGAGTGTTTAGAGAGTGGTCAGGCAGAAAGAGACTTGGGGATATTAGTTGACAGCAAACTTAACANTGTATACTGTGAATACTGTGAATACATCATTAAGCTTCAACTATTTCCTAGATCTAGTGAGCATCTGTACCGTACTTTTTTTGTGTTTGGGGTTTTTTTTCTTTAACTGCAGTTCCACAAATTCTTTTTCAAACCTCCTAACTGCAATAAAATGCAGTAGTAAAACCTTGTGAATTATTTTTTCTCCCCTATAACACATTCAGAATTTTTTTTAATATGGAAATTATTATACGAATTACATAAAGAGATATCAGACCTTAATCTCAGTAAAGAGATTAAAAATTTTAGTTGTTATCACAATCAATGTTTAAATGTTTAAATATTCAGTGTTCAAATTTTATTTTTTTGAGTTTACACGAGGATGAAAATTAAAATCAGTGGACCTTTAATTGTCTATATCCAAAGTGGATTTTTAAAGATCCAGAGTGGATTTAAAGATTCTGTTTGAATCTTTAATTGTCTCATGAACTCTTTTGCACCTTGTATAACTAAGTTTCCCTTTTATTAATTTTTTTCCTGTGGAAAGTGAAGAAAGATGTTAAAGAAGGCTCTAAGCAAATATTCTAAACAGAAGATGAGAGAAAGAATCACAGAATCAGTAAGGTTGGAAAAGACCACAGAGGTCATCAAGTCCAACCTATCACCTGTTACCTAACCTGTTGCCATCCTGCTACCAACACACCATCTTACCTAAAACACACTACCCTAATATCTAGGTCATGCCACCAAGTACAGCATCCAACCTTTTCTGAAACACCTCTAGGAATGGTGGTCCCTCCACCACCTCCTTGGGCAGCCCATTCCAGTGAGAGATCACCCTCTCTGTGAAAAAGTTCCTTCTAATGTCCAGTCTAAATCTCCCCTGATGCAGTCGAAAATAAACCTTTGTTTTAACGTTGCAAAAAAAGAAAAGCTATTTTTTCAGTCATTCAATGGTATTAAATGTTATTAAAATAGGAAATTAAAATAGGAAAAACCCTCACATTTCAAGGGCATTCTAAACTGTTCTTGTAATAGCAATAATTTCTGCATATGGAAATTAGAGACTAAGGAAGAAAAAATGAAAATGCAAGGAAAGTTTTATAAACAGCATTCATTGAGATGAAAAACTTTCTGAAATAAATTCACATTTAATTCAAACATGAGAAGAGTAACATGAATAATTATAGAGTCTACAGCAGTCTATCTTACACAATTTGAAATTCAACTGATTTACAAGGAGACACATGTATTCCTGTTTCTTGTTTTCTCTTTTCTCATGCAGATTAGCATGTGAGCAACCATGATTTCTTTCACAATTCCTTACCTTCAAATATTCATGATGAATTTTAAAGCTTTTTCTGACAATTAAACATTATAAGAATCCTGTTTGATCTTGAATAAAAAAGAATTTGACATCAACATAACTGACAGAATAAGTAAGAAAATGTAGACTTCTAGTTCTGCCTCTTGTCAGAATACACTTCTTCATTTTTAAATAATAATAGTAGCAACTTAATAACTGGAAATATTTGTCTATTTGAAAAAAAAATCCCTTACTGTTTTTCCTATCAAGTTAGTGACAGAGTAGTGTCAACTCTCCATTATGCTGTAATTTCTGACTGTGGGGGATTCAGCACCATACTTTACAAATCAAGCAAAATGATTTTTCTTAGAAGTTATAACCAATGCTGTCTGAGAGAAAATATTTTCTTCTGCTATAGTTAGTGCTACCACAAAAGGTGCAATATTGGCTATCAAGAAACAGACATTTCACTCAAAGCTTAAAACACAAGTTTCTTCCAGACTGCTCATTTAACCAACCATATTGATAAATTACTAGGTGGATAAAATAGAATAATTGCTAACAATAAAGAAGGACAAATATTTTTCAGTAAATATTTCTAAATTGGCAAGGAAACTTAATAATGCAACCATAAAATGTAAAGAGAGCAAAACACTACAACCACTACTAATAGCAATATTTAGTAGCAGTAACTAAAAATGAAATGAAGAAATGCAATACTGCAGTAATATGAATGCTATTCTACATTTGTAGAAAATTAAATATATTGGCAATATTTTGCTCTGTTTACAATTTCATGTGATGAAAATAATGATGTTGCTACAATAGATTTATGTAATGCTCTTGACTTGAGACCACATGACATCTTGACTGATAAAGCTTGAACAATTTGACATTCATATAATAAATGCATAATAACTTGTAAAATAGTAAGATTCAGAACGCTATTCTAAATCAGAACCATTGCAAACCAGCTGCACTTCAAGTTTAAACTTACTGATATTTTTTAGTTCTTTTTGCCTCTGTATATCTTTTGATTGATGGATTAGGAACAGATAAATATCAAATAAAACCACATGTAGAAAAGAACATAATTTTGGTGATGACTAAATGCTTAGAGAGGAACAAATAAAGAAGGAGGACAGGTCATCCCCATAGGCTGTAAAAAAATTATATGTCATAAATCAGTGGCAATAATATAGGCCATGGTAATTCAGTGGCAGATTCTATCTTAGAAACTATGACTCTAAAATGGTTTCAGGATTACAAAGGGTGATAAACTGAAAGTAGTTTCCCAGTACAACTTTGCAACCAAAAGGGTTGATATAATACTAGGATTACATGAAAATATACTACAGGGGAAAAAAAAGCCCAAAGTCTCTGTTTGTCAAAGTGACCTGCTGTAATTCTGGCTACACTTCTGGTAGGTCCAATTCACAAGCAGCAGCGGGATGCCTGGAAGAACATCTCTACCCCTTCTCTTGTGGGCCTGGGGCCTTCAATCTCTCAGTCTCCCGACGCAGGTTCTGAGCCGGCACACTACATCTTGCTACTGAACTTTTTTTTCTCTCCCAAGTATGTTATTCACAGAGACGCCTCTGTCTCTATAACCTTGAAGGCCATGGCCGCACGGAGAGAGCCCAGGCAAGAACTGAGCTGTTAACCCCCTCGCTGCCAGAGCAGCAGAAAACCCCCTAAACCATGACAATATGTTAAGAAGGATGTTAAATCACATTCACAGAACAGTTAGGGTCGGACGAGACCTCTGGAGGTCATCTAGTCCAAACCCTTTGAGAAGGCAAGGACACTTAGAGCAGGTTATACAAGAATATGTCCCAAGTATGTTTTGAATGTCTCCAGAGAGGGAGAATCCATGACCTCCCTGGCAGTAGAATCTAGTGCTCTGCCACTGTCAGTGTAAGTTCTTCCTCATCTTGAGATGGTTCTTTTTG
This sequence comes from Pitta sordida, assembly GCA_013390025.1. Classification (NCBI taxonomy): domain Eukaryota; kingdom Metazoa; phylum Chordata; class Aves; order Passeriformes; family Pittidae; genus Pitta; species Pitta sordida. Next base: position 12,272 of record WEKX01006818.1, read on the forward strand.
TGGTTAAGTTTTTTGCCATTACTCCTTCACCTGTCCCTGGACACCGCTGAAAATAGTCTGGTATCATTTTGGTTTATTCAAGGAACTGATTAAGAAAGTTCCTTGGGAGGTGGCTCTTAATGACAAGAGGACTCAGGATAGCTGGGAGTACTTCAAGAATGAGATTTTCAAGGCACAGGAGCAGGCTGTCCCGGCGTGTTGTAAGTCAAGCTGGAAAGGTAGACGACCACCCTGGTTGAGTAAGGAAATCTTGAATGAGCTAAGAGTCAAAAAAAGGATGTATCACCTTTGGAAGGAGGGGAAGGTAGCTAGGACTTTGTTTAGGGATGTTGCCAAGTCATGCAGAAAAAAAATTAGAGATGCAAAAGCTCAGTTTGAGCTTCAATTG
>WEKX01006818.1:19764-48084 GCA_013390025.1 Pitta sordida
GTCCCTTTCCTCGCAATGGAGGAGGTATAACTGTATATTGTTACTGCATCACCAGGAGAATTTATACAGCTGTATTTATGATTATTGAAGGATTCTTCCATTTATATTTAGCCATAAAGTTATACATATTTAAAAGCTCTGTTACCTCTTTACAAAGGCACCTGTATGTCTTTTTATCTATGGGATGTTTTTAACCTGATACTCAAACCTCTTTGTGGGATTCGCCCTATATGACAAATTATTTCTCTCTGTGGACCACGTGTGCCTTGTGAAACACAAACTGTATACGTGACTGAAAATACGTTTGTGTTTGTGTGTATTCCCCCATGTACAGTGGAAGCATTGTACATACACTCTTTTGCAGTATCTATATATAGAAAATAGAGTTATAGTACCTTCTTTTAGTTGGTTAACAAGATACATTTTGAATTGCACACTTTCATTGCAGAAACAGCATGCATAAAACATGTACTCTGTAATGTCATTGGAGTTTTTCAAGCCCCAGCTGTGTAAATTTCTTGGTGTAGTCTGATGGGGTTTCAGGTGTATGTAACTTCATGGTGAGGTACACAGCCCATAAGTACTCAAGGCTAGGTGGGATGTGGCACTGAGCAACCTCATCTAGTGTGTCATCCCTGCCCATGGCAGGGAGTTTGAACTAGATGATTTTTAAGGTCCTTTCCAACTCAAATCATTCTGATTCAATATTCTATGTTTCTATATTAAAAAGTACTCTTAAGTATGAAAAAATGGAATTACAGAAACAATTTTGCCTCCTATTTAGACTAAGATGCAGAAGGTGGAGTGGGTTCATGGACAGACCTCAGAACATGTCAATCAGGGCCCCAGTTGTAAAAGTACAAAGTAGCTGAAAGTCCTTGCCTATACAGCTGAAGACTGGGAGCTGCCCAAAGGAGGCAGAAAGCACTGCATGCATCATTCTTGTCTTGCTAGCTCAGCCTCAATCCTTCAGCAAGAGGGGCAGATGAGATAGATGTTTTGAGATTTGTAAGCAGTCTGAATACAGATATGTGGGACAAAGTGGAACATAAAACTATAGCAAAAGAGGTCAAAAGAGAATAAAAATGAGAGATTTCTAGGCAGGCAGTGCTAATACTAACAAGAATCATCTGAACAAACCTTAGCAATGGCTTTCTATATATTCAGTGGACCTAGGTAAGTAATGTGAAACTCATCAAATTTAATTAGATTTTACTTAAACTGATTTAAATTTTTTAAAAAATTAAATTTTGATTATTCTGAAAGAAAAGGTTAAGTAAAAACATTAATCTATCATGACATGACAATGTCCTATGATAACATAAAAAATGCTGATATTACTGCTGACACCAAACAACCTAGAGAATGAACAAGGAGCCAGAAAGGGAGCTGAGAAGAAAGAAGGACAAAGGAAGAGGAAACTGTTATGATCTTTAAAGTCAATTTGCTTCTAGCTATGGGGCCTGGCACACTTCTCACAATCAGCAGCAGCATCCTGGTCACAATATACTCTAAAAACAATGAGTCCAAAAATAGCCTTATCCATAAAAAGGTTGTGAGTATGCACGTGCGTGTGTGTGTGTGTGTGTGCACGTGCACATGCTTGCATGTGTCGTTTATGCAAAACTCCTGTAAAATATTCTGTTTCATCAAAAGTTTAATTTACATACATTTTTGTGACACTGTAGAGGCTGATTAACACGACGTATCACAATTCAAAAGGATTGTTGAGTGAAGCATTTTAGGAGCTTGGGATGTGGGAGCATGAGGTAGATAAGCATATGGAGCTCAGTGAATGAAGCAGGAGGTTGCCTATTCTGCTATGATTTATGTTCCTCAACTTGTGAGATCTTGATGGCTTTCTGAGATAGGAGATTTTGTTTAGAAAAAACTAGTGAAATGAAAAAAAATCATTATAAAGCTTTACTCATCTTTAATATGCCCAACTACATCTTCCATCACCTTTTACAGATTCACAGATTCACAGATTATTGTGAGTTGCAAGTGACCCACAAGGATCATCGAGTCCAACTCAAATCACACCACTGCCTACCCAGCAGGAATTGAACCTTGGTCTCCAGCATGGCAAGCAGGGACACTCACCACTGTACTAAAGTGGATTTTACAGATAGCAGAATTTGAGTTTTATTAAAAAGGAAATTAGTCAGCACATTTTTTTTTATCAGCTGGATTTAGAGAAACTATAACAACATTTAGCCTGCGAAATAAAATTGACCAACATTTTATATTAGATCTTTAAAATTTGTTTGGTAACTTACCCATGCCTCTGAAACAAGATTAATTTTATATTTTCTCATTATTTATTTAATTAATTTTATTTAATTGGATACTGACATTTCTCCAGACTTAGAATATGAGAGAATCTCAGAATTTTTCACTGATTTCTGTATTACCAAAACAATGTAAACAGAATTCTCTTGCCAACTCCAAACCTCCAACTAGTGGAAATGTTTGTTAGTAACCTCCCTGAAATGAAATCACCTCATATATTTTTCACCCTGCTATAGCTTTGCTTAATAACTTTACAGAAACCCCACTATTTCTCTGCAATTAATTGTTCTTCATCCCCAGCAACATTCACAACAGTTAGTTATTGGTTTGCAAGGTGAATATTCCAGAGCACAGGAGACAAAGAGGAAAATACTCACCAAACTGGTGAAAAATTGTCAGCTGATGGGAGACAGAATTTCACATTATTAGGACTTATGGTATTTTCTTTGTTTTATAAACAGTTTTTAAAGGCAAATATTTAATAACTGGTGGTATCCAGACATCTTTCTGGGAATGAGAATTGGTAAATAAGTGTAGATCCAACAGGACAATAAAACAAAGATCTTTTGATCAGTTAAGAGTTACTCTTTCTCAGGAGATCCCTGGGACATAGTTTTATGTTAACTAATTTTTTGTCATGATATTATTTTAAAAATGACCTTTAGTAAAACAGCTTGTGATGTTCTAAGTCCTCTTCTATCTGTACAAGCACTTGGAGTGTATCCAAGCAGAGGCTCTTTGCCCTTGCTGTCACTTCAGGCATTCATTCAAATATTTGATTCTAAAAACCAGGTAGCTTTTGTAGCATTTCCTGTGATAGTCTTAAAACTGACACTCAATTTAGATATAGATGTACCTTAATATTAAGCATTGATCCCATCTAAAATAAGCATTATATTCACTTTTAAGTCAGTGGAGAAAGGTAACCTTTCTAACATGATTGAAAGGCAGATGTGTTCAGCCTAATCTGGCCTTTATGCCTAGTAGAGGAAGGGTTGGAACTCTGCAAGAAGCATCTAGTGGCAGCAGCTACCATCTTCATTTTTGCATGACTGACCATGAGGGCTCTTTTCTGTTGCTTAGTGTAGAACCCAATGTTGAGCTGCAGGATGCTGTCTATGCTCACAAATGTCTGTTGAAAAGAGATCCTCAACTCCGATAGGCACTGCCTTATACTGTGTCCATGTCTACCTTGTACTAGAAGACTAAGCTCCCATTCTAGCCAACAATGAGCTGATCAATGCAATCTTTAGAGCCTAAAGCACTATTTGAATTACTAGACAGATGTTTATTCCTATGATTAATCTGGAACTGAATCTGACTTTTGGCTTCTGGTTGTGAATTATGCTCTCATAAAGGTAGCCTAAAGGGTCTTTCAGCCTTAGCAGGGAGACGTATAATGAGTTTAGTCATTAGCTTAAGCAGTGATGACAGTGGCAGCAGATGAGTGGTGTCACAGTCTACGACATGGCTGTGGATTTTTAATTCCTATTTCATCAGGTTTTGTATGTATACCTATCACATGAGACAGAGAATTGGAGTGGGACTTGCTCTTCATTTCCATATGTGCATAGGTTATAAACCCACATGCAAACTGGTGTAATCTAGACCCAAATTATCAAGAGATGCTCTGGAGACACTTTATCCAGATAATATTTCTTTTAGTAATTCACATTCAAACTGCATCAGGAAGTGACATAATTTGAGACTAAAGGAAAGGAATTTTGTACATCATACTGTCTGAGGTTTATTTTCTGGCAAGACTTCCGCTAAAGGATAATATTGTGGCTAGTCTCTGGATGTGATATGAGCTCAATACTACTATCAGCAGCTGGAGCATTTTGTTAGACAATGCAGAAGAAGTATTTCTCCCTGACTCCAAATCTCTGTGACTCTCTCTCACAGAGACACAAATGGATGGCAACACTTTTCCTATCTAGGGTAGGGAGGAGATGGAAGTTCCTGATAAATTACTGAGCATGGGATGGCATTCCTATTTATCCCCATATGTTGTAGGGAAGGCACCCAGAAGGTCTCACTGGCCAGCTCATAATTTCTCACTGTCACCACTGGGTGTCTCACCAACCAGCTTTTTGAGGAAGATGAGGGCAGTGATGATCTTCGCCGTGACTACAAGAAGACAGAAGAACATATTCAAACACCAACTGCAGCTTGAAAGAAAACAGGAGTGGATCTGCAAGTTACAGGGAAAAACAAAAGTACCTGACTTCCAGCCTCGGAAAGGTTGTGCAACAAAAGTCTGAAGTTTGAAACCTCCCTGTGGAGAATTTCAGACATTATTGCAGTTGCACTATCAGAAATTATTTCTGACTAGAGAAAAAGACCAGAAGAAAAATCTGTTCTCCGTCCAACAGGTCAATTCTCTTGTTTTGTGTGTAAATCATCTTGGTCTCTTCCTTTGCCTGTACTGTGAATGCATGTGGAATATTTTTCCAGAGTTCAAATTGATGCTATTAACCCTGTAATCAGTTAATTAGTTCTGAAGGGGTTAATGGACATAAGAGAAAGTTCTCCAGATAAGAAACTATGCCTAAACCCATGTATTTTTATGGCATTATCTTGCAAAAAAGTATCATACCGAAATAGTATTAAGGAAAGACAAATTAAATAGGAGAGTAGTAGCCAGGGGAGTCTTAAAGTTAATCCACCTTATTGCTATAAAAAGGTTTGTCATCTGGATCCTAGTTTTCTACAATATTGAAGCTTCATGTCATTTCCTCTCTTTCATCTTCATTTTCAGCTATCATCCCTGAGAGAGCTGAGGAACCTGTGCAGTGCTCAAGTGTTGCGGCGCACGTGCGATATAAGATGCTTCCAGAAATCCCTGTTTAAGTGTGTAAACAGCTAACTGTCTTTTATAACATCTCTGCAGTTTTTAGCATGTCAGCAGCCTCTGACAGAGTCACAGCCATGGAACATCATAGAGGTGTTGGCATTCTAAAAATACACAATACGCAGCCCTTGCTTTTTTCAGGCAGAAGGGTGGATGCTGTGTGGCTTTACCAAACACTCCAGATTCCAATAACTCCATTAAGCCATTATTGTGAGCTGTTTCAAAACCCTATCTTTACCTCTCCAAAGGACAAGCAACAGCTAAAGAGACTTTGCATCAAATAGCTCAAAACACTAGAGGGCTGGTCGCTTTGGGAAGCACAGTGCTGGGGACTGTAATTTAACAAAACACATCCGAGGCTCTGGATGCTGGCTCTGACTAGCCAGGCAGAAGAGAAACACACCAATGATTGCATTTTATATGATCAACAAATCTGCTTTGAAGAGGCGCACAGGTGAGGTGGCCAAGAGGTCAAAGTGAATTACCTCTTACATCCTCCAACACAGAAGTAGAGGTCAGGAAGAAGCCTGAGACACATTAAAGCAAAAAGAAGACCTTATATTTCTTAAAACAAATTAAACAGAGAGGTTTGGTAGGGTGTTTTTCATTGGCTATTATAGGTTTAGCATTTTTTTTCTGCTAGGCTTTGATGAGGAGAAAGATAAAAGGTCTGTGATTCTGTGATTCTGTGTTTGCTCTCAGATACCTGTTTTTGTCACCATACACGGGCAGGGTTTTGTTTGTAGTGAACAGAAAGACAAATTCTCTATTTTGGCTACTTTTCCTGGAATAAAACCAAGCTTTAAAGGAACAGAGCCAGGTCCTCAGGTCACAGAAATTCAAACAGCAATAAGGGAAATGGGATTTTGAACCAGTTTGCGCCTGTGTAAACAACTTCTGTTCATGTAAACAACTTCCTACTGAATTCAGGAAGGTAGTCTGATTTCCTCACCCTGGAAACAGGATCTGACCCACTAAATTGGTTTTTTTCTCATATTTATTTAAATGTATTTTTTGCCTGCTTTCCTTGCATATCTCCCTTGTGGAGGTTTGGATAGGATGGGACCAACAGAAACTTTTCACCTAAGCACCAGACTGATTCAGGTGTCATTAAAAATGACAGATGAAGGGGATAAATATTTTTTTTCCCCATCCCCCGAGGAGGAGGCACTAAATGATAGCCCAGCACAGGCTGAGGGCTGGAGTAGCACAGCTCTCCAGCCAGGCTGATCTTGCCACCACTGAGCAACATGGTCCAGCCTCAGCAAGGAGAGTCTGCCAAAGAGGTGCCCATGGACATTAGGAAGCTTAAATTCACTTTGAGCATGCATGGATAGCTTCGCATGTAATATTTTGAGAAGTAGGTACTCCACAGCTCCCAGCGTTCCCTAGGTACTGGGAGGATTTTTAAAGAAATATACAGCGAAAATCAAAAGGGTTTCTGAGATGTTTTTATACAACACAATTCCTATCTAGTTGTTTTCTTTGCTGTGCAGTTATAGAATTCTGCAGTATGACCCATTAATAATTTTTTTTTTAGTAATACAGAAGTCAATGAGACCAAGAGCCAGCCTAAGATTTTTTATGAGTTTTGGATGAATTACCTCTAGACACACAGGCACACATGGTGCCCCTGTATTTTCAAGCCCATTCTACTTCTACCTGCAGGGAAGGACCATCTCTGCTGCTCTTACAATTTTGAACTACTGACAGAGGACAGAATAGCCAAATCACTTTCCCTTCTTAAAATACACTGAGTTTACAGAGGGCTTCTCTGACCTTAGAAACATCTCAAAATAAGTTTGCAGCCAGTGAAAATGCAGGATGTACCAAGTTAAAATTTAATCATCGTAATATTAGCAATTAGTATTGCATATGTTGAGAAGCTGTAAGCTGTATAGCATTAAGGAAATATCCCATGAGAGAGCAGCATCTGAACTGTACTTAATTTTCATTGCTGATGACCTGTTAGCAAAAGAATCCACAAGTATAAGTAACAGATCAAGTTCACCGTGAGTAAATAAGAGGTACAGTCAGCTATGTACTGCAATATATCCTTATCTGTATTAGAGAGGTTTTTTAGGAAACACTTATATAAGACTTGTCACAATACCTCAACCTGCATAATTCTTTGATCCAAGAGCCCGTCCCTTTTGAAAAGTCAGAATTATCATAAAAACCTTTGGAGCAAAAATGCAAACACTATGAATATTCATTCTCTTCACAGCTGTTACATTTATGGAAATGCAGTAACAGCAAACTTCTTGCATTTGGCAAAGACTTCACCAGATGAATATATGCCAATAAAAAAACTTAAGTGAAATGAAAAGCCTGGCTCACTTCTCTTTTCTAAAGAAGTGTGCTGCAGTCCAGAGCAAATTGAAAGTTAAAGAAATAGTCTTTTTTTCAAATTTCAAAACATGTATGCAAATTTCAGCAGGTGGTACATTCACAGCCCATATTTTATAAACACATCCATTTCAAAACAACATTCTATGTCCACAGTTAAACAGTAGATGAATGGACATTTTGCTCTGATAGAAATAACAGCAATCTATTTCCTTGTTATGTAAAATGCAGTCAAAGTTGTCATCTTTCCTGAAAGTTTAATCCAGTCATTTGAGTTTACCCCTTAACAAAAAATCAGCATGGTTAATTGAAGGGTAAAAAAACCCCCAAATACCACAAACAAACAAGTTACCTGTCTAGCTATCTATTTATTTCTATTGCCATGACTTGCTAAAGCCCTTCTCCATCAGCTCTCAGTGGAAAACTGCATAGACCAGGAATGTCTGCAAGAGACATGTACAGATAGAAACATGCAGCAGAAGATATAAGGTAAGGGAGACTGCCACATACCTTCAGAAATGTTCTCCTTCCTTCCCAGCCAGCCACTTTTCAAGAATGTGCACTACAGATGGGACTAGGAAAGTAATTTTAAAAGGACTAGTAATAAGTAGATTCATGAAACCAGATGTGACAGCAGGGTGTCAGTAGGTCCTTTTTAAACTTGCCTCCAGTGCCGTCTCCTAGTTCCTCCAGACAGAATTAGACAGTTGCTGCTCGGATCAGAGCTGAAGAAGCATTGGTGCTTTTTGACTGCAGTTGCTAATGCTCCACTTTCAGGGAAAGCGCAGAAGTATGTGTGTGCCTGCACTAACTGCACACACTCATCAGCCTGCTACAAGCAGGGAGATGTGATATGCATACTGAAAGAGCTGTGCAGGGAGGAGTAGTTCAGAAGCACACCCAAGCCTGTTCTGCTAGTAATTGCACCCTGCTGACCTCCCTGGGATGGATCACTGCTGTAGAATTCACCAATAAGTCTATCAGTCAATAAGCAATGGATGTGAAATAGTGCATAAGGGCAGAGGACAGGAGAGAACAAATGCAGCTTCAAGCCTTCAAACAGAAAACTTCCATGATAGCTGGTTTGAATTTCTCTGCCCTTAACCTTCCCACTGCAAATGCCACGGTCTATAGGGGAAGGGAATCTGATTTATTTTTTATTAATAATATGAAAGAAGATTTCTTTAGTCATGCTAAAACACATTTTTTAACAGGAGTCCTAATGAAACTATTATTATTTCAGGAGTCATAGGAGCACTAACAGCTCCCAGCTGTGAAGGTGGCCCCACAGAGCAAGGTGGTTTACTGACGCAATCTAAAAACCGAATTTAGAGTCAGATTGGATAGGAAAATTGCAAGAAATATAAGTATCTTTACTTTTCATGGGCAAAAATAAATCTCAAAGAGGGAAGAGTTATGTCCAAGGTCATACATAGAATTTGAATCCAAATATCCTACATCTAATTCCAGTTTCTTGCAAATACAGTAATCTCTCGGATATCACAGGGGGGCAGTTCCAGAAAGATGCCGTGATAAGCGAAATCTGTGAAGTAAAGGTAAATAGGGTAAATACGGTAAATGCAATAAATATGGTGAAGATGGTAAAGATGCAGATATTGCAGACATGAATGGTGAACTGTGAAGTAGAGAGGAATTACTGTAAAACCAAACTGCTTCTGTAGACAAAAACCACCAAAACATGAAGCAGCCCAAGCTGACACTAACCTTCAAACAAACTTCATTATGAGCCAAAGTGACATCTTCATGTCTTCTTTATAAAAACAACATTTTCACATGAATTTGACCATGCAAACTGGATGCTTAACTCTTCTGGAATGGGCTCCAACTTTCTTCTGGAAAAGTAAGCTGTCGCATTAACCTGTACACCTTTTTCACAAAGCTGTGGGATTAAAATTGGTTTGGCTGGCCAACCTCTACTCTCTCAATATTGAAAGATCCACTTGTGGGTCTCACAAGCACAGCATTAACTTCAGAATATGTTGATGGGAGCAGAACCACTAAAATGCATGAGTAAACAGCACAAATGTCTAGCAGCCCTGGCATGGTTCTAGAGATTATTCATCTCAGAACAGACTGTATACTGCTTTATTTGTGAGGTGTGATAAGAACATAGTACAAGGCAGTGCAGCCTCAGGCCATAAACAGTAGGACATGAAAAATCTTCAAAGACTCCTCCAGAGTAGCAGTATGTCTACAGGGAATACTTTCTGACTGAGAGGAAAGAGTTTGTTTTTTATTTATTGTTATTTACAGACTGCTGGACAGAACAAACAACACAAGTCCATTGTGCTTGCAGCCTTAATGAACAAACCATACAAGACTGACACACCAAACCCACACTTAAAAGACATTAAACCTCCCTACATTTTTTAATGAATGTATTACACTTAAATATATATTTATATTATCTCAGAAAAATCACTCAGTATTATCTTGCCTCAGATCTGCATTTAGAGTGAGTATTTTCCCCCAGGAAGAAAAATTTTGTCCTCAAAAAACAGCTTTGGAATCCAACAAAAAACCACTTTAGTACAGTGGTGAGTGTCTCCGTCTGCCATGTGGGAGACCAGGGTTCGATTCTCGTTGGGTAGGCTGTGGTTTAAGAGTTGGACTCGATGATCCTTGTGGGTCCCTTCCAACTCACAATAATCTGTGAATAAACACCCTCTAAGCTTCTGTGAAAGAGTGGGTCTGTGGAGTGCTTTCAGAGGTGCTAAGTATAGCTAATTTCAGATGATCCTCTATCAGACTTAGTTTTAAGAAAACACACAAGTTCTTATCCTGCATCTGTCCTGAACATTTTGGAGAGGGTTGTTTTTGTTTGTTTGTTTGTTGGGTGGTGTTTGGGTTGGGTTTTTTCCCCCAAAAAAGAATATTCTAAGAAACCTTCAAATCCAGAAACATTCAATCAAACATGCAATGCACAAAGCACGGCAGCGCAACAGGAGTCCTGAAAGCAAAATCGCTTCTTGTAAGATATTATCTCTTAAGGATATCTGAACTGCTGACATTAAATAATTTTGCCCTTGTGTAAGGACTGGCATATACTAAAGATTTCTAGAGATGCAAATGAATGTTTTAAAGAGTGGAATGGACAATTCCATAGCTGAGGAAAGACCTGTGCAGAAGCAGTTGGGATACCTGGGAATCATAAAGATCATAGAGAATGAGAACATTGTGGATGGAGTGTAGCTTAACATAAGCTACACAACAAGGAGTATGTCTACACAGAGTCAAGTGATAAGACGTAGAATCATAAAATGTTAAGTGTTGAAAGGGACATTAAAGATCATCTAGTCCAACCACCACCCCATTATGGGTAGTGACCCTCCCCACCAGACCAGGCTGCCCAAGACCTTGTCCAGCCTGGCCTTGAACATTTCCAGGTACGAGGCATATCCATAACCTCCATAATCTCCCTGGGCATCTCACCACCCTCACAGTATCTCACCACACTTACAGTAAAGAATTTCTTCCTAATATCTACCTTCTTCTCTCCTCTTCAAACTGCAGTCGGGTCTCCTATATCGCGCACCCATGGTCTTAATTGGGACCCACATAGCCTGACTTCCACGTTGAATGTCAGCTGCACCGCTGCTGCTGCCTGCGACCCACCCGCGGCCTCCACCGCTGCTGCCGCCATCACTTGCACCCCTGCCACTGTCCATGCTGCCCTCCTGCCGCCCGAGCCACCACCCGTTCCGCCGCTGCCGCCACCGTGGCAGCAGGCCACACATGTGCAGTTGCAAAACGGGTCTCCTACATCACTAAAAAATCATGCTGCTAAGATCTGAAGCTGCAATACGGGGGGCACGCAGTGCAAGAGGACTGACTGTAGTATCCCTTACTTCTGGTCCTATCACTACAGTTCCTGACAAAGTGTCCCTATCCAGACTCCCTGTAGGTCCCCTTTACATACTGGAGGGTAGCTATGAGGTTTTCATGAAACCTTCTCTTGTATGTCTCTGTCTTCTAACCTGACCAGAAATCACAGAGTGGAAATCCTGTCCTCCCTCTGAGTTGATTGGCATCTCTGGGAAAATCCATTCCCAAATAGTGCTGCTAGTCCTGCCTGAGCAGGACTTCAATTCGTATGGATATTTTCAGTACAGCATCATGCTCATGGCAGTTAATGGTGTCTCAGTAGTGTACAGTCACCCAGGTTCAGCCAGGCTAATCACATTACAGATCTTTGTTCTTAATGTTGTTGTATCTTTATTGTTACTGTTAAAAAAAAAGAGAGAGAGAGAAAACCGTCAGAATACGGATTTTAGTGCATGTTAACTTGGGTTCAGAAAGGATTTTAAGAGTTCTGGGATTGTTGCCAAATCTCTAAGAATTTGACAATACTTACAAGTCAAATTACGCAGTAAATAAACAACTAGTCATATGGGGAAAAAAAGCACAAAAAAAATCTAAGCTTTCATTGCGTCAATATCTCTTTATAGAATGAGTGAACCTATAGAATTTTTTTCTTCAAGCTAGCCATTTTTTCGGAAAATAAATAAATATCTTCCTAGTCTAGAACAAAACCAAGGATGATACATATTGCACTGTGATAAGGAAAGCTCAGACCAGTGACAAAAGTAACTCTACAATCTTTTTTAACAGAATACTGCATTTTTTTCTTCAAATATATTATCAGAGTGAGATGAGTAAAAGAAACAACATTTGTTATCATAAAGAAAAAAAAAAAACAACATCAAAAGGCCAAGTAATTTTTGTCAGGTTTCTTTTTTAAAACTTATTTCTTGAGGATGTTTAATTTCAGGTAATTTTTGAAACGTGATTTTACAGAATGAGCACCTGCTATGGAAAACTCTTTCAATACAGTGCAAATAGGACACCTCAAACCACCACCAGTGCTGAAAATCTTAACTTTTATATTTTTTTTTCAAAATATCTAAGAAGAAAAACACCCCTTTACCTTAAAGGATACTGTTAAGGACAGAATGCTGTATATCTTCTTGAATGTTTTCTTAAGGCTTCTTAATGTTTATGTGGAATATTTATTATCCATTACAAATGCTCTGGAAGTTCAGAGATGAGTATATACAAACACATATACATATATGTATGTATATTATATTTATTTAATCTGTATATAAATGCTTCACATATATATGTGTGTATCTATGTATGTATTGTATATAAATAATGTATGAGTGCTCATATTCAAATAAACTCCTGCATTGATGTTTTGATATCAGTTAATTTGTCTGACAGCAATATGGAAAAAATATTGTCTGAGAATAGATAACATGTAGGAACTTAGAGCCATACCTTGATACTATACTGCTCTTAGCATTTCACATTTCACATTCTGAAGATATTGACTTTTTATCCTCATAGTTCTAGAGAGAGGGTATATGAATGTCATTTAAGCAAGGCTGTGTATTTAACCTAGAAGACGCATTTTTTTCCTTTAGCACTGAACATTAATAATTTACTCTCTAAGATATTAGAATAGCATCAAATTCCAGTCATATTTTTACAAGATTTGTCTGTGACATATAGCCTTCAAGGTTCTTTTTGTGAGCTAAGTTCTTTGAATGTATTCAATACTTGGGAAACTGTGTTTTCTTAAGTTATTAATAATAAGTGATTTTAATACTATATTTGAGTTTTCCATAATATTTGTATTTATGAAAATTAGTGCCTGACAAAGACCTGTGAATTGGAATTCACACCAGAAGTCAAACATTAAAAAGAAATTGTGAAAAGAATGTGATGTGACTACTTGATTACTTTGTGTTTTTTCCTCTATGCTTATGATCTATTCTGCAGTCTCCATTTTAAAGCCAAGATGAAAGTCAATTCAGACTGAAGACAGAAAGATAAAAATGCAGTAATTCAGAGGACTGATTCACACAGAATTCACAGAATTCACAGAATATTATGAGTTGGAAGGGACCCATAGGGATCATCCTGCATGACCAGCTTCACAGAAGGATAATTCTCCAGCTTTTCCAGAAGACATTGTTTCTTCTCCAACAAGAACTGGCAAAAGGTTAAGTCACACTGATCATTAACGAAGGTGGGTTATGACCACCTTCTTAAATAATAGACTTAAAGCAGTAGAACACCAGTCTTAAAGCCTTACTGGTCTTAAACTAGTTGTCCATTTACAAATTTCTTCTATGTGTGATTTAAAGTCACATGTCTAAAATAAAAACTGCAAGACATCTAGTTTTCCTTCCCCATTTGCCCTGGATAACATGTGCATCAACGTATGTTTTCCACAGTAAGGCGGCCATTAGGGACATAAATGTCAGACATGAAGAAGGTGTTAGGTCATACATTCTCTTTAACAGCAATGTGCACATCCATCTGTCCCTTAAATCTCTCTGTGAACCTATTACTTTTTTTTGAGAAGGAAAGAGGAGCACTTTACCCTTGAAGCAATACTGAACTGGACTGTGAAATTTCATGGGTCTATATGTTTAATGAAAAATGTATAAGTAGAAAGGCTATGAATGGTTTTGATGGGTGTGCAAAATTTTGTAGAAGCCTTTTAAAAAGCATAATTGATTTGGGAGCAGAGATCCCATTGAATTGTAAGGAGATGTGATTGGGAAGGATCAGCATGGCATACTAGTGTAAATTGGGCTATATCACTGCAATGTAAAGAACAAAAAGTCATTTCATATTCAACATTATTTATGTACTCAAACACCACAAGTATTCTCAGAACCCGTGGATACATGTAGTGTGTTATTTTATTGCTGGGCATATGAGGTGATCCTTTTTCAGCAAAATATTTTTATGTATTTTCTTTCTTTTAAATAAAAAACATTCCCATTGCCGTCAATGGATGACAAGAGTATTGGTAGGAAGCACAACTGAGCTGGAGTAAACACTACTAGGTGAGTGGAAGAAGGCAGCCACAACATAGTGAGATGCTAATTGGATAATGTGGTGAGAAACAGAGTTAACTACAGAGGAAGAGCAGGAGTCTTAAATAACTAGAACAAATGTGACTGCTGAGCTCTGGGAACATATATAAGAAGGAAAAAATGGACTCAAACTTTATTTGATGTAGTGAATCATTACACTGGGAAAGTCAAAGGAAAGAGAAAAGGCTTGAGTGCTGCAGACTAGAGCAAAAACTCCCAGGCTGGACCTGGCTGACGACTCCTTTGTTAAAAACCAGGGAAAAAGAGCTACATGGTTCTTCCAGAAAGCAAGCTGAGAGAGCTGAGGGTAGTTTTCTTATTGCCTAAATATTGCCTAAAGACTTGTATATTAACTGTTTGATGCTTCTTACTAATTACAGTCGACCCTCAAGTTTCATGGGTCCTCAGGCTACCGCAAAACCCTCGCTTCACAATGATAAGCAGCTCATGAATATGCAAATGATCCCCACTCATCACACTGCCCCACTCAGGCCCAGAGTAGTCCAGCGGTGTGTTGGCCCCACCACGCTCACCGCAGCGCAAAGGGATAGGAGGCTACCAGCACGCACGCGGAGGCTGTGCCAGGAAAAAACACTTCCCTTCGCTGCTTGCCTGTGAATGCCAGTGCTGGGATCTGGTCACCCCGCTGTCCCCAGCTTGTGTATCAGTGGGAGGAGAGCCGCCCACTCCATTGTCTCCAGCCTGTGTATCATCGGGGAGGTAACTACCTACCCCACTGTCCCTGGCTTGTGTATCAGCCGGAGGGTAGCCGTCCACCCCGCTGTGTCCCAGCTTGCAACCCTAACCCTAATCCTAGCCCCCTTGCAAGCCAGGGACAGCAGGCTGGGTGGCTCCCCTCCCACTGATATGCAAGCGCAGGACAGCAGGGCAGGCAGCTACGCTCCACCCCCACCAACACACAAGCCAGGGACAGTGGGGTGGGGGGGTCCCAGCACTGGTGCACAGAAGCGAGCAGCGAAAGGAAGTGGTTTTTTTTCTGGTGTGGCATCCTTGTGGGTGCCGGGAGACTCCCATCCCTCTGCACTGCAGTGAGCAGGGCAGGGCCGACACACCCCTGGACTGCTCTGAGGCTGAGGGGGTCAGTGTAATGGGTGGGGCTTAATTGCATATTCATGACTGCCTATCTTTGCATGTCACTCCTCACATGCACAGTCACGAATCTACTGCAGAACATGGGGCTGTCTTCATGAAAAAAATAACTCAAAGAAGTGAACCCGTGAGATACAAACAGCAAAGTACTGAGGATTTACTGTAATGCTCTTTTGCAGGGTCATTGATATCAATAATTGCTATTATAAAGATGGCAGAGCCAGTCCTGTTGTTTAAATAAAGGGTTTAGCTACCATGGTTGGACTTCAGGCTCGCTTGTGTCAGGAAACTGGGCAGTTAAAATGTTACCATGTAGAACACAAATCCATTCCTTGTGAGCTCATGGCACGAAGCCCAGCAGACATGAAGCAGGCTTGGGGTAAAACTTTCAGAAATGGCTCATGGTGGGGCTTCCTGTCATTAAATGCATTTCATCCTTTCTTTTAACTTTGGAATACAAATTCAAATTTCAGACAAAAGACTTAAAAAAAGAAAAAGAAAATATTTTGTAAATCTTGGTTTGTTGGGTTTCCCTTTTTTTCCCTGACACTTTGATAAGAACATTTGGACTCACTGACCTTAGAGGTCTTTTCCAGTCTTTATCATTCTATGATTTGAAGACTGTGGACTGTCTCCAGAGAACAAACATGGATACTTCACCTGTCTGACACATTTCAAACAAGGCTGGTAAGGCATGAACAGGAATGTTCTCTTAGTCCCAGGGCAAGGACTAGATGAATAGGCAGGTTCTGCCAATCTCTAGTTCTTGTAAATTTATTTGAAAAATATTCACAAATTTTGAAAAAAATTCTATTCACAGAGTTGCCTCCTATCTCGCTAAGCAGCAAATCTGTGCATTCCTAGTTTGCTCTTGTCTTAGGAAGAACCAGAGTGACGTCCTGTTTGCCACCAAGGAACTCCAACGATCAGTTAGCTTTCTTGACTGCCCTAGGTATAGCTTTACAATACTCGAAGACACAAGCATATCCATGAAATCAGATACTCGTTCCTATTTATTTCTACCTGGCAAACAGAAATCACGGAAAGGAATGAAAAGCGACTTAGAGAAGTGCTGACAAGGGAGGGTTGTTATTCTTAAGGATGTAACAGTATCTCTCTCTCAGACTATTTTTTACCCTGAACTGTAAAAAGAGGTTGTTAAAATGTGTCTTCTATATTCGAAGAGGTCCACTGATGGACATAGGATGTAATTGGAGCATAGGCACTGAAATATTGAAAGTTCTTTCTGGCAAGGAGGTAGAAGGTATGTATTGGGAGCGTTTATAAAATTTCTGTTCTGTATTCACATACCCATCTTTATAAAATTTTATAAAATTAATGTCTTCATTATCTTTGAGCTCTTCTAAATCACTATCAAACCTGGCCAAAAAATGGTCAATGAGATTACAATTCACAACACATATAGATGTATATGTGCACAAATATACCGTGTACAGAGAAAGAAAATCTTAAGGGAGCATTAGAGAAGGGGGAGGAAGTGACAAAGACCATATGTTCTGATTTACTCACAAAATAGAGGATATTCAGATCTGACGCCGATCCCATGGGAGACTGAGGATTCATTAGGCTATGGAGGACATAGAAGAAACTAATTTCAGAAATAGTAGTGGAAATTATTGTATGATTGTATGAATCTATGCTTGTATGCTTCTATGGTTCTATGATTTTATGCTTCTAGGACTCATATTCTATGATACTACATGGTAAAATATAGCAATTCATAACAGCAGTTTCTACCAAATGAGACAGCACAGCCCTGACTCAGATATGAAGTGTAGAAATCCATAGTTTTTAAAAAGTATTAAAATATTTCGAGGAGAGACAGAAGTTTCATATTGGCTACCTGCATAGGGGGCAAACAGGAGATGAAGACAGTTTGTATTTGACTCATAACAAAGTATGTGTCTGAAATGTTTAATGTTTATTTTATTTGTTTTTCTAGATAAAAAGCCCCCAAATAGGAAAAATCCCATATTACACCTGAGCCAGAGGAATCTTACCTCTCAGGGTAGTCAGAGATGAGAAAACTATACAGCCATCAACTCCTGGGATTGGATTCTGGGTCACTGCTAGTTGTTCCTCTCTGAACCTGAAGGACTGGAAGGAAGGGGAAAACAGGCTTTTTCGCAGACAGAAGTATAAATTAAATAAGTGGTACTGTTCTTGGTAGACTCCAAGTGCGGAGAGGAGAAGAAAAGAGAAGCCCTCCTAAAACCTGAGAGTGATAATAATAATAACATCAGACAAGAAGGAAACATTATATTCAAGTTACCAGAAATTACATTTTTTACATATTTATGCTCAGAAGGTGCACACATATTTATATATATAGCACAGTGTGTGCTATATATCATTGTGTCCTGCCTATCTGCACCATGTGCTTAGGGCTGCGGGGTCTTCTGATCAATCGCTGGAACAGACTGCCCATGGAAGTGGTGGAGTCAACAACCATGAACGTGTTCAAAAAAGCATACGATGTTGTCTTCAGCGGTTGAATATCTATGTCTTCACATGGCAGCCTAGCTTGATGTTACTACTACAAATCTAAAAACCTTGACCAGGAAGTACAGGTTTTGTAGTGAGATATTCATATGACTTGCTTTAGTTATTGAAGGTGCCTAGGAGCTCTCAAAGCTCTATAATTTCCCTCTGTAGCCAATAGAAAGAGATAAATTTCCTGAGAGGCTGATTCATAGAATAATATAATGATCAACATTGAAACAGAACTTAAAGATCATCTAGTTTAAGTGCTCACCCAGCACTCCACAATTACGCTTCTTTTTCACTTTTTGGAGTTGGCTGCAATACATCTGGTTGACTGATTCATCTCAAGCAGGGACCTGCTTCCGTTGCCTCCTATCTCTTAGGTCCTCTCCTCCCTGTTGTGGAGAGGAGATAGGATTCTCCACTTCCTGAGGTGCATTGGTTGGTACATTTGCCTTAGGGCAGATAGAGAAGAACTCCACCGGTCAATCTCTTCCTCAAATACCTTAATGTTCTTTAGCCTTTCCTCTTCCTCTTTGAGTTGTACCACCAAACAGAGCAAGCCATCAGCCTGCTTGCACCTCATACAGGTGTTATCTGTTACATTCTGACACCAGTGCAAGGCTCTGGCACTTCTTGCAGCTCCAATAGCTGGACTCCTGTATATTTCACAGAAACTAAAATATTTCACAGAAACAAAAATTTTTATGACAGGGCTGGATGCATTTGACCTTATTTGAGAGACCTTTAGCATAGATGGCCACATTTGAAGAAGTCATCTAGACTCTAATTGTAGCCAATGGGACAGAAACAAACACTTTTAGAGTGAGACTCATTTCATTGTAGACATCTACAACTGGTCAGGTCATTCCTCTCTTTTTTGTTGATGTAAGTCAAAGTAAGGGTGGACTAAATGCCTATGTCCATAATGGTAGGGATATAATTATGTGAAGTGACTCTCATTCATTGGGACAACATTCAGAGGGAAATATTTTCTTTTTCTCTTCAAAATTCTTCTGTCTGGGATTAATTTTGTATAGGAAAAGCAGAATTTTTCTCCACAAATAACATTATGTTCAGCAAGAGGTGCATCTCATCACAGATCAACTTTCCCATCAGAAAGAGTTTTAACAAAATTTACAGCCAGCCCTATTCCTTAATCTTAAACAGCTACAAGCAAAAACATGAGGTGTTTTTTTCTCTCACTGCCAGGCATGTAAACACTTACTTGAGTATGAGAGTCATGTTCTTTCCAGATTGTATCTTACTATTATGAGATTAATAGTATTCCATTTTATTTTGTAATTTTACCAGATGACCTTTAATAATATTACATAATGGGTCAAACATTCTTACTGTAGATCTGAATTACCTAATCTGTACAATGGTTTGGCAGTTTGCATTTCATCTCTTTGTCCCCAAACAATGGAAAAGACAACAGGAAAGACTCTTTCACTTCATACAAGTAACCACTTCCACATTGTAATCCTAAATATTTCTCTAATTTCTGGGTCAGCAGGTACTTGGCAAATCATTAAGAGATTCTGAGATTTTAAATACACCATTCATTTTCATTGTAGTGTGTCTGAAGGAACCTAGCTGTCTGAAGGCATATTTGAGGATAAATCTAACAATATTTATTCTATAGCTTTTTTAGTTCTATTCGATATTTGAAGTACAGTCCTGTTTTTTCAAAAGAAAAATGCTTCCTATAGCATAATACAGATCAAAATTCCCCTGTAATTTTTTCTCAGAAATAATCAATTTCTAAATTCTAGTTATTAAAAGTTCTCTTGAACCTTCTCATTATTCAAATTCAAATGAAACAAGATCCAAAGAGATGGTCATTACAATTTAAGAGAAGATGCCTATATTCTATATACTTTAGTCGCTTTTAGTAACTTTGGTTATAGTCTACATCTGTTGGTCTAATTTCAGAACTCCAGGCCATTCTCAGGGATAATGAAACTCTTGCATTAGGGAAAATACACTTCAGTTTGTATCTTTCCCTAAGTTCTAGGGTGTGATGAAAAGCAATAGAAGGCAGAATGATCTTAGGAGCTGGAGTGACAAGCTGTGAGCCCACTGTGCTTGAGAGGGTCCAGAGAAGGGCGACAAGGATGGTGAAAGGACTGGAGGACAAGCCCTACGGGGAGTGACTACAGGAATTGGGGTTGTTCAGCCTGGAGAAGAGGAGGCTCAGAGGTGACCTCATTGCTGTTTACAACTACCTGCAGGGAGGTTGCCGCCAGGTGGGTGTGGACCTCTTCTTTCAGGCTGACGACACCAGAACGAGAGGACATGGCCTTAAGCTACGCCAGGGGAGGTTTAGACTGAATGTTCAAGAGGGATGTTGAGCTGCTTGAGAGGGTCCAGAGAAGGGCAACGAGGATGGTGAATGGACTGGAGGGTAGGCCCTATGAGGNGAGTTGGACTAGACGATCCTTGTGGGTCCCTTGCAACTCAGAGTATTCTGTGTGATTCTGTGAACTTCTGGTATCAGAAATAGTCCCTGTTCAAAATAACTCCAAATTCATGTAGTCATTGTTATACTAATCTGATTTACAGTGCTCAAGACAGAGATTTCCTGCTACCTCAATCTCTCTGCCTCTGCAATATTTTTGTCCAAACATTGATTTTTTGTTAAAGCACTAAACAAATCCTGAAAGAATCACTAAACAAATCTGACGCTAGAGTTTTCTTTATTAATATATAAATCAATAAGCATAAAGGAATACATTCAATAGAACAGGAAAAGCTGTTATAAAGGAGATATCTTAATTACAACCTCAATTAAAATTATCCTTCAGCTCTGTATGGCCTCTTGTATGTAAATCATTAGACAAACTGTATCCTTCTATGACTCAGAGCCTAAGTTCTTAAAACTATCAGTTATGGTACTGGTATTTTCCATAATCTTTCTGACATACTATCAAGAAGGGAAGGTCATAGAACTGGAAAGGGCATACCAGTCATTAAGTTCAGAATCCTGATATTGCAGTAAACTATCTGTAGAAATCTTTAATTAAACAATCCAAATGTGCCTATGGGGACATCTTCTCAGACTGTAACTGTTCTGTTTCATGTCCAGCTATCTCTATTTACTTTTATTTCAGAATTGAAAACTTGATTCTAAATAATTTTACATTCCCTTGTTCTCATTCCTCTGATATATTAAAATGATTTTCCCAACCTGAAGTCAGTTAATACAACCTTTATCAAATATCTGTGTCGTTCTTCTGCACTATTATTTTTATCACTACAGGGACTTGTAAGAACCTCTCCACAGGGTTTGCTTTCTTTCCATGATGTTTGTTAGAATCCTTCTATCATTTTTTCACTGTTGCATGTAAAACTAGTCTAGTCAAATCTTGGACTCACGTTCTTTCTTTCATTAATCTTTACTAGGAAATTTATTTGGACATGTTGATCTAGTTGCTGCAAGAACTGTATTTATAAAATACTTGCAGTGAATAAATGAAGAGACTGAGATGGCTACAGGTAAACAGAATCACAGAATTAGTAAGGTTGGAAAAGACCATAGAGGTCATCAAGTCCAACCTATCACCTGTACCTAACCTGTTGCCGTCCTGCTACCAACACACCATCCTACCTATAACACACTACCCTAATATGTAGGTCATGCCACCAAGTATTGTAGTATAGTATTAACCCTGTGGGGTTAGACCATACAACCAGTTGTGAAGGCATCGTCCTCTTTCCAGAGCTTAAAAATACTCTGTGCACCTGCAGAGTGCTAGGTTAAAGGTAATATACTGTCTATTTGTGCCTTAAACTTTATTTCAACTCCAGTAATAAACATATGCCTGTGAGTAGGAGATAAGCTAAGTGTCAAAACAAAAATTTTTACTATTTATGCAGTTATATGAAGGAATACCTCAGAACTACAGTGTTTTAGGAATTATATGAATTAAGGGGAGAAAAAGGAACTCAGAGACATTTCTGTTTATCTAAGTATAGCAGTCACAAGGCAATTGATTTAAGGAAAATGAGCTGGAAGACTCATGGTAACTGCCTCCAAGCAGAAAAAAGTTTATTTTTGGCCCAAGAGCCAAGGAAAGAGGCACAGCAGTGCCCTCTGCCCTGTCAGGTGCCAAAAGAGAACCGTTCAGATTTGTCACCAATCTTTAACCCCTTGTCTCATGCATATGCAAATCACACCATGAATACTCATCCCTTCAACATTATGTCAAATACCAGCACTTTGACAGAAGTCCTTCAACCAATTAGCTCCAATGTTGATCATTCTTTTCCCCTTGTTGTGGCTAGCACTCACTTTTGTTTACCTTCAAGTACTGCAGGACAGTGGTTTTCACCCTTAATATTCAACCTTAACTCTCAGGCCTCATGAATGATTTTGAAATCTACTAATCCTTCTAAAATTCAATAAAATTTATTAAATTTTCACTAATTCACTAAAATCCCTAAATCTCTATGCCCTTACCTAACTCTCCAAAATTTGTAATTTTCTGAACCTCCAAATCACAATGGTAAGGGAAATTTAATGAGTACGTCAATCTGTGGGCTCTTTTCATTTGTTCTTATAGAGATTTCAAGTTTGATGTTGGCATCATTCTAAAAGCACATTGAAGTAACATAATAAAAGTTAGTTCATGACCACAACGAGATACACTTCTCAGGGAAGTTGTCAAAGCACCAAACCTGAGTTCAAGAAGTGTTTGAACAATGCCCTCAGGCATACAGTGTGATTCTTGGGGTTATCCTGTGCAGGAATAAGTGCTGGACTCCATGATACTTCTGGGCTCCTTTCAGCTCAGGATATTCCACGATTCTATGGTACAGGAGAAAGTACTTGAGCATTCTGAGGAACCAGAGTCAATTTTCTTTTCTCAAGATTTTCAGGTTCAGGGATTGGAATGTTGATTTAATTAAATCCCTACACTATGCTCATTGCTACAATGAAAATCATACACTTGCTTATGTCATCATTCTTATTGTTTAAGTCACCAAACTCAAAATGCAACTGTACACATTGTGCAGCTCTACCATTTATTATGATTATGTATAACTCTCTGGGAACTCTTAACACACAGTGTTGCCTGTATTATGTGGTCTTCTTTACAGAACTACTTTTTACTTTTCTGCTTGATTTTTTTTCATCATTCTTATATTTAAAATATCTTTTGATTCCATTTAACACTTTACCATCTGCACACAAGAAAATACCTTGGAACTGGTCTGCCTATGACTTCATACTGCCCACTAATTAAACTCTGTTTTAATAGGAAATTCTTAATCACCCTTAGTTTTCATACTAGAAGGTGGTTGTATTTGCAGTCATTTCCCCAGTAACTTCTTAAAGGACAGATTTACAAATGAAAACTGACAGTACAAATGATATTGCATGGTTCCACATTTATCCCTTCACAATCATTCCCAATCAGATTTTTGTTATTTACAAGAAACAGTACTTTGTTATCTGCTACTTGGACAGATTTTTATCTGGAATCCACAATTCAAGCTGTGTCCTTTCAGTGTGCACTGCAGTACAGAAATGCAGGAAGTAAAAAACAAACAAACAAACAAACAAAAAAAAAACCTCCAAGAGAGATTGCGGTGGGGAAAAAAAAGCTTTGCTCCAGTTTTTGTGTTAATGTAGAAGTTTTTAACAAAAACATTCTGGATTTGAGCAGAAACTCAATGCAAACTTCTCTTGGCCTATTCAAGATTGAAAAATTTAAAACAGAAGTCTGGAAAGTGACACCAAAAAATGATGTCATAAAAACTTGTTTTATAACATTATCACCTGAAAAGATATTTCTTACAAGTACCTCAATTTACTTTCAAGATTTAGATTTTAATCCATGGAAATGAGGATAACTTCATGTTGTATTAAGAAGGCTCCTTGATAGATGATTTGGTCAGGCTGAAATATTGCTAAAGCAGCTTTAATGTTACAGATAAGGGAAAATTATAAAAGGAATAGCTCATTGAGTATGGTCTTGGTTGAGAGGAAACTTTGCACACTTAGGCTCTCTTCTCAACTCTGTGATGCTGAATAAATAATTTCCATTCTATTCCTGTCCTTATTCTCTTTTTCTACTATGTTTCATCTCATATTTTGGACTGTGAGCTCCTCCCTGTGAGTAGTTTCATAGAATCATCATAGAACCATGAATTGGCTTGGGTTGGAAGAGACCTTAAAGATCATCTAGTCCCCATCCCACTGCCAGGGACAGAGACACTTTCCACTAAACCAGGTTTCTTAAAGTCCCATTCAACCTGACTTTTGATACTTCTAGGGATGGGGCATCCACAACATCTCTGGATAACCTGTGCCAGTGCCTCATCACACTCACCATAAAGAATTATGTCCTTATATATAATTTAAATATACCCTTTTTCAGATTCTTTAACCTGTTTTGGCTTTATAATAATGAGGAACAATTAATTATCCAAGTTTTTTTGAACTGCTGTATGATAAATCTTTATTATTTACTGTTTCCATTTCTTTCAAGAACTGCATTTTAAAGGGCGGTAAGAAAAAGAATTGCTAAGAATGTCTAAACTACTTTGTAATTGATTATATTGTCCATCTTCTGGCTCATTTGTCCATGTCCATTTTGCCAGCACACTATATGACCTGTGTATACTCCAATCATATCCCAATTTTTTCTCTAACTTCTGTTTCCTTGAGCGATGCGTTACAGTCCTCTTGATGAGACTTTCAGAGATACTATTCTGAAAAGATATTATTCAGTCTTTCCATTACTTCTTTGTAATGGAGTCTTGTCCAATGCCAGTGGATGAGAGAAGGTTTCATGTTGATTACACTGGCTGTTATGTTCCAGTTAATGCTTGTTTTCATTCTAACTACCAGTGGGAAAATTCACCCCATCCACATTATATACAATATGATATAAAAGGTACAGTAAATGCCAGCAATCTGATTGCTGTGGCTTAGCTTCCTCTTTCAGCCCCAAAGGTCCTGCATTTGAAATTCTGGTGGTGGCATTATAAAATCTTCAAGTAATAAATTATATCAAATCAGAGTCGAGGATAGGAAAGATATGATGTTCTTAGGATTTCTGGCTTGGATTCAAATCTCTTGCCATGCCCAAAACATCGTTTGTGAGACTCATAGACAAGGGGTAAGACAGTCTGTTTTCTGGTTAAATAAGTAATAATTGAATCACAAAATAGCCCAGATTGGAAGGGACCTTGAAAGATTATCTTGTCGAAACATTCATAGCAAAGATGAGACTATATATAACCCAGCCGCATTTCAAAACCTCCCGTTATGGGAACTTCATCACATCCCTGTGGATGTTATGGCGGCAAATGATTGTTTTTACTGTAAAAAGCTTTCTTATGCCAAGGTGAAACTTATCCTGGCACAACTTGCTTCTCATCTTCTCCTTGTGTTTCTTTGTGAAAAGATTCCATCCCTTCTATAGCTACACTTTTAGTACTGGAATAATATCATGAGGTCCTCCTGAATATTCTCTTCTCCAGAGAGTAAAAACCTATCTCTTCAGTTTTTCCTCATAGGCATGCATCCATAACTTCTGTATACCACGCAAACTGGGACTAAATCCATTCCTAATAACAAAGTGCTTGAAAACTACGAAGTATGAAAGAGTTCCTCTGAACTCTGGTCCTAGTTGTTCGGTCTGGCAACACACTTGCACTATGCAGCAGTGATTATATCGTAGATACCTCTACCTTAATCCTCCTCTATTCTGGTGTACTCCTCAGAGTTATCAATTATTGACTATGGATTAGCAATTTGAGGTCAGAAGCCTTATTATGTGGAGAATCAGCTTTAAGAGCTGCCTCAGGTGGTGCTCTGAGCAGTCAGGGAAGAGGATGGAGTTTAAGGGTTACCAATTTCATTATCACATTGCTGTAGGTGGTAGGATAAAATGTATGTACTGATACAGCCATGTATCTGTACATTAATGGGGCACAGCTGTGAAAAAAAAAGAAAAAGGAAAAAAAAAAAAAAAAGCATGTAAGTTCAAAACCAGTGGGAATCATACAGATGTCAGAAAAATTCTGCCCTCATGCTGTTCCTGGAAAGGAAGAGGAGATGTGAAATGTATGTAATACAGCTTATAGCATATATCAGTGGCAGAATTAACACTGAGCTGCACATCATAAAGATATACATCATTCGTGGCATACTCAAAGAATACTAGTGGCTTTATTGATGTCATTGTTCTCCTCCTCCTATTTCCCCAATGTCTAAACCCAGGAATATCTCATTAAAACAAGTCTTTTCAGGGAGCACCGGGGAGTATGGAACTACAAAAAATTGCTAGTAAAACAAGAACTGCCAACTGAAACCATCAAGATCATTATCAGGAAAAGGCTTCAAATGCTGCACATGTAAGAGGGACGGTTCTGAGTGCTAATGAGCATCCAGATACAACAGGTATTTTCTCACCCCCTGAGGAAGGGTCAAAAGTAATCTGACAAACTCAGTGTGCTTCAGCATTGGAGGAAGAATAGTCATGAAAAGGTCCACAGGTGCCAGAGAGAGAAAATCTTTAAAAATATGCTTAGAATGGAGAACTAAGATGCAGGCAGGTTTGAGGCAAAAATACATACGCACATATGCACGTATATGTGTATGTGTGCATATGTGTGTGTGTTTATCAGTCTTTGCTCTTAGGCTACCTGTGACAGAACAAGAGGACACTGTCTTAAGCTGCATCAGGGGAGGTTCAGGCTGGATGTTAGGAAAATCTTTTTCACAAAGGGAGTGATTTCCCATTGGAATGGGCTGCCCAGGGAGGTGGTTGAGTCAGCAACCCTGAATGTGTTTAAGAAGAAATTGGATGCAGTACTTAGTGCCCTGATGTAAACGATAAGACAGTGTTATGTAATAGATTGGATTGGATGATGTCAATGTTTTTTTCCACCTATGATAATTCTGTCATTCTGTGATATATATATTTTAAATTTTTGCAGACAGTTTTATTCAATATACATGACAAGAGATCAAGCTCAATAATTCAATATTTTAAGGGTGATATATGAAAAGAGCAAAATAAAAATACCTTCCCTACCACTGTTGACAGCCTACTCTTACTAACTTCCACTTCCATGCTTTTAATGCTTGCTGATTACATTATCACATCATGGGAATCATCTGCCCAAGTGTGGCTGATCCTATATTCATGACAGTTTAGTAATCCCAGCCATCAGACCTCAATCTCTCTTTCAAGGTCTCCCATCTCTCTGACTACACCAATTTTCCTGTGGCAGGACTCGACATATGATAGACTTAGAACTTCTGCCAGGAACAGGTACCACTACCCAAATACAATGACAGTGAGCCACAGGCTTCTTAGGATCAAAACATCCTCCTCAAATCAAAAATTATTGTAAACACTTTGAATTTCCAAAGTTTTTTTATATGTTGATACAGATTACAATCATGTTCCTGATTCTTGTAACTTAAAATATAGAGTATGTCAAAAATTTTTGACACAAAATTCTGCTAGAATTGGAGAGGTAAACAAGATAAAAGGGGGGGAATAAAAGGGAAAAAAAAATAAGCAGCCTAAGGGAAAAAAGAATGAAAACCAAATAAGATTTGGGAACTGAATTCAGCGCCCGTGTTCTTGTATACATGTATTTATTATCCATCCAGTTCTCATACCAACAGGGAAAAAGAACTTCTTCCAATACAAAATGTAGTATATAAACACCAGTTCCCTTAGTACTTCAAGGACAGATCTCATTTCAGAGGATAAAGAAGTTGTGTTAGACTGTGAGTTACCCCTACAGAACAGGTTTGTGGTTCTGGACTTTGGGGATCGGGAGGATGACATGGAGGGAGAAGACCCCCCACCTAGTAAACCTAGTAAACCTACAGGATCTACCTCTTCCACTAAGAGAATCAGAACCTCCAGGCTCAAAGGGAAGAGGAGGGTGGTGGTTGTCGGGGACTCCCTTCTGAGGGGAACAGAAGGGCCCATCTGTCGACCGGAGCCATCCCACAGGGAGGTATGCTGCCTCCCTGGTGCCCGAGTATGGGATATTACTGAGAGGCTGCCAAATCTAATCCAGTCCTCAGACTATTACCCCCTGCCAGTCGTGCACACTGGTAGTGATGAGGTCAACAAGAGGGCAATCAGGGAGATCAGGGAGGAGTTTAAGGAGCTTGGTAACTTGATCAGTGGGACAAGTGCAAAGGTAGTCTTTTGCTCTGTCCCTGTAATGGCGGAATTGGACCCTGGAAGCAGCATGAGGATCCTTGCTCTTAATAAATGGCTCAAGGGCTGGTGCCAGCAGAGAAAC
>WEKX01006818.1:49725-60247 GCA_013390025.1 Pitta sordida
TTCAGGCTGACAACACCAGAACTAGAGGACATGGCCTCAAGCTATGCCAGGGGAGGTTTATACTGGATGTTAGGAAGAGGTTTTTCACACAGAGAGTGATCGCTCATTGGAATGGACTGCCCAGGGAGGTGGTGGAGTCACTGTCTCTGGAGGTGTTTAAGAGAAGACTGGATGAGGAGCTTAATGACATGGTCTAGCTGGGGGTGTAGGGCTGGATGGTCCTGTGGGTCCTTCCTGGTTCGGAGTGGCCTGTGCGCCTGTGCGGGAACTAGGTTTATGTTCACCGCTCTGGAGTGTGTGTTTGATCTCTGTACGGGCATTAGATGGCACGGGCGTTAGCTGGTGAGTTGGACTAGATGATCCTTGTAGGTCCCTTCCAACTCTTAGTATTCTGTGATTCTGTGATTCTGTGAAAGTGCATTAGCTGACATTGGTCTGCAAGGTGGATACCATGTAGAATTAAAAAGACTGATAGCAATACACAAAATTCCTATCCCAGAAACTCAAAGCACTTGCAAGCAGTTTTTAGGAGCAGGTGAAGCAGTGAATAACAGAATTTTAGTGGATGATGCTAACAGCACCTGGGGAAAGGATTTTCGAATTTGGATGTTAAACAAGAGTGAAGCAATCTCAGTACAAAGTGATAGACACACTGGAGTGTAGCAAATGTTCCACAGCAAGGCAAATATTTTTATTTGGTGAGTATCTCACCAGGAGACACCTTGTTATGCTGTGACGAAAAGCCAGCATTCCTTAATCTTTCCTGTTTCTCCTTCTTCCTTATCCCTCATTTATTCTCACCTCAAAAGTCCTTTTCAGCTTCTCTTTTCTCACTCCCTCAAGGACAAACACATAGAAAAACCAAGGTGTAATTAAGAAAAAAATTCCAAATCTCGACAGATGTTCTGTATGTAAGGTATTTGCTTTCCAATCAGACCTTCAAACTAAAAATAAAAATTGGAAAAAACACCATTCACTCAGAAAGAGTGGTGAGAAATATGAAACAAAACGAAAATACCTACCTGAGCTGACTTCCTCAGCTCCTTCCTAAGGACAGGACAGGCACCAGGAACCATAAAGCGGTATTTAACTAGGACTGCATGAACCCAGCCTAGGGCCAAAGGCATCCAAAGAACACAACAGTTCAAGCAAATTTCATATAATTAAGAAACTACCAGCCTGCTACAAGCTGGTTTGAAGACAATACAAATTTCAGTAGTGACTTGAAAAGTCTGAGGACAAAGCCTTCGATGTATAGTTTCTGCTGGACATATTAGAAAATTTATGAGTTGGACTAGATGAACCTTGTGGGTTCCTTCCAGCTCAGAATATCCTGTGATCCTGTGATCTGTTCTTTGGATAGATATTACTGTACTGAAATAAGGCAAATTAAAGATTCTTAATGGGTTATTCAGAGAATCATCATTACATCTTCTCTTTGCAGTTACATATGAAGCATCATTTTCTCAGTTTTCATGGAATATTCTTGGGAGGATAATTTGTTTGTTTGTTTGTCAGGTTTATTATGCAGATACCTGATGCTTAAAATTCATATTCTAATGGTGAGTTACAAGACTGTATCCTGTCACTGAACCAATGAAGTTCTGATACCTTGATTTTCAGCGCATAACTATTAATACAAAAATTATCTATTACTCATGTATTTATTAAACCCAGCCATTTTGACCAGTGTTCTTGTAACATTTTGGGGAGTCACCAGATGGCACTAAAACATTAGAAGGTGCCAAAAATCATTACATTTCTTGCCAAGAAATGTATTACTTTGCAATAATATCATTTTCTATCTATTTCAGCTGTAGCTTGGATAATATACCCTTTAAATTCCACTGAACTAAAGAGCCACTGGCACATAATCATTTAACCAGAGAGCATCAGGATAAATGTAAACACAGAGGTCCCTCATTCAAAGCCATTACACCACCAAGAATGTTATTATCATAATTTTAACCTTCAGATTATATTACTTTCAAAACCATCATTTTTTACTGCTGTGGAGGAGGTGGATTGGGTGCTGATCGGGCATGGCTGCTGTGGCTGCTGTCAGGGAGTGACCATGGGAAAGTCTTATCTCCATTTTCTCCATAAGGAAGGGAGCAAAAAAGAGCGAGTCCACTGTGCGCTGGGTTTAAAAACCTCTTCCTTCCTTGCTCTGCTTCCACTCTTCCTCTTCCACTCTTCAGCAGCTGAGTAGAGTTGTCATGGTTGGAAACATGAAAGAGTTTTGCAGCGACTTCCGGCGAGAGATGGAAGAGGTTGTCGGCAATGAGTCCACCTCCAGGGACAGCCATGTGGCCTGGCTCCAGCTGCGCCACTGACGTGTGGAGAGCCACACACCAGGAGTCACGGGGCCGCTGCACACACCCAAAAGCTGCCACTACGCTGCCCCCAGCCCACGAGATGCCCAGCTGCTGGGCTGCCGCCATTGCCTCCCATCCGCAGCCGCCAGCAGAGCCACGGCCGCCGCTGCATCCTGGGGACTGCATAGAGAGCCTGGGTGATGTCTGCCACGTAGGACTCCCCACTGAGGCTGCCCCACCCCACCAGGATCACACAGCTGGCCAGCGCCCAGGGGATCGCACTCACCACCATGACCAAGGCGGATGGGGGCAGACACCATGCATGCCTCTGACGACACAAAAGGACCCAAGAGGAGAAAAATGGGAAGGAATTCACAAATCGGTACACATTGGAAAATATCGCAAGCACTAACCCATGACAGATATCCACAACATCTCTGGACAATATGTGCCAGTGCCTCACCATATTCACAGTAAAGCATTTCTTCCTAATATCCAATCTAAACCTTCTTTCTTACAGCTAA
Organism: Pitta sordida; assembly: GCA_013390025.1. Taxonomy (NCBI): domain Eukaryota; kingdom Metazoa; phylum Chordata; class Aves; order Passeriformes; family Pittidae; genus Pitta; species Pitta sordida. The sequence goes on from WEKX01006818.1 coordinate 52,568, forward strand.
AAGTCATTCCACCTTGTCCTGTCACTACATTTTTTTATGGGAAGTCCTTCTCCAGCTTTCTTGTCTTACAACAAATGGAGTAGATTAAGTCATATTAAAATTTAGAAAAAAATCTAAAACCTTAAAATTCTCTTCTAAATTGCAGACCCAAACCATTTACCATGATGTTTGGAAGAAATAATGTCCCATTCATCTAGTCATTTTTTAAAAATATAAACAGTTGAAAATTTAAAGAACTTTCAAGTAAATTTTGACAAAATAAATGGTCGACTTTATAAACTATAAGCAGACTGGATCAGTTTCACCTGGTATGCTGAAGTCTCCCAGGAAAGTAATATAATTTGTTAAAATATTTACTTCGTTTTTTCCCTTCTGAGAATGGGAAGGACAGAGCAGAGAGTAGAAAAAGCACAGTAGTTCTTACTGAGGTCTTGAGAGCCTAAAGTAGAGATAAGGCAGTTTTTTGAGTTAACAATAATTTTTTCACTAAAACTTGCCTAAAATCACTTTTGTTGTGGGAATTTTTCAAAAGACAGGGAGAGTATACAGAATAGTATTGTTGTAATTNCAATACAAATTTCAGTAGTGACTTGAAAAGTCTGAGGACAAAGCCTTCGATGTATAGTTTCTGCTGGACATATTAGAAAATTTATGAGTTGGACTAGATGAACCTTGTGGGTTCCTTCCAGCTCAGAATATCCTGTGATCCTGTGATCTGTTCTTTGGATAGATATTACTGTACTGAAATGAGGCAAATTAAAGATTCTTAATGGGTTATTCAGAGAATCATCATTACATCTTCTCTTTGCAGTTACATATGAAGCATCATTTTCTCAGTTTTCATGGAATATTCTTGGGAGGATAATTTGTTTGTTTGTTTGTCAGGTTTATTATGCAGATACCTGATGCTTAAAATTCATATTGTAATGGTGAGTTACAAGACTGTATCCTGTCACTGAACCAATGAAGTTCTGATACCTTGATTTTCAGCGCATAACTATTAATACAAAAATTATCTATTACTCATGTATTTATTAAACCCAGCCATTTTGACCAGTGTTCTTGTAACATTTTGGGGAGTCACCAGATGGCACTAAAACATTAGAAGGTGCCAAAAATCATTACATTTCTTGCCAAGAAATGTATTACTTTGCAATAATATCATTTTCTATCTATTTCAGCTGTAGCTTGGATAATATACCCTTTAAATTCCACTGAACTAAAGAGCCACTGGCACATAATCATTTAACCAGAGAGCATCAGGATAAATGTAAACACAGAGGTCCCTCATTCAAAGCCATTACACCACCAAGAATGTTATTATCATAATTTTAACCTTCAGATTATATTACTTTCAAAACCATCATTTTTTACTGCTGTGGAGGAGGTGGATTGGGTGCTGATCGGGCATGGCTGCTGTGGCTGCTGTCAGGGAGTGACCATGGGAAAGTCTTATCTCCATTTTCTCCATAAGGAAGGGAGCAAAAAAGAGCGAGTCCACTGTGCGCTGGGTTTAAAAACCTCTTCCTTCCTTGCTCTGCTTCCACTCTTCCTCTTCCACTCTTCAGCAGCTGAGTAGAGTTGTCATGGTTGGAAACATGAAAGAGTTTTGCAGCGACTTCCGGCGAGAGATGGAAGAGGTTGTCGGCAATAAGTCCACCTCCAGGGACAGCCATGTGGCCTGGCTCCAGCTGCGCCACTGACATGTGTGCAGAGCCACACACCAGGAGTCACGGGGCCGCTGCACACACCCAAAAGCTGCCACTACGCTGCCCCCAGCCCACGAGATGCCCAGCTGCTGGGCTGCCGCCATTGCCTCCCATCCGCAGCCGCCAGCAGAGCCACGGCCGCCGCTGCATCCTGGGGACTGCATAGAGAGCCCGGGTGATGTCTGCCACATAGGACTCCCCACTGTGGCTGCCCCACCCCACCAGGATCACACAGCTGGCCAGCGCCCAGGGGATCGCACTCACCACCATGACCAAGGCGGATGGGGGCAGACACCATGCATGCCTCTGACGACACAAAAGGACCCAAGAGGAGAAAAATGGGAAGAAATTCACAAATCGGTACACATTGGAAAATATCGCAAGCACTAACCCATGACAGATATCCACAACATCTCTGGACAACATGTGCCAGTGCCTCACCATATTCACAGTAAAGCATTTCTTCCTAATATCCAATCTAAACCTTCTTTCTTACAGCTAAAAGTCATTCCACCTTGTCCTGTCACTACATTTGCTTTATGGGAAGTCCTTCTCCAGCTTTCTTGTCTTACAACAAATGGAGTAGATTAAGTCATATTAAAATTTAGAAAAAAATCTAAAACCTTAAAATTCTCTTCTAAATTGCAGACCCAAACCATTTACCATGATGTTTGGAAGAAATAATGTCCCATTCATCTAGTCATTTTTTAAAAATATAAACAGTTGAAAATTTAAAGAACTTTCAAGTAAATTTTGACAAAATAAATGGTCGACTTTATAAACTATAAGCAGACTGGATCAGTTTCACCTGGTATGCTGAAGTCTCCCAGGAAAGTAATATAATTTGTTAAAATATTTTCTTCGTTTTTTCCCTTCTGAGAATGGGAAGGACAGAGCAGAGAGTAGAAAAAGCACAGTAGTTCTTACTGAGGTCTTGAGAGCCTAAAGTAGAGATAAGGCAGTTTTTTGAGTTAACAATAATTTTTTCACTAAAACTTGCCTAAAATCACTTTTGTTGTGGGAATTTTTCAAAAGACAGGGAGAGTATACAGAATAGTATTGTTGTAATTGCTGGATTTGACCCTGTGTGAGTCAAGATACTCAAAAGGTTCAAGGGACACACTTGAAATAATCACCCAGGTGTAGCAACAGTGCCCCTGAAACAGCTAACTGTAGCAGATAGTGGGTGTCCACTTATAGAGAAATTTCATTTCATGATTCGTGCCAGTATGGATCCTGCCCTGCAGCTTACAACTGCACTTGCTCGGAAACCACCCCATAAAGCCAAAGTGTCCCAAGCCATTCCCTGACCCCCATTCTCATCTCAGGATGAGTGCAAAGCCACAAACTGACCACACTCTGATATCCATCCATCATACTGTGAGTTTCTGCATTTCCTTCTGCAATTACTTCTGCAAAGTAAGGAGGTAACATATTTTTCTCTGGAAAAAATCACACACAGAATCACACACAGAATCACACAGAATACTATGAGTTGGAAGGGACCCACAAGGATCATCTAGTCCAACTCACCAGCCCGTACAGAGACCAAATGCACACCCCAGAGTGGTGAACATAAACTTAGTTCCCTCACAGGTGCACAGGCCACTCTGAGCCAGGAGGGACCCACAGGACCATCCAGCCCTACACCCCCCAGCTAGACCATGTCACTAAGCTCCTCATCCAGTCTTCTCTTATAAACCTCCAGGGACGGCGACTCCACCACCTCCCTGGGCCATCCATTCCAATGAGCGATCACTCTCTGTGTGAAAAACCTCTTCCTAACATTCAGTCTAAACCTCCCCTCCACTGAGTGATAGATGAAGCTTCACAAATACACGCTCCAGAAAGCATCCAATCATTTTAATAACTCCCACAACCAAACAGAGTAACCTTGAAGTATTTTGGAATAGTTGATAAATCTCTCTCTCATCTTAAGCTTATTTCTTTGCATGACAAATCGTTACTAAAAACTTCAGCTAAAGTTGGGTAAATGCTTTACAGACCTTCAATCATGAACTTCAAAGTTTCATTAGCTTGGATTGCTCTGGAGCAGAGATTGCTTTTGAAGGGTTGTCACCTTCAGAGATACTTTTGCAGTGTGGAAAAAATCTCCTAGCAGAAAGCCATTCTGGGGTGCTCTTTTTCATCTTCCCTCTTGTGTTTTCTATTTCAGGCGGAAGTGCTGATTGCTGTTTTGTTGCTACAGATGCAACTCTAACAGTCTAAATATGGCAGCATTGAAGAAGTTCATAAACATTAATTAATGTGTTCTCATTACATCCCTCAGAGGAGAGTGACGAAAGAGCAGGGAAGGTGTCTTGGTATGGATCCAGAGGTGTCAATTTTTACCTCTCTTCGGACTCATTCCAAACGTCAGTCCCAGTCAGCTCAGCTATAAATGAGTACCACAGCAGTGGGGCTGAGGAGATCAAAGACATTTGGATGAGATATTAACCACATCACTCCCTCAAGGAAGGTTAGCAACCGAAACTGTTCTCCTTGCCCAGACGTGCACAATTAGCCCTTGTGATGGTGTTTTGTTGCCACTCTATATAGAGCTGTTTCTATCCCCCCTCTGATGAGAACACTTGGGGCAGAAAGGGATAAAGACCCAGATTGTCAAGGCCTTTGAAGCTCCAAATCTCTGTAAACTCAGAGAGCGTTAGCCATACAAACACATTGAATATTTGCATCTAAGGGACTCATATCAATTCTGCAGCAGAACAGAAAATTTACCCTGAATCATAAGTCCAGTCAAATAGGATATTTGTTTTCTCTTCTGCAAATCTTTGATGGTAAAAGTAATAAATACTCCAGAGATTCATTTGACTGTGTTAAAAAAGAATCTCTTGAAAATGCATGTGCATGGTCACACAACCAAGAATAGTTTGTTTAGTCATAGGAGATGAAAGCCAATAAATACTGCTTTGCATTCAATGCCTATCATATTAATTATTTGCATTAAAAGATCCAACATTGTTTTCCGCATGAGACAAGACAGTTACTGCCTTTCAGAGCTTACATGAGACCTTTCATTCAAAAAACTCACAAGGTGTTTATAAACAGCAATTAATTAAATTATTAGAAATTATAATATGTCTTCATAGATAGAAAACTGAGGTACAGAACTCACTGTATCACTCAAAGCATCACTTAACTGATGACCAAATGGAAATGAAAAACAGTATTACTGATTTCTTGTCCTGTACTCTAATCACCAAATCTATTTCCTCCTAATTAATAATCTATTTGTTTTTACTTTAATGAACTATAAAGAAATAAAAAATTGTCTAGATTATTCCAAGGTGAGTGAAGATAAAAAGGCAAAAGGAGTTACATGGCCACCTATATTTCTTCTAAGTAATTCATAGGTTCACAGGTTATTCCGAGTTGGAAGGGACCCAATTCATTACACTGTAAAATAATCCTTCAAATTTTGTGGCAGTTCAGGTCCAGAAAAGCCCGCGATAGCTGAATTCTGCAAAGAAGCATAAAATATATAAGTAAATGAGCCTTGTCCACCACCCTGATCCCTCAGACCCAGAGCACTGGGAAACATTGCCTGCCTCTCACCACATTGTGTGCTGGGACAGGGGAGTAAAGGACTTCTCTGCCCCTCCCTGCCACTGAGAAGGGACGGGGGAGCTGAGGGAAATGTAGCTCCTACTGCCATGCCATGGGGAGGCTCCAATCCTCCCATGTCTTCCCACAGCATGGTGGGCATGCCTTCCTTGGGTCACCCTGGGACTGCACGGACAGGCAGCAGGCACCCAAGGCTGCCCCAGGACTATGCCAGGTGACAGAGGGCATGTAGAGCCACCCTAGATCTGTCAGGTGGCAGCAGGCACGTGGGTCAGCCCTGGGGCATTGGTGCAGCACTCTGCCAAGCTCCCATCCCTCCATGGCCCCGGTGCGAGCAGCTGCAATAAACCATTGACACCATGTTATAAAACTTCCCGACCAACACTCGTAAGGGAGTGAACTGTGGGCGGCCCCGAGGAAGGGAGAGGCACAGCCCCCCATCCCAAAGCACAGGTTAGTCCCACCCCCCAGCCCAGCAAAGACACTTACAGAGTTTGTGCAGCCATCCAGGGTTCATGTGACATGAGAAACCCCACAAAGGACTGACGGAAGGTAATGACGTCTTCACGGGGAAAAAAAAAAACGCAAATATTTGAAGCCGCAAAATTTGAGCCGCGGAGAACTGAGGGATTGCTGTATAAACAAATCAATGAAAATTCTGAAAATTAAATGCTCCATCATTAGTTAAATAGGGAGAAGTAACTGTCTAAGGGAAAAATAACAGGTTCTTGTAGCATCATTTAGAGACCAATTACACTGAAAAGTATACTCTTTTATCAAATATTTTTTGTACTCTACTAGCTACACTGGAATGAGTGAAGCAATAAATACATCAAAATATGGAGGTAAACAAAATCATAAAACATCCAACAAAACAATTGAAACACCCTCAAATACATAAATATTTATGAAGCAAGAGGTACTTTTGAAAAACCCAGCAGGTTTGATTGGATTGAATAGTCCAATCAAAGCACTGTGTGTTTATATGATTGAGGAAATAGCAACTACATGATATGGAAAAGAAACAGTGGATATGCAATGGATTTCAACTTGTTTTGTTGTTTTTAAACTTCCCAGTACAAAAAAAGGATGACTTTCAGTGTGATATGAAAGTGGCACTTAATTTCCAGATGCAGAGTATTGCAAAAGAAATCTACCTAATTTAGTTTTATATAAAAAAAAAGAACCATCAGTAGTACTCATTTGACATCCATAGCTTTGTCCATCTGGATGGGGACCCGCAATCCTTTCCCTCTACTAAATAATTTTGTAGGTGCTCCCAAGATACAGAGCTGGGAAATCTTGTCCTTTTGCTAGACTGTGAGGGATCTAGGTTGGTGTTACGCTCTGGGATGTGCTCTCGGCCTCTGTACGGGTGTTAGGTGGTGAGTTGGACTAGATGATCCTTGTGGGTCCCTTCCAACTCATAATATTCTGTGATTCTATGATTCTGTGGTTTTGTATATAAAGGCAACAGTAGCAGTTACATAATCAGAGTCCTATGGAATTAACATAAAAGCAGAACAGAAGAGGGTAGATATTTTCAGTATTTTCTGAATATTTGCAAGTTCTCCTAATTTAAAAATCGCGAGGGTCATTAAATCAGACTACCTATTAGGATCTTGCATGCATTATAAATACATGATATTGTGCATCTCACTGGTGGCCACCAATAAGACAGAAGGAAATGAAATAAAGCTTCATCAAGTGAGACTCAGATTGAACATTAAGAAAAAGTTCTTCACTGGGAAGGTGGTCACTCATTGACACAGGCTTCTCAGGAACAGTGTCACAGCACTACGCCTGTCAGAGTTCAAGGAGCACCTGAGCAACACCATATGATTTGGTTCTAGGCAGTCCTTTGAGGTGCATACACTTAGACTTGATGATCCTTATGGGTTCCTTCCAGCTGGAGAAGTTCTTTGATCCTATGACACATCATTTCTTGCAAAGACCTCAGTAAGTTGTGTTGTCTGAAGCACATCTTTAAGAATGTTTCCTAGCCTTATTTACAGTCTAGGAAGATGGAAGAATTCAGTGATTTCCCTTGGGGTGGGTCTCTGGCATCCAGCCAGGGTCAAACCACGACATTTGGTAGCAGAGGATGGTTTCGATCTGTCGAGGTATGAGAGAGGATTATAACTGGAAAGGGTCACAGGCAAAACAAGTGCTAATAGTTAATAGTTGTAGTTAATGCAATAGAATAAGATTGTGTGAAAAGTACACTGTAACTGTGGTGGTGGCTCTAGGGGTAATTGTAATGTAATTGTAATGTAATTGTAATGTAATGTAATTGTGATGATGGGCACTTAAGGTGAACTCTATGTATAATGTAAGTTAGTGTTATAGATGGATTTGGAGTTTGATAATTCCCAAGTATGTTATT
>WEKX01006818.1:60561-80163 GCA_013390025.1 Pitta sordida
CTCTGGCATCCAGCCAGGGTCAAACCACGACATTAGCTCTATGTAATTAAAAAAAATTGTCATCTCTTTCTGAAGGGGATTTTACAAGTAGCAGGTATTGTAACAAAATCATGAAAAGTTATTTGGGCTACATAGGTTAAGATTTACTGATATTTCTCTCTCCTCCAAATCCCTAATGTTTTCCTGCCAATGTGGAATGTATTTAGAGTTATACAGAGAATTTTCAATTAGAATTTCCATCATAAGAATTTGAAGTACAGTAGGATATTTTCTTGTGTAAGATGACAATTTTGTGAATATTAATTCCATTTCTATATAAAACACACAACAAATAACTGGTCTTATTATTTTTCACTGGAATGGACAAATTATTTTATATACAGTCATACCTCCACATTTGCGGATTATGGGTCTCCTTGGGTCCCACAAACATCCCAATCCTTGAGCACAAGCACATAATGAATATGCAAATCTGCCACACCCATCTCCCTGCCCCCCCTCTGCCCTGAAGCACTGGGGAGTATTTTCAGCACCTCCCCACAGCTTCTCACAGCACAGGGGAGCAAAGGGAAGAGTTTCTGAGCCCTCTCTGACTCAGGAGACCACCAGAGAATCCCTGGGTTTCCTTTTGGCCATCCTGCCGCTTTCACTACCACCACTGCTGGGCCACTGCCGCCATATATGATTACATTTCTCCCATGGTGGGGAAGCTCTCCCTGGGGCTGCGATGGGGCAGGGGCTCAGCAGTCCCCGCTCATAGTCCTCAGGCTGTCCCGAGAAATTTGCTGGTGGGGACAAACACTTGAGAGCACCCCATGCTGAGATACCTAGGGGGAGAAGAGATGGGACAACCTGGTCCTGGCACATACGGGCAGGTGGGGTAGAGGGGGAAGCAGAGGCTACTTCCTGCCGTAGCCCCTGTGGAGGACGTTGCAGTGCTGGGGAGTGCTTTCCCTAAGGCTACGTATATCACCAGGTGTGTTGGGCACCTGGCGCACAGCCCCCAGCGACACAGAGTGCTTGGATTCTGCCACAGCTAGCACACCTTCCACCATTGGCATCACCTTCCTTACCTGTAGCCATGGAGACAGTAACACTGACACACACATGCACAGAGGCAGTCCCCGCTAGCAGTCTGTAGGTGCTCCCCAAAAAGGCACTGGTGGGGACAAACACTTGAGAGCACCTCACACTGGTACACCCGAGGGGAGAAGCGGCAGGATACTCCACTTCTGGCACGAGCAGGCAGGCGGCCCACACTACCTGCTACGGCAGAACAGGACCATGTCGTGCCATGGCACCACAGGAGAATACACCGCGTGTTATAAACCTTCCCTGCCACATAACCTCCACAACACTCTTAAGGGAGTGAAATGTGGCGGTCCCCAGCTAGTGAGAGGTGCTGATTTCCACCCTGTGGGGGCATGCCAGTCCCGCCCCACAGGGATGACAGCATTGTCCCTCAGCTAAGCAGAGGTACTGTGCGTGTATCGACCAGGAAGCTGCGTGAATAGCTGAATAATATTCACTGAAAAATGTCTGCAAATCTGCAAATACACAGATTAGTAGGCGCAAATACTCTAGGTATGACTGTATAACAGCAAATTTTTTTGGATTAGTTTTCTCTGGTATTCAAATAGCTCATTCACGTAAGATCGGAATATAACTACAGGGACAGAGTCTCCAACCATTTCTTGTGCCATGTAGTCTTTGCAGAACTGGTATTGACATTTACCTTTCTGTGATGTTCCAGTAACATCATCTGTATATTCATTACAGTGCAATTTGAGCATCACTTCAGTTAAACCAAAGGAAGGAACTTACTGTTGTTATAGCTCTCCAGTAAATAGAGAATGTCATGAATGAATGTTTGCAGATTCTGGTACTTTTTATAGATTGTGGAATTTGGATGAAAATAATGTATCAGACTGATCTATCACATGAAATTAACCTTTTTACAGGCCTTATTGTCTCTGTAGGTTGGTTCCTAGACTTTATTGTCTCCACAGAATCTGCAGGGTGCTTCACATGAGGTCATTTTGATTTGAAGGGTTCTAGTTACTTTATCAGCATGGGTTTAGTTAAACACTGTCTTTTTCCCCATAGATGATTTGCTGCAGCAGGAGACCTTCATGCTTCCCAGCCTGGCGGAATACCATATTTTCAAAATTTCAGCAAGCACTTCAAGGAGACTTCCAAAGACAAACAAATCAGTGTGGGGTAGATGAGAGCACTGAATGCTTCCATAGACTGATCCTGTCTAGCACTGAATACCTGAAAATAAATTTTAGGATGTTCAGACAGGTCATAGTTTGTCTCTGTACAGAAGCAAAGAAGAAAACTACTGATGTATATGATTCCCATTATAATTATTCCTTTCAGTATTGTTGAAGCGATGCATGATATCTGTCAGCTTCTGAGAACTTCACTAAATAATCACTGCAAAATTAGGCTGGATTCAGGATCTCCATGTGTAGATTTACTGTTGGAAAAATTATATAGCCAAGTGTTGCTGGTCTCTATCTAGGGTGTGTAACTATCAAGAAAAAAATAACCTTTTTCTTTAGTTGTGTGTAGATTAGATCAGCTTTGTTGACCTTATCTTGGCAGGGCACTAAATTCCATGAAAGGCCTGTGAATGGAGAACAGAGGAAACAGTCTCCATTCCACACTTCTGCATTGCACAGCATATTGGCCTGAGCAACAGGGAGAAGGGTCTACATGCTGGGGGCTGCTCACGAGCTGTAATTCCCCAAAGAAGTATTGGGGGAGACAAACCTCTAGAAAAAGAGGAGAGGAGAGGAGAGGAGAGGAGAACAAGATGTCAAGGTCGTGCACTGTCCTATAAATATCTTTACTAAAAGAAGGTGGCCCACGTCTTTATGGAAGACTATATACTTTATAGTCTTCTTTTTCCAAGAGAAAACCACTAGAAAATTCATCTTTCCCTCAGATATAAAAACAAAATCTGTCAACCCGCTGAATCTGTCTGTCCTATCACAGCCCCTGTTTTACACATTTGCAGTTCTGATCACCTCCTCTGAAGAGCAGACCTTCTGTGTGAAGCTCTGGATGCTTGGTTTGAGAGGGTGAGGCTACAAAAAAAAAAAAAAAAAAAGAAGAAAAAAAAAGGGAGCAGTGGTTTGGGGTTTGGTTTGGTGTGTTTTTTTGATATTGCAGTGACAGGAATGATATCCAAATAAATATAAAATGAAAGGTCCAGGGATGCAAATTGTTTGCAAGGGAAATCTTAGAAGGAGAAAAAAAGCTGTCCACAGATATTTACTTATTTTTCTAAGCAATGACTCTTCTAAGTCAATGTCATCTCAGCCACGGATTTAAAATTAAAGTGCTGCTTTATGGTTGTATATACAGCTTAAATGTCACCTTCTATTCATCGTGCTTATTTTACATCTAAACTAGTTCAAAGTTTTCTGCATAAAGGAAAAGAAAAACATTTCTAAAAGATTGTTTGGAGCTACACCTTGACAGATTACATGGAGGTTGAGTAAATATTCTTTGCCAGAGTACATACTTGATCTTACTAGAACCTTACTGCAACAAAGCACTTCTATTTTGGGAACTCCTTAAATATCCATTATCCAGAGAAAAAAGGTAAATTATAGTGTACCAGGGCACACATGATGAATGTACAACTGCTTCAGGATTAATGTGGCTTTTAAAACTATTTACAGTTCAAGAAACTATTAACACACACTGAAGATTACATAAATAAAAAAACAAGACATTAAAAACACAAAGTACAAAGGGAAAAAAACTTTTGAAGAAATAAACAGGCTTTGTGTTTCAATAAAAATTTCTTTGATGTTTTGAAGAAGCAGTTTCTAGATTGTTGAAGTTTTGAAAAATCTCAATATACAGGCAGATTTAGGACCTTCTTGATTTCCTGGGTCATCTGTATACCACCAATATAATAGTGCCGTAACCTTTTTCATATGATCTAGGTTCTCTACTGGATTGTTGCAGGCCTTAAACATTATGTTTTGGTCCATGTTAAACTTAGGAATAGTTGTCCATTGACCTCAAAATGCATTAAAAAAGCCCCCATGGTCCTAGATGATGGCATAAAATTAAAGTAACAATTACAAAATATAATGCACTATTTTCTTAATAGGTATATTCTGTTCAGCATTTGAAGAAGAGGGAATTTACAGGATGGTCTATGTCACTAAATATGTTCATTCAGTGTAGACAATCAGATGTGAATCAGTCAGTCGTATCTTCCTTCTTATTCAGAGAAACAAAACATGCACAAATGAAATGCCACTTGGGTGTCAATTTTAGGATGGGTAAAAAAGTATGTTAGAGATCCTCCATGGACTATATATATATACATTCAGAATCTGAGAACGTACTCAGTTGTACAGATATATCTTCCAACCCAAATTAAATTTGACTAAGCCCTCTAATATAAACCTAGACAACTAGTCTACAGTCCTGATATTTATATCTGTCTATGACAAATAAAACTCATTTACAGTAGAGCAAGGAAGATAGCTCAGCCATTATCTACCTCTATCCTCTATGATACTTTTATTTCCTCAAACACCTTATTCAAAATAGTCAAATTAATAATTTCAGATAAAAGTAAATACAGGTGGAAATTCTATGGAACTGGTGAGATTCTATTAAAATATTTCATAATACGAAATATTTTCTGTTCTGCTAGATAGAATTTTTTTCTGTACTTACACAAAGGTAGTAATACTTAACATTTAATAAAATAAGCCACTAATAACTTTTTTGCACAAGTTGGAATTCACTTGCTATATTTTTTGGTGTCCTGGTTTGAATGCATTTTTTTTTTCTTCTGGCAGAGGGGTGGCTAACTAGCAGAGGTAACGCTAGCCGGTTCCTGGTTGGGCCCTAGTTGTCTGCCCAAGGTCAGGCCAGTCAGAAAGACAGAGGCACCTCGGTGATAACATATTTAAGAAGGAAAGAAAAAAATGTAGAAACAGAAAAGAAGATGGCCAGAGAGGAGCTGTGAGAGGCTGAACAGCCATGAAGGCACAGGGGCCAGGCCAGCCGGAGGACGGGTAGGAAGGGTTCCAGGCGTCTCACTGCTGCTTGTGGAATGGTCCATGGTGAAGTAGACTGTCTGTCTGCAGCACGTGGAATAGAGACAGAGAGAGACACCAGAGATGCAAAATCCACCTGTGGCCATGCTGAAGCTGGAGAATCATGCTGGAAGCTGCAGATATCTTCGAGCCCACACACTTGGAGTAGAGCTCGGCAGAGATCCTGGACACACATTTTGTGACAGAATTGCACTATAGTAGAATCTGATCTATGTACTTTGGGATAGGCTCATGAATGAAGCAGTGCAGCCAGTGCTTAAAAGACTGCATCCTGCGCTGTGACTCTCGGGCAACAGAGAATGGAAGAACTGTTGCTCCTGGGTCTGGACTCACGTTGGGAAAGGGTCATGAAAGACTTTTTCTCTTGTGAGAAAGAGAGGATTTTACGAAAGGCAGAGAGATGGTTTCTTAGCCTAAAACTGGTCAGAAAATAACAACTGCCTGGCTTTTCCCCTACTCCTGTTCCCCCTTTTGTCTCCTGGAGGAAAAAAGGGAATATGATAACTGTTGTAAGAAGAAGGAGGGGTGGGGGAAGAAGATTGCCTTTAATAAGATGTTTCTCACATTAAGCTCTGATCTTGTTAGAAATAAATAAATCCTTTATATTCCCCACTTGTAGCTTGTCTTGTTTTGCCTGTGATGCACCATTTTTTCTTTTTTTTTTTTTCTCCGGGAGAGGTTGTGGGTGAATCTCTGGCATCCAGCCAGGGTCAAACCACGACATTTGGTTATAAATTGGTTTATATCACTGATTCTGTAGCAGTCAGCACTCAGAAGTTGAGAAAAGTCAAACCTATGGCTGAAAAAATCAGCTAGAATGTGCAATGATTCTAGGCCCAGGTTGTTACTGCTGCTGTACTACACAGATAGTGAAGTGTCTAATGAGCAAGGAACAGGGTGAGGGCGAGCAAATGCTTTTCTCCATAGTTCACATTTGAGTAAGACTGTTGAGAATGCACTGATTGATATAGGACATGTCACTGCAAGTGCCCACATATCCAAAGGGCTCTCCTGCCAACTGAGTCCAGTTCCCCTTATAGGAATTTGGGTCAAGTCCGCTGCTGCTATCTCTGCCTAGTAACGCTGACATGATGGGATAATACAGAGAGAAATGTGTTATACCATCACTGCAGCCATCATGCTGCATCTGACCTGTCTTCATTGCTGCTAGGTACATGCTGGGATGAATCCTCACTCTGAACTTATATGGATCCAGACACTTACTGCTGGTGTGCGACTGAGCACCTCAGTATGACCTTGTGTTCATAGTATGCACTCATGAAAGGAGTATTTGGGATGCAGCAAAGACCCAAAAAAAAGGCCCAACAAACCTTTTTAAGATACATCCATATCTATTGAAAATGCCAAACAAATACAATAGAATTAAATAGGGTGAAAAATTAAGATTAAAAAACATATTTTGATATTGATGATGGGTAGTGAAAGAGACTTCACTTGTGGGACAGTGTATTCATCAGGAAATAGCTTCCAATTTACTCAAAACCATATGGTGTTGACAGTTGTGTGAGAGGAGATACTGAGGCAGGTACTGTCTGACAAGTTCTCCAATGGAATTGGTGTGTAGAACATGGCTGTGTATTATTTTGCAAATGAAGACTCCACCAATATTTTCATACCCTGTAATAAGACTTATCTGCTTATTAACAGTTTTTCACATGGCAGATCAGAATTCCCCAATCAAAATCTTATAACTGGACCTTAAGTCATCTGTCTGTACCTCATTTTGTTCAGGAAAATTTAGTGCCCGTTCCATATTTCTCCTGCTGTCTTTGTTATAGATACAAAACACTGCACATTTTTCTCTTTAGTGTGGGTTTCTGTAAGTTTCATTGTATCCATGGTGCAGAATATGAGAATTGGGTCAGATGTTTATACGATAAAGACTTTTCTCTCCAAGGTATTTAATTCAATAACTATATTGATACCTTCATGCTACACATTTATTAGGATTTCATTCTCCCCAATAACACAGTCTCTTCTGTAAGAACTGATTTATTGCTGTAGTAGTTTATTAGAGAGATATGTCTAAAGATTTATGTCGAGTGCATGTTTTGTATGGTAGTTTCATTCAGAGACTCACTAACAAGAATCGAGGAGATAGCAAGGAGACTTTATTCAGCTACACATGAAGAAAATAAGTGGATTAACAGAAAAGAATTTCAACTGCTGGATTTCAATCCATTCTTTGTATCTTAAGTGGCAGGTTTAATGAGGAACCAAAGAATGTGGAAAGCTGCACCCTAACATTTCATTTGTCCTCATTCATGATTCCAAATGGAGCTTGGAATTATGGTTAATAGTTAATGGTTATCAGATGGTGCCAATGTTCAATAGTTTATGTAGCCACGTTAAAAACCATGGTGCTCTTCAACAAAAAAGTTCTCCAGAGTCTGATGACAATCACAGGCTCTACTTTCTTCTTAGAGTCCTCACCACAGGCGATTTCTCTGTATCTCTGTCCCTTTCTTTGCCTGTACCTCTGCAGATCTTTGTTTCAACATTTTATGTGTAGTTTTACAAACTTACAAGCTTAACCAATATGCTGTAACAAGGACTTCCACGGCTTGATTCCAAACTGAGCAAAGACCTGTGTGCTTTTATTAATTTATAACCTGCCACTTGCTACCTGGTTAGTGATCCAAATTCTTAAATTGGAATAGACAATAAGGAGTCATTTTTTCCTAATAACTCACCTTTATTTTGTAGACCTCTGTTATACGCTTTCTCAAAAATTCCTTTCCCAGGCTGAAGAGGCTAAGTATACTTGGCCATCCCTCCTACAGAATTTGCATACTTTGGTAACCCAAAAATGAAATCCTGTCTTAAAATCTTTTTCAGCTTTATCAAACTCTTGGGAAAAAAATAATTTATCTTTTTTTAAAAATGAGAAGGAGAAAAGGGAAAATAACTTTATGTGGTGATAACATACACAAATGCATCACAGATTTCTGTCTCTCCCTGCCCTTATCTTAACCCATGAGCCTTATGTCATATTTTCCCTTCCTTGTTCTGCTGAGAAGGGAAGGGATAGATGACCTTTGGTGGGCAATGGGAGTCCAGGCAGGGTCAACTGACCGCAGTGCCACATCTCTACTTTTGCAACTCTTAATACTTGGTCCTGAATAATTGTCAGAGATTTTTGTCACCTCTCTCTTCATATTATTCCAAATCCCTCACTAATTTTTTTACAGAAGAGTCCATGCACAATTTCTTTTGGTCATGCAAACTCCTGATTTATTTTTTTTATCCTTTAAAACCTTTCTTTACTCATTTAAGAGCCTTCTCTGTCTGTTTGGTGTCCCTGAAGACCTCTGATAATGGACATTGTTGACAAGACTTCAGAAAATCCACTTAAGCATCACAGCTACTACCACATATGAAGTCTATTAGCACGCTTTAATAGGTGTGTAGGACTCCAAAAGATTCCTGTTTCAGAGGATGCTGAGCTCACTGCTACTGCACATATGGATTAAGCAATCATATCACACTGTGCCTCAAGAGCACTTATTGTTTATTAACACCTTTCCATTGCATTTGTGTTGAGAAAGACAAAACACCTGCTTCAGTGAAGTAACTCCTAGTACAGGTCCTGATCCTGAACAAATACTGACAAGAAAGCCTTTATTTACTTTCTAGAGCATTCTTAAGCTAGAGCATCCATAAAATACAGCAATTATATAAAATCTGTGTGCATAGAGTTTAACTAAGTCTGCCCTAGATGAAATCAATCACTGCTATGATTATGCCCAGTAGGATTGGCAGAGTAATGTACTTCCAGGAGTAAAAGATGAGGAAATAAAAGCAGGGATAAGAAGGGGAAAACACTATTTTTTTTCACATACTGCTTATGATGTCTTCACATACCTCAGTAATGATTTTTGCATTAAAGGGATGACCTATCTGCCAGGACAGGTCCTCATCACTCCACCTTGGTCTGTCCATATGAATTTTCGGTTACCTGGCTCCTCATCACAGCTAGCTGGGAAGGCAGAAGGCACTGGACACATGGAACCACCAGGACATCCGCCTGGCTCTTAAGTTCCTTCCTTTCATTCCAAGGCTAAGATTACATGACAAGGACAAGTTAAAACACAGTGTAGCTCTGAGCATCTACCTCAATCCCTTTGCGAAAAAATTGAATAGTCTTCACAGAATTCAACTAAGTTGGAAAACTCCAACTTTTGACCTAACACCACCTTGTCAACTAGACCATGCTACTAATTGACACATCCAATCTCTTCTTAACTACAATTTTAAGGAAAATCAGTTCTGGACTCAAGGTTTGCTTGCAAGCTACAGAAAGATTTATGTTTGGCCTCAGGAACAAGGAAAAAATACCACTGACCAGCAAAGTGTTCCCTTGCCCTTCTGAGCACCAAAAGGCCAAAGGCCAAAGGGATAAAGCCTTATCTCTCTCCCCTGCTTAAGGACACCTGCCTAATACATATGCAAAACACCTAATGAATAGTTATCCCATCAAAATTATGTCACAAATTTTCACTTTGCTTTAAGCATTGGACCAACAAGATCTGATGTTTTACATTCCTTTGCCCCCTGTTTTGACTAAAACTCTGCTCTGTTTATCATTCTGTGCTGGGAAACTAGAAGTTCTTCCTTTAATATTCAGCCTTAAATTTCGGGCTTGGCAAATGCCTTTAACACCTACTAATTCTTCTAAATCTAAATCTTCTAGCTATTTCTCTAAAATCTCTAAATTTCTAAGTATCCAAATTATACCTATTTCACTGAAATCTATGAATTTCTAAATCCTCAAATCAATACCTTTAGAGACAGTGACTCCATTACCTCCCTGGGCAGCCCATTCCAGTGCCCAGTCACTCTCTCTGTAAAGAACTACTTCCTAATGTCAAACCTAAATCTCCCCCGGCACAGGTTAAGACTGCGCCCTCTTGTCCTACTGCTGATTGCTTGGGAGAAGAGATCAATGCCCATCTGGCTACAGCCTCCTCTCAGGCAGCTGTAGAGAGAGTGTAAGGTCTCCCCTGAGCCTCCTCTTCTCCAGGCTGAACATCCCCATCTCCCTCAGTCACTCTTCATAGGATTTCTGCTTCAGTCCCTTCACCATCCTCATTGCTCTACTTTGGACATGTACCAGCACCTTGATAGTCTTCTTAAATTTAGAGGCCCAGAACTGAGCACAGCACTCAAGGACTGGCCTAACCAACGTTGAGTTCATTATGATGGAAAAGTCAGCCGTATGCAATCTATGACATAATGATTAATAATTGGAGGGTTTTTTTGAATTCTCATACTTACAAATTCCATTCATTTCAGGAATATAAAATGTACAGAACAACAATCATCAAATTTAACTGCAATGAACATAGAATAAATATAATACAAGCACCTTTGCAAGTTTATTATTTTATAGTAACAGAAAATAAATACAATATTTTCTGGGGCTAGATCACAGAATATTCTGAGTTGGAAGGGATCCAAAAGGATCATTGAGTCCAACTCCCAAGCAAATGCCCATACAGGGATCAGATTCAGAATACTGGAGTCGGAAAAATCCCATCTCTCTCCTTTTCCAATTTTATGCAGTTCTGTGTTGACCATAACTGTGAACTCTTGACTACAGTCACTCTATTTATTCAGAAGATCAACATGTATTCCACTTTTTCACAGTAGGAAGATCTGCATGAGAGAAGAGAACACTCAGAGTTGTTTGCAAAATAAGGGTAACACTTCTTTCAATGTTCTCCCACCATCTGAAGAAACAGTTAGGGTAACTAACATATTTGCAACCTTTTGGGCTTTCAGGGGGGGTTGGAAGTGTTTGGTTTTGGGGATTTTGGTGGGGTTTTTAATATTATTCTCCTTCTGCAACACAAAAGTGGAATATATTCTCTGGGCTTTTTTTGTTTGTTTTTCATTTCATTGCAAAGAGAAATTTAAAGTGTTTAAATGTTTAAAATGGTGACAAAATTCTTCAGATCTCTTTAGAGGTGTAACTTTCTTATTCACGTCTGGTTTCAGCACACTATAACTGGATTATGAAATCACTCCTGTCTGATGCAGATTTATGAAGGGAATCTATTTCAGATTGATGGGATTTGATTGACTTTTGAAAGCTCATGAATATGGATTAGCCTTAAACGCTCTGGAATCTTTGGTGTTAGGTGGCATTTTGCCCACCACCTTAAGCAAATAGTGAAGAGCTTTTATATTAGAAGGTAGGTACAGAACAGACATTGAATGGCAACTTCACAGGATAAGGACAGAATCTAAAGAGGAAGGAATAAGATAAAAGAATATTAAGAGAGTATTTTCCACTTTAGTACAGTGGTAAGTGTCCCTACCTAGCGTGTGGGAGACCCGGGTTCGATTCCTGCCAAGGACGCAGTGTTAAGAGTTGGACTCGATGATCCTTGTGGGTCCCTTCCAACTCAGAATATTCTGTGATTCTGTGATTCTAAATGCTTACTGGAGGGGATATTTTAGAAGGAGGAGACATGAGATAAACGGAATGTCTACAATTTTTATATGAGAAAAACTTGGAGTTACACTCCTGAGTCCTGAGTCTTTCACATTTTTTCATGGAAAAAAAGAAGAAAGAGGACCTGTAGAAGAAGAAAATATGGGATCAAATGAGGAAATTAAAACTGTATCAGAACATATATATATATACACATTTATAAATTCACAATACATATTTATGGATTTTGTTAATATTCCCACTTTCTTAAGAGGAATGATGAAAGAAAATAAAAACACCAGCAATTAATGACTTACAGAACTTTTTGTCATCGGAGATCAGTACAGGAGTAAGGAGATACCTGATTATAATAATAGGAAGAAATATCTAACCAACATCGACTGCAGATGTTCACACACACAGAGTCACAGAATATTATGAGTGGAAGGGACCCACAAGGATCATTTAGTCCAAATGTTGTTTTTAAATGGCATTGATGAGGCCAAGGTTTTAGCACATCCCAAAGCAGACTGTATTTTTTGGTAGATTTTGGAAGTATGCTCAAACACTACAAGAAGGCACAAGAAATAAGTTAGTATAATATGAGGTTTAACAAGACTAAGTGTCGCGTTCTTNGATGAGGAGCTTAGTGACATGGTCTAGCTAAGAGGTGTAGGGCTGGATGATCCTGTGGGTCCCTTCTGGCTCGGAGTGGCCTGCTAGACTGTGAGGGAACTAGGTTTGTGTTGCCACTCTGGGATGTGCTTTCGGTCTCTGTACTGGTGTTAGATGGGGAGTTGGACTAGATGATCCTTGTGGGTCCCTTCCAACTCATAATATTCTGTGATTCTGTGATCTGTGCATGTCCAGATGTGACTTTTCGTGGAAAAATGAATTGCAAAAAATTGAATCCACAAAGAGCAAATTCGCAAACAAGCAGGGGTTTGCTGTATGTCATGTGGCCTAATTAATGTCAGTCAGATCAAACTTCATAAATACTTGTTTTTCCTTGCTTAAATCATGTCATTGTGGCATATAAAACCAAATAAAATTATTATTATTCCCAGTGAGAGACAATACATTTATGAGGATATTTATAAAAAAATAAATATTATTCCAATTAAGAGAACCAACAAAGCAGTCTTAAGCAGTGGGCCTGGTTGTTAGAAACAATTTGTCTCTAGAGGTAATGTAAAGGTCTTATTTCTCTGTCTCTAAACATAGTGGGATCACAATGCTGACACATCTTAAATGTCGCTGCAAAGCAAAAATCAAGTTGGTACAAAATTTGAAAGCACTGCATTTCATTTCAGCTATTTTGCCTGTGGCTCAGCATGTCTCCTACATCAGGACTGAGAAGCAAAGCAAACCCAAAGGAGACATGCCACCTTGCAAAATCTGTCCTTTGACTAGCTTCAAAGCCTGGTTTTTGGTTTCAACAGTCATTAGAAAAGCTTATTTCTTAACTAATTGCTACTAGTTGACCATTGATTTTTCCCCAAATCACATACAGAACTAAGACAAGAGAAAGATCATTTTCACCTTGTAATCACTTTTGAGAATTCTTTCTTGAACTTTGTGAATTGTGTGAATAATCTGTATCTCACTGGCTTCTTACGGTCCCTAGTGGCTGTGTTGAAGAACAGAAAAATCAGATGATGTTGACACATGATCTTTTTGACCTTCATGACATTTTAGGACTCCGAGGAGCCTCCTGAAACATGTTTGTTTCATGATAAAAAATGTTAGATAGCTCAGGCATTACTTGTAATATTATGAAATTTTTCATCATCGTTGTGTACTTTCTCTGAACATTTTCCAGTTCTAATATAAATTTTTTCAACACAAAGGAACCAGAAAAGTTAGACAGTGTTCAGTGTGGGGCTAATCATGGGTTTACATAAGTAGCTTCTGTTTTGTTCTCCGTTTCTTTATCTGTTTTTTTGTTTGTTTTTTTCTTTTGGTTTTGGTTTTTTTATTGTTGTTTATTTTTACTCATATTGAATGGATGTTTTCAAGGTATTATTTATCTCAGCCCCAAGGTCTCATTCACCAGTAGCTACAGCGAGTTCAGAGTATAATTTTGCATGTGAAGCTAAAATTGTTTTCCACATACGTTGTTTTACATGTACTTACATTTATTTTCATCTGTCATTTTCTTACCTAATCACTGAAACTTGTAAGGACATCCTGCAATTTGCTGCAATACATTTTATCCTTTCTACCTTGAAGAACTCTGTGTCATCAGCAAACTGCCACAACATGTGCCCTTTTTCAGATCATTTTTATCTCTGTTACGCTGCAGGTCTGAGAACAGCATCCTGTACGACTTCACTGTTGACCTTCCTCCACAGTGAGAGCTGATCCCTAATCATTGCTTAGTCTTCTAGATCTTGTGATACTTTCTATTTTTTTTTATTTGGATGTAATTTTCAGGTTTTTTATTAATAACTGATTTATTCTAAAAAGATTTAACATTGCTGCTTAGTCATTCCTACTTTTTCTCAAGTTCATTACAATAGGTAATGTACACAGGCACTGCACTTTCCATGCAGTGTCTCTTAGTAGTCAATGCTGCTAAATTACCTGTTAAGTTTTAATTATCTTGTCTATCTTTTTTTACTTCTTTTCAAAAACCTTCTTAATTGTTATTTATTTTATTTAAATTTAGCACAATATCAGTGATGTTTTGCTTTAGAGAAGACCCTCACTTACCTGCAGTCCACATCTCCATGATTTCAATAATGCACAGTTCATTTTTTAGTGAAAAACAAGAAAAGAAAAAGTGGGGGGGAAAAGGGAAAAGTGTCAGTTTAATAGTTGAGGCATCCCAGTCCCATCCTATTCCATCCCTTCTCATCCCACTTTGCTAAAGGGAGGAAGTTAGAAAGGGAGCTATGAGTGGCACTGCCCTGCCCAGCCCAGCCGACAACGTCCCGTCTCTGAGGGGGGTGGGGCAACGGGTGGTGAATAATTGAATATTCATGAGTTCTCTCTCTTTGTGATTTGTGGTCTTCGAGGTACCAGTCTAGATTCATGGATACGCAGAAACTGGCGGCTCACGGTGTTTCGTTTTAAGGGGGTTTGGCCTGTTGTTCTTATTGGGGTGTTTTAACTGTCTTGAAATATATTTTCAATATTTTTACAAAAAATATTTGAATTGCTATGAAGGAAAAAAATTTTACTTATTCATCTGTCAGATCTCAGAGAGAAGTAGCAGTGATAAACCTCAGCAATCTAACTAGGAAAGGAGAGAAATGAAGGAGGGCTAAAATGTACACAAATACACATAGCAGGCAAAGGCAAGAGCAGGTGGATACCTGCAACATCTTATGGATAAGAGGATGACTAAAACAGGAGTTCCTACCCTTCAAATGTCAAGCCTGGAAAGAAAATTAATAAGTGATTATTCCTTATAAAAAAGAGATAAAAGAATCCTGTTGAATCCCTGAGTGATCTGTTGCCCCACAGAAACCACTCCATTATTCCTTTGTTCCTATCTTTGCCACAGAGAAGCAACTTATTGTTCTGCATGTCAAGTCCAGGTATTCAATATTGATCAATATCTATCTGTCGTCTGTTTTATCAATAGATCATCAGAGATTGGGATTTTGAATGGTTTTAATATATTTTAAATGTATATTTCTATTCTGAGGATCCAGTTCATGACTGATGCTAACAGGCATTACTGTAATAATACAAATATTCCTAAGGTAAGCAAGAGATGTGGTCTCCTGAGGCACAGGCTCCAGATGTCCTCTGTGAGAGCTGCCTTCTTTGAAATATATATTTTTGCTTTCATTCTTTCTTCAAATAAAAAGATACATACATAATGAAAATCAATTTTTACTACAGTGAAAATCTCAACTCCATACCACCTTTATCTCTCTATAAAGTCCTAGGGAACAGATTCCATTTAAACAAAAGGGGAACAAATCATATTTAATGTGACATTAAATATTGTTCCTTCCACTTTTGGCAAGCCAAAATCATTTATGTTCCAGATGCACTCCCTTTCAGAAAAATGCAACAGGCTCTAATTCCACTTGATACTCTGCATGTAAACCCCATTTTAGTAGTGAAAATCTAGACTAAAATAAAAATCAAAAGTACCAAAAAGAATATTTGGCCTTAAAGGAACTATCTCCTTTTTGAAAACCTCATACTGAGCAAACAAAAGCAAAAGTATCTGTTGATGTAATATTTATCACCTAAAACAGTAATGTTGCAATGATCAAAGAAAATATATCTACCAGTAGGGTGCTAGATATAGATGTTGTTAGTTTGAAAACAGGAACCATAAAATACTGAATCCTGAGTAAAATTTTAATGCATTAGACTCCTGACAACACCATGGTCCTGTAATAACTCTAGTAAAAAAGAAAATACTATTGTAATGACAAGAAGAATAACTTATGAAAGAATATAATTTTCGAAAAATTAAAAAAAAAGCTTTCCAGTATAATGCTTTCATGAAATGTCAACAGTGTGTTATGACAAAACAACAAAAAAGAAATGTCTTTTCATTCAACTTTTGCTTTTTTATGCAATCAAAGTGTACTAAAGAATAGGGAACTCTTTCCAAAAGACATGTTCATTTTCTGCCTCACCATGATATATAAATCTCAAACAAGTCTTGGTTTAATCTTTAATCTCCTTCGAACACCTTTTGCAGAGAGCGTAAGTGAACATTTGTTTACAGCAGCATTAACATTTATAATGTTGGATATGAGGCCTTGATAGTAAAGAAAATTTGAAGATTCAAAGAGAAAGAGCTGGTTTGCCTCTATTTATCTTCAAGTGTTTATCACAGAGATTTTTTTAAAAGGTGTCTTTAAGGTGAGGGAGGGCAGTAGATTGGATATGCTTTAGGAAGAGAGTCTTCAGTGGTGGTGAGGCATTCAAATGGGTTGCCCAGAAGAGCTGTTGAATCCCCATCTCTGGAAGTGTTCAAGATTAGGTTGGATGGGACTCTGAAGAGTCTGGTTTAGTGGAAGGTGTCTATGTCCATGGCAGGAGTATTGGAGCTAGATGCAGCTGGATTCTTTAAGGTCCCTTCCAATCTAAATCAGTTTTTAATTCCAAGAATCTATGATGACTTTTCCAAACAAATAGTTCTTACTTTTTTTCCAGCTAAATGATTTATAAGCATAGAGCTGGTACTCAGTGAAAGAGGTAGAAGCTATAGATGAGAATGTGAACTTGCTCTGAATAATGTTTATTGGTGGCGTTTTTTCCCCACTAATAAGTAGATTTTTTAGAGAATCTTACTGTTTTGTCATTATCTTCCAGCTGACACTGCCTATTTCTAGTCTAATGTCACGCAGTCAATGATTTATCTTAACAGAAGTTTTAACTTTCATGAACATAATGAGAGTGTCTTGTTTAAACCTTTAGTTTTCTACTGTTATGTTTCTCTGGATTTGGTCACCGAATTGAATTAATTTAATAGAGATCAAGTCAATTTTTTTCACAGTACTTTGATATCTGAAAATCATAACCTTACAGAAAAATTTGAGAGAAGATTTGGGTCTAGGCCACAAAGTGAAAATATTGAGGCAGTTGCAGGTCTCAACTGTGAACAGATTTTACTTTCTGCAGTTCCAGCAGGAACTACTGGTGCTTAACAGTTACCAGGCTGAATGACCTAATATCTCTTCTCCCTATTTTCTTTTACAGAGGTTTTAGTGAGGTTAGGTGCTAGCTCAGTGCTGCAAAGACATCAACATAGATCTCCAGAGTTTTTGAATCAACAAACTATAATAATGACATTACTTTTTATTTCCTAGTTCTACTGGGTCAATAATTTACTCTTGAATTTTATTAGCAGCAAACTATGATCTAGTTTCAGTTTTACTGCCACTTATGTCAGGACAGCTAGATCGTACTTATTCTCATTTCAGGTAAACCATATGCAAAGAAGGATGTTGATACCCTTGCCAAACAAGTGCACCAAGATATGTAAAGGACTTTTATGAGGACTTCTCGATCCTTCTGGTTTCCTTGACAGAGTTAATTTCTCCAGCCACAAACCAACCTGGAAGACACAAGCTTCAGCAAAACCTTCCAACAGTTGGCTGATTCCTTCATTACTGAGAAAGTTGTGTGACTTCCATTCAAAAAGTCATTTGAAACAACTTCCTCTCCCTCTAGAACAGAAATTCCATTAATTTATCCAGGTTTTACAGATTTTATATGATTTTCTCTTTTACCCTAATATTAGTATCTAGATGACGTTACTTCTCTTTGGACAAATCAGAGCCTTGTTTTCAAGTTTTTGACAGCACTCTTGTGTCATGTAATTTTTCCTAAGTCTCAATCCTTCTACTCTCTTTCTCTGTCTTCTAGAAAACTCCAGAAATTAATGTTTTCTAAGCACACGTTATACAAAGACTCATTTCCTTAGACTGTAAGAATAAAATATTCTGATTTCAATTGATTTCACACTTCCTTGTTCTTTGGGCAGAAAATCTGTCATCAGCTTCATTCATTCAAATGATATTATTAGCCATAGTACCATAGCCAAGCTATCTTTTTATAGTTTTTTACAATACTCAAAGACTCACAGAATATTCAGAGTTGGAAGGGACCCACAAGGATCATCACAGAATCACAGAATCAGTAAGGTTGGAAAAGACCATAGAGATCATCAAGTCCAACCTATCACGTATTACCTAACCTAGCCAAACCTGTTACCTAACCTGTTGCCATCCTGCTACCAACACACCATCCTACCTATAACACACTACCCTAATATCTAAGTCATGTCACCAAGTACATCATCCAACCTTTTCTTAAAGTCCAACTCCTAGGTAAATGCCCATACAGGGATCGAACCCACAACCCTGGTGCCATGAACACTCTGAGCTAATCTCCATGTCATGTCATCATCACTTCTTTTAATTTTTTTTTTTATATAACCTAACTCTATCCCATCATCCCATTATCTAGACCACTTCAATGAGTTCCTTCAGTTTATGAAGACACTACTCCTGAAAAGCAAAATGGCACCTCAAAATTACAGAGGAAGCCCATGGTACAGCACATATTTTATCCCTTAAATCCCAGTCTCACACTGTCCAGTCATCACAGCAATCGTGGTGTTTTTTCCACAATGCACAATAGATGCTGCCTTGTCCAAGACCTTGATGCTGTGATTGCTGTTTTATATGGTACCCTACTGTGGACCACTCCCATCACTGCTTTGACTAAAATCTGTGAAGGCTGTATTTTACCAAACCTGAAGAAAGCAGCAATCCCCGCCTCAGAGACAGAGCTCTGTTATCTTCAATCGCTATCACAGCAGTTAACATAACCATTATACTTCTTTTTTTTATCCAAGGAAAAAATTAAATATTCAGAGTATCATGCTGTTAGACTCAACATAGAAGTTCAATGAATTGTTCAAAGGCAGACTACACAATTTGTTCTTCTAGCTCTTGCTGTTTTAAAAATAAATGGTGTTTTCTAGCCAGTGTGAGCTGGTAAATGACCTGCTCTCCCTGATAACAGAGCTAAAGGAAGAGGTGGAAAGGCTGAGAAATGATCAGGGTAATGCAAGGCAAGTTGAATTGAGGGAAAGTGCGCTCTCAACCTCTGGGGACTCCTGGGAGCCCGAGCATCCACAAGCACGTCACATTCCTCAGTACGAGGTAGGAGAAAGAAACCTCGAGGATGAAGGGCAGTGAGAACAGGTCTCCTCCCGTGGGGGTAAGGCATCCCTCTCCTGTCCACCACCACCCTTTCAGATGCCACCCTATGAGTTACCCCTACAGAACAGGTTTGGGGTTCTGGATTTTGGGGATCGGAAGGATGACATGGAAGGAGGCCCCCCACCTAGAAAATATCTAGGAACTACCTCTTCCACTAAGCAAATCAGAACCTCAAGTCACAAAAGGAAAAGGAGGGTGGTTGTCAGGGACTCCTTTCTGAGAGGAACAGAAGGGCCTACCTGTCAACCAGACCCATCCCACTGGGAGGTCTGCTGCCTCCCTGGGGCTTGGGTACGGGACATTAGTGAGAGGTTGCCAAAACTAATTCAAC
>WEKX01006819.1:0-158482 GCA_013390025.1 Pitta sordida
ATAAACAAGAGCACAGAACACTTGTTCTCTTGTGAAACGCACAATTCCAAATTCAAATTCAACAGCAGAGTGTGGAAGCATCTCTGCTGTTACACTCAACTGAATCCTCCAAACCAGCTTTGATCCAGACCAAGTGTAAAACAAGCGCTGGCATAAAGTCCATGAAGTTATCAGTTATCTGAAGCCACTCTTCCCTTTCCCAGGTTTTCTGCACCTCCTGTGGAATGTGCCCCATCCCAGAGTGGAATCCATTGCTTTTCTCCAGCTGACCACCCCCATCACAAGACTTTCAACTGCCAGGTCCACTGTGGATCTCTCTTGCACCAGAGCCTTCCTGAGGGGAAGGAGGGAACAGACCAGGGGACCTTGAAGCTCGACACGCTGGGTGAGCTGCTCCCAGCACAGAACTGAGCCCAAGGCTACTCCCAAACAGCGTCATGGGGGAAAAGCCCCTCCCTGCAAGCTTACATCCAACTGTTGTAGCACCAACAGACAGTTGGTGGAGCACTTACAGATTTGAGAGCAGGAGGGATTCTTTTCCACAAATCTCATGCGTTATTCCTGAAAAAGGAATTCCATTAAAAATACTCCTCAGTCACCAAACGCTTGCTGCAAGGAGACACCAAAAGGTCTGTTCTGATGTGTAATTAACAGTTTCTGTGCTCTAAAGCATTCCTCCTAGGCAGGGGTATTTTATGCTGGAGTGGGAAAGCAAAGCTACTCTCCAGTGGACAACACAACTGCCAAAAGAGAGCAAATACTTCCTTAACAGCCTCATTTCACTTGATTCCTAAATTCTGGATGAGAAGGGGCAAACAAAGGAGAACAATTTTCCAGTCAGATCACTGGGTCAAAGAGACTTGATCCCCTGAATATTACTATTTCTTTTTAAATACAGCACTGCCCACAGGCATTTTGTTAAGTCACACAACCAATTCCCAATGTCCCGGTGACTGTGGCTCAAGCTCCTGGTGACAAACCGGGTGTCTAGAGCCACAGCTGGAGAGGAGACACTCACATGTCCTTGTGCAAGAGGCAGAAAGTCAGGAGTTGGCCATAAACAAGGGGTGCTGCAATTCCTCCAGGGGCCTAAAAACAAACACAAATAATTTGGTTACAGATACAAAGCACAGCAGGAAGCCAAGTTTAATGAAAACTGAACAAACCAAGGCAAAGGATTTTTTTTTTCTGGTCACATCACATCATAGGTCTGGGTAATTATTTTACATCAGTGCAGCTGTACCTTAAAATGAAGCTTCTCTGCTGCCCCTCTTAAAAACCCAAGTTAAGCTTTGGCTCTTGCCACACTTCAGCAGACCTCACAGACCATACAAGTAGGAAATAAATTGATTACAATACAGTGACAACATTTGGAAGTCTATAATCCTTTAAAAGCTAAGGAGATTTATAAGGCAAGGGCAAGGCCTGTGTCTGCAGCTGTTCTTACACAGATCCCTGTAAAAACAACACAGTTCCTGTAGCAGTTCCTCGCACTGTGCCCAGTGACACAAAGCCAGGCCAGGCTGTGTCAGTTCCCCTTCCCCCGGTGCCACTCCTGTGCCCCGGGCCGCTGGTCCCGAGCGATGGCACCGAGCACGGCCCTGGGGAAGCTGCCAGGGAGAGCTGCCAGGCAGGAACGGATCCACAGAGCCCCCACCTGCGTCCCCTGAGCCCCTGCAGCCCCAGGAGCCTCCCCGCATCCCCTCACCTCCATCTCCGTGTCCCCTCACCTCCATCTCCGTGTCCCCTCACCTCCATCTCCCGTGTCCCCTCACCTCCATCTCTCGCGTCCCCTCACCTCCATCTCCCGTGTCCCCTCACCTCCATCTCTCGCGTCCCGCCGCAGGGGCCCCTGAGGGGACGATTAAAACTCTTTGAACCCCGTCATTCCTGAGCAGTGTAATAAGCAGGATTTCTGTGTAATAAACAGAACCACACGTGCATGAGGGATGTGCTTGAGGGATAACAGAAGTACTGTACGTACTTTTCCAGCTTTGTGCCTGTTGTGATGGGTTTTAAAAGCAGTTTGACAGCGGCAGTTCTTTGTCTTTGTTCCCTATAAAATCCCCTGATGTGTGGAACATGTTTGCAGCCCAGTTTGAGGCAGTGGAATTGATGGAAAACGGCAAGATTTTCACCAGATTGCTGTGACTACCGGGGCTACAGATGTAAAGTCACAAATTGAGGGTAAAATTAGGGGAGACGGTTTGTTTTCTGCAAACCGTTGCTTTCTGATACCTCGAATTTGCTTTCCATGACCATCCTCAGCCCAGTATTCCTTGAACAAAACCTGACCCCAGCACTTCTCACCACCTCCCATCCCCAGCCCTACCCCAAACACCATTCTCAAAAACATTTATTCCTCATCTTTGGCCAGGGACCAAAGGCTGCTGCCTTTTATGGGAGAGTCCCCCCCAAGCCATGTTCAAGAGCTGCACCACCTCACTCCAGAATTAGGATTCCCTGTGCAAGCCTAACCCAGCTGTGGCAAGAGCATCCAGAGGTGTTCCCCACACTTCTGGGTTAAAAAAAAATTAAGGAAAAGTGATGCTCTGCCTCTCGATGCTTTGGAGTAGAGCGGTGTAAATCCTCACTCCTTTGCCGCAAGTCTCAGTGGTTCCCGGGAGGTCTTGGCCGTGGAAAAATAAAACTGAGGCATGTTGGTGTCGTTTTTGGGGTTTGGCCAAGGAAGAGCACCTTGGAGGAGGGTTCCAGGTGATGGATGGCACTGCTGCTCTTCTGGCTCAGTGTCATCCTCCTTCCCAGTGATTCCAGGTGGGAAGGCACGAGCCATTCCCTGGCACCATTGGCTTTCTTGGGCCTGGGCTGAACCACAGCCTCTGTCCGTGCTCCTTTTCTCTGCCAGGAAATAATTTCATTTTGGGGGACAAAAACCCCAGTAGGTTGTCCTTTCCAGCCTTATCTATACTGTGATACTGTGATACTGTAAAAATGGAACAGACGAGAGATTTCCTCGAGAGGGCACTAGCTGCAAGGGAAACTGCCTAAAAATCAGCGCATACTGGTCATCCAAACATCCCACCGTCCCTTCCATGAGAGAAACTATTTCCATTTCAGGGCAGCTGGCTTTTTTTTTTTTTCTTTTTGCTTTACACTGTTGTTAGAATAAAAAAGGAAGTGTTGGTTTCCACTGTGCTTAGCTGAGCCTCCCAAATCCCCCAGCACCTCTCTGGAAGCAACTCCTCAGCACAGGGACAGCTGGAAAAGCTGTATCCTCTTTGTCTTTTATATTCTTCCCTCCTTCCCTGTCTGCTTGTCTTTCTTTAACACCCCAGGGAACACCTCCCTGCGATCCCAGACTGCGTCCTCACCTCAAAGCCTCATCCAACCTGTTGTATTTTCAGGGTTATTAAACATCCACTTGGTTTGGATGCTGTTCCTGGGGTTGCCTGGAGGTGGTGTGGGATGAGCTTTGCCTCTGTATGGGGGCACCTCTGAACAGCGGTGGAAACTGTCTGAGCCAGCACCCCAGGAAATCACAGGGTCATTTATTTCAGTCAGAAGTTTCTCTTCAATTCAGACACTGAAAGAAGAGGCCAGACTCATAAAACAGCTGAGCACATTGGAAAGTCTATCCCACTGGCAAAGCTAACCATGTTCAATTAACAGGAAGGCTCCTTGACTTGACAGGATCCTGATTTGTATTTGGCCCACAGGCTTGAAAAGCACTTTAAGAGGTGGCCGCCAGCTGCTGCAGAAGTGTAAAGTAAATTTAATGTGATTTTTATTCAGCTCCTGGTGACTATGGCAGGAAAATCTCAGCAACTCATTTGCACCTTGTGTAAATTTAAATGTGGCAATGGAAATGGATCCCAGTTCTGCCATCCTGGACAGTCCCAAGTAGCTTTCAAAGCAATACCAAGGCATGTCCTAGGAAAATTAGCAGGGAGTTCGTGACAGGGCTTTGTTTTCCCAGTCGTTTCCATGTGCTGCCTGTGATCTGGAGGTGCCCTCTGGAAAGATGTGGAAGCAAGTGATTTCCCTTTCTCGTCTGCTTCAAAAACTTTGTGGTGGAACAAAAGAATCATGGTGGGGAAATTAAAATGCAATGGAGTGATTTGGAACAATAGGACAGTAAATTTAATGTGAAGGTTAAAGCAAATGGTGCTAAAGGGTTAGGCTGAACCTCTCCACACCCTTCCCATCCCCACAACAACCTGGCTGACATTAACTGGGCTGCTCTGAGCAAAGGCTGGATGCAAATACATTTTTTCCTTCCATGACATCAAAGGGGAAAATGCCTTGTTTTTTAGGAGCTGCGCCCATGAAAGGAAACAGGGAGTGGCCACTGGGAAATGATCACTGCTTTTTCCCCAAACAAGCTTTTTAAATCAATTTCATGTTCATAGGGGTGTTGGTTTAAACTGCAATAAAAAAAAGAAAGTCTCTGGGATATTTGGGATATTGCTGGTTTTGTTGTTTTCCTCATCCTTGTTTCATCAACTTACCCCCAAATTCTCAGTTGTAGAGGTTTCTAGTACAGCACTAGGGTGTCATTAACTGAGAGAAGCTGTGGCTGCCCCATCCCTGGAAGTATCCAAGGCCAGGCTGGACAGGGCTTGGAGCAACCTGGGGTAGTGGAAGGTGTCCCTGCCCACGGCAGAGGGTGGGACTGGATGACCTTCAAGGTCCCTTCTAGCTCAAACCATTATGTGATTCTATGAATTGAAGGAAAAATCCCTAAATCAAGGAGGCTGAGGAGCTTGGAGGATGCATAGGAGTGACTAGAGTGGCATGAGGTGCCACTCTAGTCTGTGGACATGACTGTCCACTCACCTGCTCTTCTCCATAGGGGCTCTTGTGTCCTGCTGCTGCTGCTCCCCCCGAGCTGAGCTATGGGGGCCACTGAGCTGCTTTCTGGCCACCCTGAACATCTTTTTTCCTCTTCCTCACGTTTTCCCCAGGAGTAAGAAGGAGTGGTGGCTTCTCTGAGTGGATCTGGAGGCAAAGGTTGCCCTGTCTTAACCTGCCAAGTGCATAAGAGACCCACTGTGTACTTAACCTAAACTTTGTCTTTATTACTTTCTAGGCTTGTCTGTGCATTTTCCTGTTTTTGCTTTGTTCTCCGGGATCCTCAGCCAAGTTTCTGTCCCCTCCCTGGCTCCTGGGCCAGCGGTTCTTGCTTTCCACATATTTTAATCCTCTGTGGCAAAGACCTTTGGTACTTTTGGGTGATGTAACAGTTCTTCTCCTGGCTGCATCATCAACACGCTGCTCTCTCACTGAAAAATCCCTGAAATCCCCCAAATCCAGGGAGATAAAGAGAGGGTAGGAGATTACTGGTCCATTGTAGGGTGTCTGGGGGATCAAGCATCCAGCAGGAAATGTATTTGTGGGGATGGAGTGGGAGGATCCCAGGTGTTTGGGGGATGGAGTGAATGATCCCTGGTCCAGCCGGGACATTAAAGGGATGCAGCATCCCTGTGCAGGAGCCCCTCTGCGGCTGATGCCCCTGTCAACAGGATGGGATGCACACTGCGAGCCCAGGGGCTTCCTCCTTCGGCCTCCCACTTTGTGCTGGGGCTGGCTGGGGCCACATCACTGCCCCAAGCTGCTCCACGGCTTCGGCTGACAGCGAGGTGGGAGATGTTCGTGCAGAAACCTCCTGCCCGGCTCAGCGTCCCTCCTTGTAACAGAGCATGATGCATTGCTGTGTCTCCTGGGGCACGCTTTGAAATCTGCTAATCTCCCATGATCGCACGCGTGTTACAGAACACCTGTCCCTGCCAAAGCCACCGGGACACCGGGCGAGTGTTCGGGCGAGTGCAATAACAGCCGCCATCGGAAAGGCGGACTTTGATCTCCCAGAGGTGAAGGAGTTCAGGCAGCTGTGCCCAGACCTCTCCCGCAGCCACTCTTCTACCTCAGTAACGTCCCAACAAAGACCATCTTGTGCCTGCGGTGCCTTGTCACGGTCCCTCTCCCCAGCCCGCGGCCACCTCCCGCCCGTGGAGGGCCCTCACCCACGGCTGCCAGGGGAGGGGCACGAATCGGATTTCACGGCCCCGACGTTGCGAGGAGCTGCCGGGCTTTGCTCTCCATCGCTCAAAGTCCCGCGGCAATGGGCTCTTTGTTCCCCCGGCGCTGCCTGCCAGCAGCTGGGCTCTCCATCCAGCTGCGCCGGGATGCAGGCGAGGCACCGGGATGTGGGTCACAGCCCGGGACACTTGGAGGCACGCTGCAAAGAACATTCCCGTTCTGCATGAGGTGAAGAGCCCCTGCTCCATCCCACACAGGGATCCTGGCCCAGAAGAGATTGAGGAATGTGGCAAGGCAGGGGTCAGCCTCTCCTCCCAGGCAACCAGCAACAGGACAAGAGGAACACACCTCAAGCTGTGCCAGGGGAGGGTCAGGTTGGACATCAGGAGGAACTTCTTCCCGGAAAGGGCTGTCAGGCATTGGCAGAGGCTGCCCAGGGAGGTTGGGGGAGTCCCCATCCCTGGAGATGTTCGAGGAACGACTGGACATGGCACTCAGTGTTCTGGGCTGGGGGACAACGTGGGGATCAGGCACAGCTTGGACTTGATGTTCTGGGAGGGCTTTTCCAACCGAAACGATTCTGTGAAGCTCCTTCTGAAGAGATACTTTTGTTAGACTGGAGGAGGAAATGTGTTGCTTGCTTGCTTGCTTTTTCCAAGCACATTTCCAAGGATCAGCTCAAATCTGCATCCTGTAAACAGCACCAAAAAGCTAGGGTTTGTAGGAATAGTTAAGACAAGACCCTGGATCCCTCCAGGTATGGAAGGAGCCAATGAGATGCTGACACCTTGCTGCAGTTTGCTATCAATTTTCATAGAATGATAGAATGCTAAGATGGTTTGGGTTGTACAGGACCTTACAGCTCATCTGTTCCAGTCCCCTGTCATGGGCTGGGACACCTTCCACTAGACCAGGTTGCTCAAAAATTTTCAGTGTTAGCTTTTCCCCTAAGCCTTTCCAAGGTTATACTCCAGCACTCAGGGCTCTCAGCCCCCCTCCAAGCTCCTGAGGCAAACCCTGCCTTGCAGCTGGGCCACTGTGGAGCACAAACTCCAACCTTGCAAGTCCTTTCCATGCCTAATTTCATGGGTCTTCCTCAGCAGGATGGCAAGGGGAAGTACTTCTTAAAACAAGGTTAAAAAACCCTTCAGGACTTTAGCCACCCTTCTTCCCATAGTTCCCAGAATAAAGTGGGTCTGAATATAAAACAAGAGGAGGGGAAAAACAACTTGGAAAAGCAATCAAGCATATTTCCATAGGAATAAATATTTGATGGCACAGACAGGCACACCCCAGGCTATCTGTCTGAGCCTCTGTGACTGAGAGAACACTTCCCATCCTTCAGTGGCTTCCTGAGCTGAGTGCTGGGTTCTTCACTTTGCACATAACAACCCCATGCATTGCTGCCGACTGGGGAATGAGTGGCTGGAGAGTGGTGAAATGGAGAGGGATTTGGGAGTAATGATTGACAGGAAACTCAATATGAGCCAGCAGTGTGCTCAGGTGGCTCAGAGGGCCAATGGAATCCTGGCCTGGATCAGGAACAGTGTGGTCAGTCAGACTAGGGAAGTTCTCCTTCCCCTGTACTCGGCGTCAGTCAGACACATCTTGAGTACTGTGTCCAGTTCTGGGCTCCCCAGTTTCAGAAGGATGTTGAGCTGCTTGAGAGGGTCCAGAGAAGAGCGACAAGGATGGTGAAAGGATTGGAGGACAAGCCCTATGGGGAGCGGCTACAGGAACCCGGGTTGTTCAGCCTGGAGAAGAGGAGGCTCAGAGGTGACCTCATTGCTGTTTACAACTGCCTCAGAGGAGGTTGCAGTCGGGTGGGTGTGGACCTCTTCTTCCAGGCTGATGACACCAGAACAACAGGACATGGCCTTAGGCTATGCCAGGGGAGGTTTAGACTGGATGTCAGGAAGAGGTTTTTTCCAGAGAGAGTGATCCCTCATTGGAATGGTCTGCCCAGGGAGGTGGTGGAATCGCCATCCCTGGAGGTGTTTAAGAGAAGACTGGATGAGGAGCTCAGTGTCATGGTCTGGACGGTGGGAGACTCGGATGGATGGAGCGTGGTGCCCGTGGTTCCATGCTTGTGGGACCAATCCCTGTGTGGGCATTCACTTGGGAGTTGGACTCGATGATCCTGTGGGTCCCTTCCGACTCAGAATAACCTGTGAACCTGTGAGAGAATGTGTCTAGCATTCCCCTCCCAACTCCAAAGGCCATGGCTCGAAGAGCCCACAGCCCTCGAAGACATTAATTTTGTAGGATCTTTGCTTCAAGCCTGGCTGTGTGTGGTGAGAGGTCCTGCTGTTCCTGCTATTCCAGCCTGTGCTGGTCTGGAGAACGTTCTGCCCCATTCCCTTGCTGGTGGGGCTCTGTCACCTGCTGAGGGATGTGGGGATGGGGAGGAGACATGCCCATGCCCATAGGGAGGGGAAGGGCTGTGCAGACCAGACTCTGGCAGCTCCCCACCATCCTCTCTCATGGGTCATGGTTTGGTCCCCAAAGTTTGTTGCAGGCAGAAGTTCCCAGGTAAAAACTCACAAACTTTTTTTTTTTTTTCTTCTCATGGAAAAACCCAGAAATAAAAATCCAAGAAGGAAAGGCAAAGGCGTCTTCCACTCGTGGGAAAAAACATTTCTCACCACAATCTGACATGATTTTCATTGGGCTCCCTCTGCAGAAGGGTGGGGTCTCTTCCCAACACATCTCAGCCACCCTCCCTTACCCCAGGGGATGAGAGCAAATGTCATTAGAGTCTCATTTCATTAGAGATGTTTGGGATTTATAATGAAGTTCATACGTTTTTATAAATACTTTGTAGCTCAGGGAGGGACTCACTCTGGGAGAGGTTTTGCAAATTTTCCATCAACCGTGGTGGATCTTTGCCCATTATGAGGCATGGGGTGTGAGATAAAAGTCTTCCTGAGCTGCCTGGCTCTTCAGGGCTGTGTTGTGTGTGCTGAGTTTTCACTTGTAGTATTTCAGGTGAGGGCAACTCTGCCCCTTGAAGCTGTAAAGGCTGTGGATATTCTTTATTCTTTTCTCCTGGGCAGGACAGGATGGCCAGTTGGTCCTGGGTGAGATTATCATTTTATGTAAAATAATATTTTCTCAGGAAATAAAAGATGAAGGAGAGCAAAATGAAAAGGTGCAGGCACAGACACCACGAGCTGGGCAGGCCTAAAAGCATGGTGGTTCTAAAAGCATGGGGAGGGGGAATGGCATCCAACTGACAGAGCAGGTTTAGATGGAATATTAGGAAGGAATTCTTCCCTATGAGGGTGGTGAGGCTGTATGACAGCAACAGCATCAAGAGTTAAATCTTTCACTGATGAATCCACCCATTCCGAGCTTCTTTAGGTGTCACCAAATCTGGCCTTTCCTCTGGGAAAGGCTTCTCTTGTGTGAGTCTCTGTTTTGCCACTGCTGTGGCTGAGCCCCACACTGCCACACCCATGACACCCTAATTCCAGGAAAGCCTGTCTGGAGCTGGCAGTGAAGCCACCACTATTAAAGATGAATCCCCATCCTACTCTCCTCCCTCTTCACACCCTTCCCTTCACAGTTACTGGCACTTAAATGCTCTGAACGTTTTTTATTTTCATCAAAAGCTGCTCAAAACGAAGCTGAAACTGCCCTATGAGCACATTCATCCTGCCCAGAGGGCTGGGGTGGGGACACACAGCAGAGAGGACTAGTCCCTCTGCATAGACAGTCAGTCCCCTCTGGGAGCTCTTCTCTAAGGGGGATATTTTGGGATGCACCCAATGTCTCCATATTTCACATCACTATTTAATTTAAGCCGTGGAGCTGTTTATTCTGTAAGAACACTGTGCTTTTATTAGCCATTTATTTACAGTATGAGGCATTCCCCACATGCATGACCTGCTGGAGACCATAGGACGAGGCTATTTATTTTGGAGCCTAGTCCAATTTACACTAACCAGGGAGCAGGGACCCCTAAAAAAGCTGGTGAGTGGAGCAGAGCCAGCCCGTGGGCTCTGACAGGTAGCCATTTTAAGGTCTGATGGGTCCCTCCCCATAAACGTGTGCTCTGGATGACCCAGCCAGATGTGGTCTGGAAGCAAATCTGATTGAGATGGGTCTTTTTTTAATTTACATCCCATGGAGGGCAGCCAGCTGGGAAGCACAGAGCCAAGGACTCCACACCAGTGGTCCACATCACAGGGTGTGCAGAGCTGGTGCAGTATGAGCCATGGGCATCCCTCAGGAGGGATCTGGTTGAAGGCACATGGAAAACCCTGGCTTGGGGATGAAAAGAAAGAGTTGATCTCGTGTTTGGGTTGGTTTGGCATTTGGGATGTCGGGTTTCCTCGCCAGGGATGCTCCCGCTTTGCACAGAGCCTGGTAGACAAACAGACACCAGCACCACCAACTCCATCAGAAACTTCCTGCTGTTTCATCCCATTCCCAAATATTCATGATTTTGGTTTTTGGGACAAAAGTAAGATTTAGGAATTGTTCCACCGGATGCTTTTCCCTCNGAGCTGCCTGGCTCTTCAGGGCTGTGTTGTGTGTGCTGAGTTTTCACTTGTAGTATTTCAGGTGAGGGCAACTCTGCCCCTTGAAGCTGTAAAGGCTGTGGATATTCTTTATTCTTTTCTCCTGGGCAGGACAGGATGGCCAGTTGGTCCTGGGTGAGATTATCATTTTATGTAAAATAATATTTTCTCAGGAAATAAAAGATGAAGGAGAGCAAAATGAAAAGGTGCAGGCACAGACACCACGAGCTGGGCAGGCCTAAAAGCATGGTGGTTCTAAAAGCATGGGGAGGGGGAATGGCATCCAACTGACAGAGCAGGTTTAGATGGAATATTAGGAAGGAATTCTTCCCTATGAGGGTGGTGAGGCTGTATGACAGCAACAGCATCAAGAGTTAAATCTTTCACTGATGAATCCACACATTCCGAGCTTCTTTAGGTGTCACCAAATCTGGCCTTTCCTCTGGGAAAGGCTTCTCTTGTGTGAGTCTCTGTTTTGCCACTGCTGTGGCTGAGCCCCACACTGCCACACCCATGACACCCTAATTCCAGGAAAGCCTGTCTGGAGCTGGCAGTGAAGCCACCACTATTAAAGATGAATCCCCATCCTACTCTCCTCCCTCTTCACACCCTTCCCTTCACAGTTACTGGCACTTAAATGCTCTGAACGTTTTT
Organism: Pitta sordida; assembly: GCA_013390025.1. Classification (NCBI taxonomy): domain Eukaryota; kingdom Metazoa; phylum Chordata; class Aves; order Passeriformes; family Pittidae; genus Pitta; species Pitta sordida. The sequence goes on from WEKX01006819.1 coordinate 11,181, forward strand.
TATTTTCATCAAAAGCTGCTCAAAACGAAGCTGAAACTGCCCTATGAGCACATTCATCCTGCCCAGAGGGCTGGGGTGGGGACACACAGCAGAGAGGACCAGTCCCTCTGCATAGACAGTCAGTCCCCTCTGGGAGCTCTTCTCTAAGGGGGATATTTTGGGATGCACCCAATGTCTCCATATTTCACATCACTATTTAATTTAAGCCGTGGAGCTGTTTATTCTGTAAGAACACTGTGCTTTTATTAGCCATTTATTTACAGTATGAGGCATTCCCCACATGCATGACCTGCTGGAGACCATAGGACGAGGCTATTTATTTTGGAGCCTAGTCCAATTTACACTAACCAGGGAGCAGGGACCCCTAAAAAAGCTGGTGAGTGGAGCAGAGCCAGCCCGTGGGCTCTGACAGGTAGCCATTTTAAGGTCTGATGGGTCCCTCCCCATAAACGTGTGCTCTGGATGACCCAGCCAGATGTGGTCTGGAAGCAAATCTGATTGAGATGGGTCTTTTTTTAATTTACATCCCATGGAGGGCAGCCAGCTGGGAAGCACAGAGCCAAGGACTCCACACCAGTGGTCCACATCACAGGGTGTGCAGAGCTGGTGCAGTATGAGCCATGGGCATCCCTCAGGAGGGATCTGGTTGAAGGCACATGGAAAACCCTGGCTTGGGGATGAAAAGAAAGAGTTGATCTCGTGTTTGGGTTGGTTTGGCATTTGGGATGTCGGGTTTCCTCGCCAGGGATGCTCCCGCTTTGCACAGAGCCTGGTAGACAAACAGACACCAGCACCACCAACTCCATCAGAAACTTCCTGCTGTTTCATCCCATTCCCAAATATTCATGATTTTGGTTTTTGGGACAAAAGTAAGATTTAGGAATTGTTCCACCGGATGCTTTTCCCTCTGTGGCACCCCAGAGCTCCCCAGGGAACCCTGGAACACCAAACATCTGGGTGCGGCACCAAATAATATGAAATGACAATACAGCCATTGTTCCGTAGCCTTTTATAATCCATCCAATGATTTTTAAATAAACTGAATGGAAAAGGATGGAAATTCCAGGCCCTGGAACCCATTATTCCCACATGCCAAGCCCCACGCCACTAACTGCAACAAGGACCCCGAAGTTAATGAAATTCCTGCCTGAACAAACTTTTATCCTGCTGTTTTGTAAAATGACTTGAGCATCATAAAAGCAACATCACTCAAGCTGTTAAAACGTCGTCTCTGGAAAGGAAGGCAAAGGAGCAGGAGGAATGTATTTGTTAAATTACAGAGAAGCAGCAATGTATATTTAAAATACATCTTGATTAGGGGACTGGAGGTTGTTGAGTTGAAAGCACGAGGGTGAACTGATCAACTGCTGTGCCAGCAATTGAGGTCTCCAATTTAAATTTATCTCCACATTTTAACTGATTTTCATACAAAACATCCATACATCACTCCACCATGCCTGGAAAGGCTCCATTCGTAGAGCACTTCTCTGTAAAAAAAGTGTTTCTTTGACAGTCAAATGAATAAATGACTGATCACTTCAAAACCCCCAAAGGAGCATTTTTCTGAAGAGCACATTTTAGATGACAGCATCCACCTCATTTCTAAAATTCCTGATCATCTTCCCATTGTGATGGAAGATGTTTTGCACGAGAGGAGTTTTGCAGAGAAAAGTCTCTTCTAGCCGTCCCTAATTAAGTTTCCTTTGTCCAGATGAAGCACATTTCTAGAGCTGTGTTTTCAAAGCCCTCGTGTGTGCTCCAGGTTCCCTCCCCAGGCCTTGGAGGGCCAAAGAGCACTGATGGCATTTGAAAGCCCTTGCAGGGAACATATATTGATTATTGACAGTGCATCCTGCTCTTTTCCACATCCCTGGAAGTGTTCAAGCCCAGCTTGGGTGAAGCTTGGAGCAGCCTGGGATAGTGGAAGGTTTCCCTGGCCATGGAAGGGGGTGGAATGAGATGAGTTGAAGGTTCCTCCCAACCCAAACCACTCTGTGGTTCTATGACAGAACCTCAGCAGGTTTTCAGAAGGACTCGTTGGCACAAGGAGCCTTCTCCTGCAGGGAAAGGGCACAGCAGGAGGTGGAAATCACCTGGCTTTAAGCACATGCTATTACTTAATAAAGCAGAGAGGATGTCTGCCCCTTAGCAAACAGCCCCAGAACCTCTCCCTTCCCTGTGAAACCTCCATGGTTTGGGGGAAGAAAACCATCTCCCTCAGATAATCCTGGTCTGCTGTTGAGCAATGAAGGCACAGAAAGTGTCTTGGACTGGAGGCTTAAGGGTGGTTTCTTGGAAGAAATCCCTTTTTCTCCTGCTGCTCCACTGACATGAGCCTGACATCACTTCCAAGCCCGTGCCTTGGAAGATTCCAAGTGCAGTCCCATAGCCAGCTCCATCCCAGCAGTGGGTTTTCAGGGATCTGGGGGCCTCAGCAATGCCCCATTACTTTTCACACCCAGCCCACAGCTTGAAAAAATACGAGCTGTTGAGCGCCAGCAGATGGAAAAACACCAAGAGGAGGGTGGTCAGTTGATGTCTTTAACACCTGCAGAGGCTTCAGCCTGGAGGAGGGTGGGGGGATGAACACCTTGTGCCATTCCCAGGTGGAGAGGAGGATGGAGCGTGCCTGATATCACGGCACAGCCATCTCCCAACAAGTCCTGCTCCCTGTGCAGGCCTCTCTCCAACACATCATAATTTTTGCCACGGGCTTAAGGCATGGGCAGGTCTTGTTACTGTCGTCTCCATCACCTCTGAAACTACCTGAGGCTGACACTGAGCACTGCTCTTGGGAGAATAATCTTACAAGGCAGAAGAATCTCTCTCAGATGATGGGAGATCATAGAATCACAGAATGGTTTGGGTTGGAAGAGGCTTAAAAATCACCCCGTTCCACCCACCACCGTGGGAAGGGACACCTTCCACTATCCCAGGTTGCTCCGAGCCCTGTCCAACCTGGCCTGGAACACTCCCAGGGATGGGGCAGCCACAGCTTCTCTGGGCACCCTGTGCCAGGGCCTCCCCACCCTCACAGGGAAGGACTTCTTCTTAATATCCAATGTAAACCTGCCCTATTAAGCCCTCAGGAGCTCAGTCTGCAGGGAAGTCCAAGCCTGAGGCTGATTTCGACCCAAGTCAGAAATCCCCAGGAGGGAAGGTGCAAAGATGGATCCAGGATGATGCTGCCTCTCCCCAGGGCTCTGAGTCAGGCCCCAGGCATTGCAGGAATGCCCCGGATTGCACCAGCCAGGAGATGTTTCGACGCTGATGTCAATCCCTGGTGGAAAGGCAGGGCTGACACTGATGCCTCTGACCAGCTGCCCCCAGGAAAGCTGCCAAGAACTTGGCTGAAGAAAATGTTCCACCTCAGTTTGAGAAAACAAGGGATTTAGGCTCTGTGTTCAACACAAGTGGAGAGCCCTCACCTCACACCTAAATCCAGCACTTTCTTCATCAGGGAGGAGGGAGAAAATACAGTTCCATGGTTTGTCCTTAGCAGGGCTCACACACCAGCTCCTTCAAGGATGGGGGGATGCATGGACAGACCCAAATCCTCCTGCTATAGTCTTGGCTCTCCATGCAAATGGGGGCACCTCCGAATGTGTCCACACAGCACCTGAGCCCAGGTGAGGACTCCCCTTTGGCATGCAATGCCCTGGGCATCCTACCTTTGCACCAGGGAGTGCTCTTGCTGCCCCCAGACCTGTCCCACTGCTCATTGCCACTGTTTCCCCGTGCTCATTGGTACCACGAGTCCAGCTTGAACACTGACCCTGTGTAGGTATAAAGCCTCTCAAAGCAGACAGCTGAGCACAAAACTGGAAATACAGTTGGAAAAAAACTGCACAACGACATGCAAAATACCTCCCAAAACATCACCTTTCTCCACTCCAAGCTGCCTCCTGAGTTTCCTTCAAGTCTCTCCTCTCTGTCCCTGTGTGCTGCCCACCTGAACTGACCCCATCCCTGAGCTTCTTTTCTCTGCTTCTCCTCAACAATCAATGAGCATAAATAAAGCATAAAGCCTGGAGTCCCGTCCTGCTCTTTCCTTTCTCATCCTGTACTGGAAAGCCAAAGGGAGCCCTGCTTTCATATGCCCAGCTTTCCTTTTCTGCACGAGGCTGACCCTCAGCCCCAACCAGACACGCAGCAGGGAAAGATCTGACTGTAGGACTTTGCAAGCCGTTATCTCACAAGGGGTTGTTTTGCCTTGTTTCCTTTTAAAAACAGAGAGCACACGTGGCATTCCATGGAACAGATGGCTGCCTCAGTGGTTGGACCACTCTGTCCCCACTGTCCTTCCAGTACAGGGGCTTGTGGCAGCGCTGGGGGTTCACGACCTCGCAGATGGTCTGGGCAAACACGGCTGGGGGAAAGAGGAGGGAGAGAGGGATGGGGTAAAGGCTCCAGGTTCTCCCTGCCTCACATGTGGTGCCCAGGCATTTGGTAGTCCATGAATCTGAGGGAGGAAAAAGGGTTTCCTCTCATGGGAGGCATCCAGCCATCACCACACCACAGCTTTATTTTATCCGATGGCAAGAGCTTCGACTGGGATGTTTTACACTTGCCCTGAAAGTCACCAGTGTCCAAGCACTGCCCCTACACTCTCCCTGTGGTGTCTGCCAGGCCCTGGGAGCCAGGACCCAATATTGCCTGAACAGCATGTTCCCTGGGTCAGGGCCATACCCAGTATGTCCCAGTTTGGCCCAGAATCATGAGGCAGTCCCAGAAAGAGGGGCCAGCACGGGAAGCAGCTGAGTGGGATTGTTTCCAGACAGATGCAGCTGGGGAAAGTTTATTTTGCTAAGCTGCTACTGTCCCAAAGTTATTAAAGGCACACTTGGTGCATTAGCCCCTGTTTAAGCCATGCTGGTGAAACTCAGGATTGGCCAAGCATCGTATCAGATCCATGAGGAAATGCATTCTTTTGGTTAGCAAGCCTCAAAGAAATGCTCTGCCCCATTGCCCCAGGGGCTGCTGCATCCCCCGCATCACTGCCACGGGCATGACCCAGCACCCCAAAGAGCCCACCATGAATGGTCTGGCCCTGACTGCCTGGACAGGGGCAGCTCCACCAGTACTGCACTGGGACATTCCCAGCAGAACCTCCCCAGCTGGGATGTCAGCCCCAGATACCCTTGGATACCTTACTGATGGAGTAAAGTGCACTGACAGACACTGGAGGAACAGACCTTCAGGGAATGGACTCCTCTGAACCAGGATGGTGACGCAGACAGATGATAATTTACAGAGCCACAGGCTTCGGAGAGGAAGAAAAGGAAAGCTAGGTGACATAATAACAGCTTAGGCTGCCCACAGCATACACAAAGCACCAATCCCACCACACAAAAAAACATGTCTAGCCATGACACAGCAGGTTTTCCTCCTTATTTCAAAGGCTGAGCCTAAGAAAAGCCTCTCAGGTCAATATATTCACTGCCAGAAATGGATATAAGGCCAGGCTGGATGGGGCTTGGAACACCCTGGTACTAGACTGGGAAGAAGGTGGAATGAGATGGGCTTTAAGGTCCCTTCCAACCCAGGCCATTCTGGGATTCTATATGTGTGAATATATGTAGGGGTTAAAGGTAGGTTTGTCTTACCTTTATATATATACATATTTTCTCTATATAGGTTCATAAATCACCTTTTTGTTTTCTTATTTGTGGTGCCCTCTATGTATTTCATTCATTCCCTTGTTTCCCTCTCACCTCCTGCTGCCCCATGCCACAGGGCTCCAGCATTGCCCTGGCCAGCACAATAATAAGTAGCCTTTTCTTCAGCAAGAATTTAGAAATACTAAGCATTTTACCACTGCTGTTTCAGTACTTATGATTTCCTTTTTGACTGCACTCCTTAAAAAATAAAAGTCAGAGTCAAGCACTGCGGGTGGGTGGGAGAACAACATCCTCCCCCACACCTTGACCTGGCTCTGGTGGCCAGATCCTGGGGGAAAAATGGATTGCAGGAGGGGGACAGGGCCCAGCTCCAAATGTAACATCACAAACCACTTGAGAAACTCCTGTAAATAAAATTCAGGGAAGAAGGCTGCCTCTGAGTTAGCCCTTGCAGAGAGGAATTTACCTCCAAATGGAGCTTTCCCCTCCCTGCCCCGTGTTTTCCTTCTGGCATTCTCCTTCTAATATGACAGCAACTAAAAGCCCTGAAAAAAGGATGGCAACAATCTGGATGAGGTCCCTATTAGATCTGCTCTCATTAGCACCACCACCAGGCTATTCTTTCAGCTGCTAATTGGCAGTTGCCTTCCATAGGCAGCATCAAAAAATAAAATCACCAAGGCACTTAACCAGGGATATTTTAACTGGGACTGTCTCATCAGGCGTATGAAGAAGGGGGACAGTCACATGAGGCCACCCTGATGTCAGGCTGCTCTGATTTTGGGGATGCCACGTCCTGGAAAAGCAGAGGGATGGGGTGCACATGAGGACGTGGGACATGCCAGGTCCTCTGTGGCTCCACACGTGGCAAGGGACACCCTCAGCACCCAGAGGGTTCAGAGCCTGCATGTCCAGCAGTGCCATGATAGCACAAGAGTGTGGCTCCAGACATTCACCTCTTCCTGATATCCAACCTGCACCTCCCCTGGTGCAGCATGAACCCATTTTCCCTGGTCTTGTCACTGGTGTGTGCTGCCTGCAGGTGTCATGGGCGCTTCTTCCTGTGACAACAAATACTTTGGACTACACCGAATGCAGCTGAGAGATGACCTGCCAGAAGTATTTTGTGAGGAGTGCTTGGTTTTCACTGAAGGCCCATAGAGGTGGGTGAGGCAGGAGCTGGTCCTGAAAGGGAGATGGAGGATCCTGGATGAATGTCCAGGCTCAGGGACACCACGCAGTGAGCAAGTGGGTGGTCACGGGAGGTGTTTGCTCAGTGGATTTACACAGAAGGAGCCTTGTAAGCCAGGAAATGGAAAAATGACTGTGTGCCAAGGTGGGCATTTCACTAATTGGCTGTTTAAACAAATGATTGATGAACTGTCGGTTTTCCTTTAGCACTTCCCTGGCACCCAACCCAGACTTACTGCAGATTTTTACAGAGAGGGCTGAAGGTGTTACGGGAGCCCACACTCAGTGTCTCACAGACATAAGAATCTCCCGGACAGCTGAACTTGAATTTCTTTCCTTGGGAGGCATGGGTAGCCCAACTATGTGGCTGAAAATTGTGCTTTGGCTTGTCTTCTACTTTAACTGCACAAGGCCAACAGTGACAGGAACAGGGAGGCAAAGCCATCAGCTGGGGGCAGTGATCATCTAACCCAACTCTGAGGGTGCCCCAAGGATATGTCAAGTCAGCCTGCCTTCTCTGAGGAAAGAAATGAGTCTGATGTGGAAAATGTATGCTGAAATATCTGCCTCGGTGTTAAATAACTGCTTTCATCTGTGCCTTTGATCTTTGGGAAATTACAGGTCTGCTCGTGCCTTCTGGCTCCTTCAGGCAAATGCTGATGTCACCACACATCTCCCATTTCCCATTTGAGCTTTCAAGGTCATAGAATTCCACACTGGCTTGGCTTGGAAGGCACCTTAAAGTCCATCTTGTTCTACCTCCCTGCCATGGGCAGGGACACCTTCCAGTATTCCAGGCTGCTCCAAGCCCTGTCCAACCTGGCCTTGGACACTTCCAGGGATTCAGGGGCAGCCACAGCTGCTCTGGGTGACCTGTCACCTCCAAAACGGGAGGGCTCTGTCCCCAGACTACAGGGTGACCCCTGCAGTGTCCAAGCCACAGCACCATCTCTTCTCCTGCTCCTTTCCAGACAAGGGATGACTAAGGCAGGTGAGCATCTGGAGGTACAGAGGGACACAGAAGGTGCACCAGAGACCACTGGGCACTTGTAGTATTGCTCCACCCTCAGCCAACCCACCTTGGGCAGATTTGCTCCTGTGAAAGTAAGATTTTTCACGTGCTAGCAGATTATTTTTCTTCACCAGAAGCTACAACACAGAAAATCAGGCACTCAACACTCAGACACAGACAAACAGGCTTTTTTCACCTGCTTGGAGTGATGTGGGCTATTTCTCAGGCTCTGAGCACTCACCTCTTCGGGCCTGTCAGCACCAACAACCACAACCTCTGCCAGTAGGGTGGGAAGAGCCCATGAGCCCGGCACACAGAGCTGGCTGTGATTTACAGAGAGCCCACAGAGTGTAGATCTCCCACCATTCCAAGCAGGATTATTTTTTACTGTTGCTCCACACTGTAAATTTGTCTTTGCGTGACATAATTAACAGCATTGCCTTGCACAGGCAGGGTGATTTACAGGCATGGAAATAGCTGCAGTAAGGTCATCACAGGGGAATTCGGGGAGAGGTGGGGAGGAGGCAAGAAAGCAGCCTAGGCCACACTGGTGGGTGCCCACATGCTGCCCCACGCTGTGCCCAGCAGCAAAGAGAGGCTTGTAAGGCACGGGTATGTCTTCTGCTGGTCCCCAGCTGGCTGAACATGAGCCCAGGTGGGCAAGAAGGGCAATGGTACCCAGCCTGAGTGAGCATAGTGAGGCCAACAGGAGCAGTGATCATCCCCCTGTGGCTGGCACTGGTGAGGCTGCACGTCAAGGAACACTCAGTGCTCTGGGCTGGGTGACAAGGTGGAGATCTGTCACACGTTGGACTCGATGGTCTGGGAGGGCTTTTCCAACCCAAATGGCTCTGGGGTTCTGTGTAATTCTCCCACCCTGAGTTATTATTTCACGGCAGTTTTCAGATGGAGAAACTCCTGCACTAAAATAACCATTCTCTGGGCATAAGGGAACAAGGACAGTTCCCCCAAAACACAAGCAGCGAGTTATCCAAAACATAAATAACCACAAAGTCTGTCCATGGTTCTGTTTCTGTTAAAAAAAAAAATACAAGAGAGATCAAGTTCTGCAGATAACTGAGCTGATCATTGGCTGCATCATGGACATCTCTACATAGGCACATCCCTAAATAACTGAGCTGCAGAGCTGGATGGGACTTCTCCCCCAAAATAGCTCCTTTGGATAGGCAAATGCAATTCTGAAAACTCTCAATTTTCTGTGGGAAAGTGTTACAGAGAAGCCATTTTCCCTCGGGAGCAAACAACAAAAAACCTCTCTCAAGCCAAGCAATATTTTGGTTCGGTTCTGTTTCTCTGGAATGAAAGCCCTGCAGTTTATGCAGCTGAGCTTTCAGCCATTTGGCATTAACCTGAATCTGCAAAAATTTTGTTGTGGTGCCATTTGTGAGCTGTTAGTCAGGCTGGGTTCATTTCCCATGGTAATTTCCACAGCCTGTTTACCTGGAATCAGGAGAAACATAGTGCATGCCAGGAATTTAAGGTATAGGGGATATTGAGTTGTGTTTGCTAGCCCTTGTCTGTACAGCCTGGGGATACAATGGAGCCCCTTAAACCTGAGGCACTCAGTTCTCTAATTGCTAAATGACATGGAGGGATCCAGAGTGGCAGCCCCATCCCTGGAAGTGTTCAAAGCCAGGTTGGACAAGGCTGATCCAGTGTAAGGTGCCCCTTAAGATCCTTAAAGGTCACCTAGTTCCAACTTCCCCACCTCTGAGTATTTGTCTGTAAGGATAAGCTCAGTGATGTTGGACATGAATTCTTGGTCATCTGGATGCACTGGTGTAACTTCCCACACGGACACTTTTATCCTGGTGTACAGAGCCCTATTTTCACACAGATGATCTCACTTTGGAGGAGGTGAAAATAGATGTCGAATCCTATCCTGTGATGAGTGCTCCCTCCGGGGACTCCACTCACAGGACTGCTCTGAATTAGCTACTGCAGAACAGAGAAGAGATGTCTACTTCTGGGGAGGAAAGCATGTTCTGCCATTTCCCAGCCCAGGGAGCACCCCTGGGTGCCCAGAAGCAATACAAGGGAACAGACCTGCTCTAATTGCCCCTCATTTCCCCACCACCCTTTATAAAACTGGGCTCAGACCAGCACCTCACCTACCAGACACTCAGGTTTAAGTCCCTAAAACACAGAGAAAGTGCTCTCCATCCCAGTTTATACCCCAAATGCCAGAGGCAGGAGCCCTGCACATTCTCTGGACCTCTGCTCCACCAACATCATTCCTATGGGGAAAGTGAGGGCTTCTCACGGAAATTTCCAGGCAAATACACCTAATTTTCTGGTGTGCAATAATGGGAGAGCTGTTGTGTAAGAGGGTGACCAGTTCTGGTAGGTCACTGGGCAGCAGGACAGGACTTGGGTTCGGGGTGGCCTTGAAGAACCACCACTACCCCTGTGCCACATTCCCATCTGCGGGATGAGCATGAGGAAGTGTCATCCAAGAACTCGCTGGGTTATTAATAGAGGCCTCTGGCTGAGATTCCAACACAGCTCAAAGGGTTGAGAAGCCCATTTATTCTTTGCAATTCAAAGCAGACAAGTGACTCCGATATCCTCGACACTTTTGAGCATAAAAGACAGGACAAAGCACTCTGCAAAGCATTTGTCTTGAGGGAAGAGAGTGTATGAATGTGTGATTTTCTACTCTTTCCAAATACAAATGAAAGCGAATTACCAATGAAGCCAAAATGTTTGTAAGCTAAAAAATTACAGATACAAATCTGAGCATCAGCTACTCCGCAAGTTACAGTTCTAGTAGAAAAATAGGCAGTGCAGGAAAATTGTCATCATTTCCTGTTGAAACTGTAGGTGAAATTGATATGTTCTCCCAAAATGTTTGGATTTCATTAAACAGAGCCAATAGGAGCAGCACTGTGCATTTGGTTTAAGGGTCTCATAGGTATAAAGGAGTTTCTGCAGCACTGGTGTAAGTCAATTCCCAGGACAACTGGTAAAAGCCTTGACAGAAAGGGGGTGACAAAGACTCCACAGAAAGGTCATGGCAGGATTTGGGGATTTTTGGAGGAGGCCTGGAGCAGGGCAGGAGCCTGAGACAGGGGCTCACCACTGATGGCATCTCATGCCAAGGACTGTGCTCCAGGATGGGATACTCGCATGAAGATTTAAATTGTGGATTCCTAGTTGAGGTCAGCCTCAATCCAGAGGGAGCAGGGAGCATTTAACGTGCAATAGCAAGGCCACAAGAAAAGGGAGATTGCATTTTGGGGAAAGGGATAAAAGCAAAGCAAAAGGAACATCAACATGTCTTGGTGTTTTATCTGTATCCTGAAAATATTCAATCCAATGTAAGGACAGAGGAATTGTCAAATCCTCCTTTCCAGCTCTGTTTTTAGTGGTGGAATGGATACATCTTGTTTTCATTCTGACTTTTACAAAATCTGATACAGCTCTTGGACTTAATTAAAATGACATTTGGAAACAAACAAATTGAAGACTTGACCAGAAGTTTACAAGCTCCATTTTTGTTTCTCCTGGAAAGTTTTCATTTTGAAACAGGGGAGTTTACTGCAGGGGTAAAAAAAAAAAAATTTAAAAAAAAAAAAAAGCAATAATCATTCCCTTGGAGAGCATTTAAGGACTTCTTGTTTTCCTCAGATCCGTGTTTACTGCATTTCAGAGGCAGCAGGAGCACAGTGTGGAGATGCCAGGATTATAATTCCAAGTCACTGGTGTGCTGACCCCTTATCTCACTGCTCAGCCCACTGCCCCAGCCATGAACAGGGGCTGTAACCTCAGGTGGGAGCAGCAACACGTCACCCACCTTTCCACACGTGTGCTCAGCAGATGTGCTGCTGTTTCCTCATGGAAACCCCACGACTGACTGGATTTCTAGGAAAACATTTCCTCCCAGCCAGAATGGGCAGCGGTGATAACTGATCCTTGCCTGAGATCATTTTTCTCCTGTAGGCCATTGGGCTGATACACTGGAAACCCCAAGAGAAGAGACGAGAGAAGAGGAGGAGAGTGAGCTGTCCCTTCAGTTAGAGAAGCCAAACTGGGATGGATTACTTTTGCATGGATGCAACATATTTAAAAGGAATTTGTGAACTCCCAACAACATAAAATGGATGAAGAGATGCCTCATAAAAGAGTGACTCCTTCTGTCTTTTTGGCAGCCCAGCCAAACTCCCTCAATGCAAGGTTGCAAGAGGCTCCATGCTGAGCAGAAGAGAGTAACAAGGAGGTGTTACAGAAAATGACCCTTCCCTGCGCAAACAGATTTGATATTCCTGCCATCTCACTGCATCCTTCGCTGGCTTCTTCAATCTGTCCTCAATGAGCAGATGTGGCCTTGCCCTCGTGTCCAACAGACACTGGGCTCAGCTGCTGCGTTTGTGCAGCACAACTTGTGTCTCAGGCACTTCCACCCACCTCCCGGGACACCCAGCCACAGTATCACAGTATCACAGTATAGATAAGGCTGGAAAGGACCTTAAAGATCATCTAGTCCAACCTATAATCCAACTAACCTATCCTCTACATCTAGATCATATCACTCAACACCTCATCCAGCCTACCCTTAAACACCTCCAGGGTTGGCAACTCAACCACCTCTGTGGGCAACCCATTCCACATCCGGATCACTCTTTCAGTAAAAAACCTTTTGCTAATATCAAGTCTAAACTTCCCCTGCTGAAGCTTAAGACTGTGACCTCTCGTCCTGTCCCCAGAGACCAAGGAGAAAAGACCAACCCCTGCCTGGCTACAACCTCCTTTTAGATGGTTATAGACAGCAATAAGGTCACCCCTGAGCCTCCTCTTTTCCAGGCTAAACAGACCCAGCTCCTTCAACCTCTCCTCACAGGGCTGATCCGCCAGCCCCTTCTCCAGCCTTGTCGCCCTTCTCTGAACTTGTTCCAGCACCTCAACATCTTTCTTGAACTGAGGGGCCCAGAACTGTATACAATACTCAAGGTGTCTCTGACCAGTGCCAAGTACAGGGCAAGAAGAACCCCTCTTGACCTACTGGCCACTCCATTCTTGATGCAGGCGAGGATGCCACTGGTCCTTTTGGCTGCCTGGGCACACTGCTGGCTCATGTTAAGTTTGCTGTCAACTAATACACCCAAATCTCTTTCCNGTTCCATAACTTTGCCTGGGACCGAGGTGAGGCCAACAGGTCTGTAGTTACGACCCTTTTTGTGTACGGGGGTCACATTCACCGATTTCCAGTCGTCCGGGATATCACCTGGGCTCCAAGACTTCTGATAAATGATGGAGAGCGGTTTAGCAACCTCATCTGCCAGCTCTCTCATCCCTCTGGGATGAATCCCATCCGGTCCCATGGATCTATGGGGATTCATATTGATCAGCAGGTCTCCAGCTACTTCCTGATGAATGACAGGGGGACTACACTGTACCCTGTCTCCATCTGCCAGCTTAGATAACCAATCATCCTGAGGATAATCAACCCTACTGTTGAAGACAGAGGCAAAGGAAGCATTGAGTACCTCTGCCTTATCCTCATCCCTAGTTACTATATTTCCCTCTACACAGCAGCCCACGCTCCAGGGAAGGGCAGCTTTGCACCTGAGTCTGCACCACAATCAGTCAGTCATGTATAAAAACAAGACGAGTCGAGCACAAGTCCCTCAGCCCTCATAAGCACCTCAAAGCTTACAAGGATTGCTGTTACATGGTGATGTATCAGCACCAAAACCCTAAATAATCAGAGAATCCCAGAATGGTTGGAGCTGGAAGGGACCTTAAAGCTCATCTCATTCCACTCCCTCCATGGGCAGGGATATCTCCCACTACCTCAGGCTGCTCCAACCTGGCCTTGGACACTTCCAGGGATGAGGCAGCCACAGCTTCTCTGGGCACCCTGTGCCAGGGCCTCCTCACTCTCACGGGGAGGAATTCCTTCCCAATATCCCATCTATCCCTGCTCTCTGGCGATGGGAAGCCATTCCCTGACCCTCCAGGCCCTTGTCCAAAGCCCTTCTCCAGCTTTCCTGGAGACCCTTTAGACACTGTAAGACCACAAAATGTAAAATTAATTTTAGGTTTTAATTGACTAAATTCACATTTTGAGGTGTCTTAAGTGTCAGGATCAATTATTCTAATTCAGTACCACTATGAAATATGATTCAGTATCAGCAAAACAACCAGGAGAGGAATATCCTGTCCTCACAGAGTTAAGCAAAGCTGAGTTCTATTCAGCCAGAGGAGTGAATGGAAATCTTCGTAATCTAACCCAGTTTTTTCTTATTTCTGTGTTTTTAAGTAAAAATACCAAAAATGTAGCAGCAATTGGAAACCAGGAAAAGGACAAGAAGACAAAATTAGCAAGTTTGGCTTGGATTCCCACTGCTACTCTCTTTTCCAGCACTTTCTCCTGAAAACCACAGATTAGCACAACATGACTTGAACACAAGCTCCACAGACGGATCCTTGTGGCAGCGATATTTGTGCAGCCTGGAGGGAGCTTTACAGCAGAGTCTAGAATCTGGAGCAGAGCAACCCAGCAGGCTGATTTCTGTAGTCCCAGAGGTTGCGGAGCTTTGCTTCCAGCTTTTCTCCAAACATCCAGGAGACATCCTTTGATTCAATAAAAATATTGATTTTATTTTTTTGATTTGTCTGTGCCGCAGTGGAACAAAACACAGTGAAGGAGGAGGGAAGATTTCTCCCTCTGGTTTTAGTTATTTCCTTGGGCAGAACTGAGGTGAAGAAAAGCTGGAAGCAGAACTCCCTAACCTCTGAGACTGGAGAATTCAGCCCTCTGTGTCACTCTGCCAAGAGGGGAAATGCCAACTCCCCTCCCGGTGACCCCACACGTCATGAGCTCAGTGCCGCCCCATCCCAGGAGGGACTGCCCCACATCTGGGTACTGTGACACCATTTAAACTCTTTCTTTTAACTCCTGTGCCTCAAGGGTTTGTTCTGTTTGGGGTTCAACTGCTGACCTCGTCCTCTTTGAGTCCAATTTCTGTCAAGGAGGAAAAACCCGGCAGTTCAGTCTGCATTTGATTTGACTCATTGCATCAATTTCAGTTTCTGTGCAGACAGGAAATGACGGCAAAGCAGAGCCGGGTATTCCCCACCACAACTGCACCAGGCTCACAATCCCTCCTGTTTCAGGGGCTTTTGCAGGAAACAGCCCCAGTCCTGCCTGCATTCGTTTCACAGAGCCTTAGATCGCACTTAAATCAGGTTGAAGCATCTGCTTAAGTGCCCTTGAGTTAAAACACCAGCCAAAGAAGATATTGTGCAAGGACTACGCACTCCAGGACATGTCATTCCTGGGAGCTTATGTGCTGACAAAGGTTAAATAGATAGAAAACAAACCAAGGCCATTGAAGATGGAACAAAACACTGAAAAGCACCTAGAAAAGTAGAGCAGGAAAAATTTGGACAGAAACAGCAAAGTTAATTGCAACCAGCTTGGCTAAAGCACCAAGATGTAATGAATTATTTTTTTTTTCCCTGTAAAAAGCAACAAATGTTCCGAATTTGCTTTTACCTGAAATGGGTAAGAACCGTTCAGAGGTTTAAAGAAATGAGATGGTTTCACTTTGACTAATCATTTTAAAAAACAACATGAAATATATTGTTCCAATCAGCTAAAAGGCTGTAGCAAACCCTCAGATAAAGCCGAAATGAATCTGTCAGGAGTGGTCTCCTTGGCTCCAGGAACTCATGGAAACAAGGAAATTTGGAGTTTGGAACTAAAGCTGAATTATTAGCTGAAGGTAAGTGGTAATGAGTGCTAAATATACATGTCAGTGAAAGATATACAAACCCAAAGTGGCACTTCTCTCCTCAGAGATGATGTAGGGTAGGAATAGCCATAAATGAAATCCATCAAGCTGGCCTTTGGGATAGATCTGCCACTTAAAGAACAGCAAACAGGAGTTGTGATCCCATTGTTTCCCCTATTCCTGCCTCCTCCATTGCCCTGCCCTACACCCACCCCAGCTGAGCCCCACTCCTGACGGCTTCTCTGCTCCTCTCCAGGAGGGTGAGGGTTGGAAACACACCAGCCCATGGCCAGACACCCCATCTGAGGCAGCACCAGCCACTCTGAACTGCGACTTCTCTGCGGAGGAGGACAGGGGACACCTCAGTCTCACTGTTTAAAGCAGGGCTGCCACCCAGCCCTTGGTCTGAGCTGGCACTGCCCATTAGACTGAGAGAGTTGGGCTCGGCCCACAGCCGTCCCCACACGAGGTGATCCATCAGCGCTCGCAGCCGCGGGCAGTGCAGGTTCCCCGGCACAGGCACAGCTCCCATCTGCAGCCTCGTGCAGGGGATGGGCTGGCAGGACCTCAGGCGTTGTTTATTTTGGATGTCATGTCACTGCAATAAATAAGGCCAAGAAGCAGCACGTGTCAGCACTGAGTCAGCTCTCGATGGCAGCAAAACAGATGACCTCAGAGCTGAGGGGACCTGACAGGGGGGCTCTGCTGGTTTCCTCGGGGCAGGATGTGGCGGCAGCCCACTGGGTCGCTGCCCCTCACCTCCAAGGACATAAAATCCACAGCTACAAGAGCCTGGCAAACACAGGATCAAGCCCAGATTGGAGGGTGCTGGATTTTAGGACACTGGTTTCTGCCTGTTGCTGTCTTACATCTTCTCTGCATCTGATTTTCAGTGTCAACCAGTAGTGAAAATGGCCTTGCCTGTGCAAAATATCCAAGCTAGATTCACTGGACAACACTGTCAAGGTCATGGTGGGGCTGCTGGGGTGTCTGTGCAGTGCCAGAAGTTGGATCAGTGATCCTTCTGGGTCCCTTCCAGCCCAGGATATTCCATGATTCTCATTCTTCATCCCTCAAGCAGAAGGAGGCAGGCATGGGAACCAGTGGAGTCAAGGGAGGAAAGCAGACCTTTCATCCTTGGAGAGGATGAATTTCCTCCTCAGCCTTAATCTGGCCCCTGAGCCATTTTGGTGGACACTGCCATCACAAACAATGTGCTCTGTTTTCCTCACCAGGGTCGAAGGGAGAGCTGAAATCCCTTTCATAGCAGGCTGGGTTTTTTCCTTCCCCTGACAGCAGGAGAAAAGAAAAGGAGCCCGAGGCCAGACCATGACAAAGTGAGTCTCCTCTGACTCTTCCAAATCCTCTGGAGACATTATTTCATCCTCATCATGATATAGAAATAATATTTACCCCAGCTGCAGCCAACATACAGCATCTGTAGCCTGGTGCCTGTATGTGTCTGACACATCTGGCTGCTCGGGGTGACGGAGAGCAGTTCAAACACAGCCCTGCAACTCGAGTGGAGCAGGATCTGCTGGACATCTCCCAAGGAAAAGGGCCAGGACCATCCACACACAGAGCCAGGGCTCCTCTGACCATGCTCACACCACGAACAGGCTGCCCTGACCCGACTGACATTCCCAGGACAAGCCACAGCCAACCTTCCATTACCCCAAAATACTGATCAAGTCTGTGAGATTAAGAGCTAAGTCACGTGGGCAAGAGCAAGATCAGGCTGGAGAAGCATAACCAGTGTTCCTCATGGCATGAAGGAGCATTGGAAAAGGCTTTTCCTGAGCCTCTTGACTTAGCAAAAAACAAGTACCAATACTCTGGTGAATCTACTGCTACCATCTGTGAAGGACACAATATGACACATTTTACGTTAAAAACATTTAGAGGACTTCTTTCTTGAGGTGGAAAAGCTTTCCAAGCACATGCCCCTGAGCACTGAAGCTGTCCTGCAGCTCCAAGTAACAGAGGCTATCCAGAACATAACACTGAGGTGGGTTTTCCGCCACCTCTAAGTGGATTTCGTTTCTAGAACCCCAGAACGGTTTGGGTTGGAAGAGACCTAAAAATCATCCAGTCCCACCCCCTGCCGTGGTGTAGAGGGACACCGTCCACTATCCCAGGTTGCTCCTAGCCTCGTCCAGGCTGGTCCTGCACACTTCCAGGGATGGGAAAGCCTCAGGAAAGGATGCTCCACACCGTGTTGGAGAGTTCTAGCCTGGTTTGTACCCCCTGCTTCCTGAATAGACTCTTATTTCCTGCAGTAGATTTGAAAAGAACAAAATCCTGAAGATGAGAAATGCTGCACAACTCTGAAAATGTGGGGTTTTCCCAGGAAATGAGAGGCACACACAGGGTTGTGAGTTTTCTACTAGGAAGTGATGTTCTGTGAAGCTACCTTGATTTTTGAGAGTCTCATGTCAGGTCAGCTTGATTTTATCAGAGTTTACAGGCTTGATTTTATCCAACTATTCTGACTTTTTCATTGAAGTTTTGCACAAGCTTAGGTAATTCAAATTAATATCAAAATTGTCATTGAGACGACTTTTATCAGTGGCTTCGTTCTCATCGAAAAACATACCACATTGTGGGCAAATTTTACAGGACATTTTGACACGGAAAGGAAACAAATTTTCCTTCAAGTTCCTCTTCAAATTATGAAAATTTTCATAGATGACAACATCTGGTTCCCACATGTATCGGGTTTTCAGCACGAGGAAGCCTTCAGCATGGTGTCTCTTCAGATCACACAAGATGAATTCAAATTGGCCTGGATGGGAATGGTCCATGAAGCAAAAGAACTGGGTGGGAGAAAAAAGCGAAGGCAACCAACAGACTGCAGTGCTGGCAGAGCTGGTGGATTCCATCGGAGGTCAGTGTCAGGGTTGGTATTTTTGTACCTCCTTATTAATGACATGAACATGCAACATGATATGCCAATAAAACAAGGGGGAAAAAAGAGAAAAACAAACAACCCGGTGAAGTTGATAGCAAAAAAAAATAGAGTTTCTATGAGGTTACTGGTTAGACAACACCTGAAATAGCACAGAGCATTCTGGGCATCCAACACTACAATTTGGAGTGAGTTCATAGAGGAGTGACAGTGATGGTGAGGAGGGAAGTGTTGAACTTGGCTCAAGGAAAAGCTGGACCGAGGAACAGGCTGTGAGTGCTTAAAGAAAATAAACAGCCAGGGAGAAATCCTGACCCTGTTGAAGCTGATGTCAAGACTTCCATTGACTTCAGCAGAGCAGGATTTCACAGTGAGGAGAAGGAGGGATTTAGTAGTGGAGAAGGCTCGATGGGGGATCCGTGGGATGGAAATGGAGGAAGTGGGCTCCAAGTTCAGTGTCGAGGGAAAACAAGGCAAGAAATTCTGGTTTTATCTAAAGGCAGGAAAATCCAGAGTGCCAGCTGATTGCATGAAAGAGCCAACTGCACTTTGTAACCCCCTAATTAAAACAAGGTTAAATAGAGGGAATGCAACATACTCAGCTCTGATGAGAGAGGGAAATTGGATGCTAACAAGAGCCATGCTACACCCCCTGCAGCCAAACTCCCAACTGGAGCAGGAGACAGTACCTCCCCAGCTCAAGCACAGATGGCTTTACATGAGAAATGTAAATAAGATGTTACCATCTGGTTAATAAAACACACATCTCAGTTAGCTTTGACTTCTTGTACCCAGATGTAAACATTTTAAAATACATTTTTCATTAGTGCTTTTAAGGTTTTCACTCCAAATGCCCATGAAGGAAGAATTCACATGGACATCAAAAGTGATGAACCACAAAATGTCCCATGTCTCTCCTAAAAATTTAAAATTTATATTCATTTTCACTGCTGTCTATGTGGAAGTATAACCAGGTTCTGCTGCTCAATAGCTGATGAAATCAAGAAGCTATTGGAGAGGCTGGGTTCTGAAATCCATAGCACATACAAAAAAACCAGGAATAAGACAAGCTATTTCCAGAAAATGGTACCTTTGCCAGAAAGTTCTGCTTGGGAGATGGAATCTATTTATGCATTTGAGTTGGAACTGTCAACCAGTTGTTCGTTATAAAGGGAAAGGATTCTGATGAAGTAGAAACACTATTGGTTTTCTTTTTTGCCTGAAGGACGTTTTTCTTCCCTGACATACTGTAAAATACAACTCAAGAGGACTAACTAACCCCAACAGCAAAAGGAAATGGTCTAGTCCGGGTTGCACACAAAGTTTTGAGTTACTTACTTCAAGAAATGCTTTTTGTCTTTCTCCTTTTCTTGCAAAGGCACCAAGGAATTTCTAACTTGTCTTGGCCACCTACTCAGGTAGCCCATCACACCCACCTCTCCAGCAAACAGCAACTCCAGCTCTGCCAACACCTCCTACACAGGGGGTTTTACTCATTATTAACATTAGAATCAGTGATGAATGATAGAAAACCATTTAAATCAAGGAGCAGGGGCATAACCCAACACCCTCTCAAGTCACAGCAGAATCTCAGCGATTACAGGCTAACTTTGAGGCAACCAAAGAGAGATAAGAAAACCCAGCCCCAAACTCCCACTCCTACCACAGCATCATACAATCTGCTGTGGTCTGCTGCCAAATGTTATCTTTCTAAAGGGGCTGAGTTAGCAGGAGAACTGCCAGGACAAAAAAGAAGGCACAGTATCATCACTCCAGGTCTCCACATGCACACAGAGAGGAAACACCCTTCAGCAACAATAACAAGAACGTGCCAATTCCAATAACTTAGAGCTGCCCTCCTGTATTTGTGCTCTGGAAGTAGAATCAATGCTGCACATTCATCATAATTGTAAAAATATCCTTTCTAAACAAACCCTTTTAAAGGCAAGAATTGCACACTGGCCTTTCTCTTGCTTTCAGCTGTGAGCTCAAGAGCCCCTGGTGAGGGTTTCAGGCCTCGAGGGTTGGTCACTGTGGCTCTGGGGTGACCCTGGAGAGCTTCCACTGCCATGTCATTGGCTCTCCTTGGGCCAGGGGAGACGCTGAGTTCGTGCTGCTTTTAATCACTCAGAGTATCTAAAGCTGAACAAGGGAAAATGGAAAACAAACCCCAAAACTTACCCGTGGGGCGTTGCTTTACATGTAGAGCAGGTGAAAAATTTTTATCATAGAATATTCTGAGTTGGAAGGGACCCACAAGGATCATCGAGTCCAACTCTTAACACTGTCTCCCTGGTGGGAATCGAACCCAGGTCTCCCACACACCAGGTGAGGACACTTACCACTGTACTAAAGTGGATTATGACCAAACTTCTCTTTGAGTCACTGCACATTTACAGGAAGTTTTTGTCTTGGCTAAAATTTTAATTACATTTTTATTAAAAGGAAGCTGAAAATGTTTACTGACATGAACCACACTCACTCTGTGTTCTTTTAAGTGCCAGAAATGTTCCATTGCAGGCACCTCTTGAAATGTTTTCCTTTTTCCTGCACGCTCTTAAGGTTATGTCAAGCCTCCTCATTAAACTAAGAAGTGATTTCTTATCAGCTGCCTGGCACACTGTAATGTTTGCACTACGTAGCAAGATGGATATTACACTTGATTTAAGTCCTCAAAACCGTGAGAGCAGAGAGGAAGGACTGGGGCCAAGGGATTGGCATTATCCCAGGACAGTCTTCCTGGTCAGAGTTGAGGACACATGCACACGGGACCTGCTCTAGTCTTCCCCCAAAGAACAAACCCATATTCTTTAGTAGCTCAGCCACACAAGGCTGCATTGGACACCTTTCCTGACTAGTGCAAAGAAATCAGTCACTATAATGCAGGGAATTGAATCCCTCTCTCCTTAACTGTTCACAGGCTTCTTTTCCTTCTCATCCTTGTACGTTTCTCCCAAACATTTCCCTTGCCAGTGCCCATTTTGCCTCCAAAGTGCAAGAGAAGGATCCTCAGGAACAACACAGGCGATCCACACGGTGACAATGCACCCCTTCAGTTTCCTGCAGGAGTTCAAATCAGCCCCAAAGTGTTATTTTAACACAGTTTCTTGTGTATAAGTATTTACAAAATGCTTGCTTTGGATACCTCTTTAAAAAAAAACCAAAAATCCAGTAAAATGAAATAAACCTCCAAACCCCACTACTGCTTATTGCATATTTAGCAAAATATTTTCTTACTCTTTCCTATCTTCAGCCCTGAGGCTTTCACTAGCTGAGCAAACCTCTCTCCTCCCTGTGCCCCAGTCTGCCTGTCCTCCTCCTGCAGGGCAGCAAACAGCCTGTTTGTTCAACAAACTTACACAGGACTACAAGAATGTCAAGATTTGAGGGCAAAAGAAGGTGGAGGGAAGAAAAAAGGCTTTTCAGATTTTTGCTACCACGTGCACTTGGTTTTCATTGCCAGGGATCTCTGGGAGAAGAAGAAAAGCTGATAGACAGTTTACAGACATGAACTACGTTCCACTTGCAAGGCTCGGGACCCTGGGCAGGACTGAGGGGCACAGGAGACCTCTCTCCTCTGGAACTGCCAGCTCTGTGCTGGGAGTGGGCTGGCCATCAAAATAGAAGGGCCATGGGGTCATTGCTTTTGTTCCTTGGGTCTGGCAGAGCTACACAGGTGCTCCAACACAGGAGCAGGACTGCAGCAACCCAGAAGCACCCAAACTTCAGCCCAGATGGCAGCAGGGAAAGCACCTGGAGGGCTCAAGGCCCAGGGATGGAAGAACCATCTCCAGTCAGAGAGTGCTGCAGGGAACAGAGACCTTCAGGGAGGCTCTCGGGATGTGGAAGCAGGGATCTGTGTGGTGCTCAGAGGTGACAACGCTACCCTTGGGAACCAGGGAAGGTACTCTGCCCTGTTCCTCCTGTCCCTGGCCTGAGACTCGGATTCTTCCAAAACTGACCTCCCTCCTCACTCATTCATGAAGGACAGAAGGGTTACGTCCTGCGGCCAGTGGGACTCAACACATAAACCCAAATCAGACCATTTTTAAGCCATCTTGTTACTTGGGATAATAGAACTCATTTTATATCCATACTATTTACCCTTTTCTGTTCCTAAAATTGTCTGGTTAGCAAATCCCAGGATAGAGCTGTCACTCTGCCCCTGGCCATCTCTGCTGCTGCACACAAATTGGGACAGACTCATTTTGAAGTTTTCCTGGGGTAAGGATGACCTACTTTCATGGTTGCAGTACAGTTCATTACAAATTCCTAATGATCTCACTGTTCCATTAAATGAAGGTTGCCACCTGTCCCAAAGACTTTAGATCAAGATAGGATTAACATATTTGCTGACCCATTTCCCCCTTTTGTAGGACACAGTCCCATGATCAATAGGATTGGGGGGGGGGTTTGAGACATCCAAGGTTGTGCCTTGGCAGGGATGTGGTGCTTGGTCCCATCAGTGCAGGATGCTGAGCAATGTGGCTCCTGCTGAAAATCCTGCCCAGTCAGTTTGGGCAGCAGATTCCTCCTGCCCAGATCCCACCAGAAAAAAGGGTCAAACCCTACCGTGGGAGGAACAAAAAGGCAGATGGGAATTGCTGAGGTTGCACTTAGTGCAAATGAAATTCTTCCCATTTAAAACAGAGTCTACAAGAGACTCTGTTAGGGACCCAGAGGCTGACTGCAGTTTTTCTCTGGGCAGTCATCCCTAAAGCAATATTCTGGGAATAGAAAAGCCTGGGTTAGCACCCAGCAGCCATTCTGGACCCTCGCAGGGATGCTTCCCACAGGCTGTCCCGGTGCCAACAGCCCGTCTTGGTACCCCGAGGACAGACCCAGCAGTCGACAGGGCTGGAGACAGCAGGTTGGAAGCACGAGGAATAAAGCAAATAAAGAAAGAAAGAGAGAGGAATAAATTCCCATGGACAGGCTCCGTGAGCACGCTGCAGCCAAATGACCTCGGGTGCTCCGCTCTCTCCTCCCGCTCGAGGAAGGCAGCGCTACAGCTGCATTTTTCATAAATAGGAACACCCCAGCTTGATGTTTTTTAAAGCTGTCTAGACAGTAGAGCAAGACCTTGTTTCAAGTCACATAATCACTTTCCCGTTTTTCTTTGCAGCAGAGGACGTTTTCCAAGATTAGATAGAAGCTGGTGGAGCAACATGTTATTAACCTTGGGTGTGCCTCCCTGCTTTGGGCTCTCCTTGTCCGAGCCAGAGGTGCCTTTCTGTCTGATCACGTCTCCCCTTCTTCCGTGCCTTCCCCCCTTGACAGCAAAACTCCCAGTTAGACAGAATTACACGTGGGTTGCAGACAACGGGGAGCATGGAGGGTGCTGCAGTAAAACACCAGCTCCCTTTGGCAAAAGGTAAATATAACCTCCTGCTTCCCAATATGGATCCCTCCACCTGAAAATAGCATTGCAGTTTGTGCTGACCTCCTTCAGGCCAGAGTGCCTCAGGCAAATGGTCATCCCCATTGCCTGGGGAGGAGAAGCCACTGTGGAGATCACAGAATCACAGAATGCTCTGAACTAGAAAGGTCCCTAAAGCTCATCCAGCTCCACTCCCTGCCATGGGCAGGGATACCTTCTACTACCCCAGATTGCTCCAAGCCCTGTCCAGCCAGGCACTTTGGTGCAGAGGGTGCTTGTCAAGGGCCAAGGACGAGGCTTTCTGAGCACAAGTGCCCTGATCCAGGCACAGGATCAGCATCTGGGGCCTGACCTGGACCATTCTTCCTGCAGGGATGTGCAGTGACCTGCACTCAGCTTTGTCGAGGGAAGCACAGTCCAGTACGGCTTGTTACATTAAATTAAGTTCAGCAAAAGCTGACAACAAATAGACCATCACAAATGAGATTATTGCAGTGTAGAGAGCCGGGGTAAGAGGTTTGTTGCCCTGCCAGAGAAGCACCAGGATATAATTCCATGTTTCTGAGTGCTTGCAGCCAAAGCCCAGGGCACGTTGCTTGACTGGCATTCCCAGAATGATGCTGACCCTCTCCCTGAGTGGTGCCTACACTTGGTTTCCCATCAGGAGTAGCACAGACGGACTGAGGGAGGAGAACTGCCCTCCTGCCCAGCTCCCTGCTGCATTGCCACGTCTCCCGTGCTGTTAAAGTGATTAACCACGCACAGCAGCAAGGCCAGGCAGGGAGCTCTTTTTGCTTGCTTAGCATTTTGCTTTAGAGGACAGAGGACCTGACTTTGGGAATCATTTCAGCTCCAGGGTATCCGGTATTTCCCACTCCCTAAAGTAAGCAGTTAAAATCATCCAGAGGAGCTGCTTTTCCTTAAACAAATTCCTTACTGTTATGCAGAAAAGGAATACATGAGCTGCCTGAAATTAATGCTTGACTTCATAATTTACATATCAAGTGCTTTAATGAATTGTTTTCAGTATCATTGTCCTTACCATGAATAAACTTAAAAGTAATGGATTTGTAATTAATTAAAATTTAATTACAATAGTTTGTCATTTTATTATTTGCAATTATTACCATAAAGGTAATAAAAATTGCAGGATGTCACAACTGAATACAAATCCCTAATCAGAAGCAATCAACTCGCACCGTAACCTTGACCAAGGGTGATTTTATTAATGCACTGGCTCTGGTGCAGCTGCAGGGTCCTTGGTCCTGGCTGGCACTGCAGGATCACTGTGCTTGGGAAAAACCTCCAACCTGTGCCCTGTACCATCTTCTAATATTTAATTTCCGAATAAAAACTTTTTTTTTAGTGTTATGAAAAGCTATTCCTAATCTAGCCCAGTATGATGCCTCTGACCCTGCTGCAGAAGTCCCTTTGCTCTGAAGCTTGAAGGGAAAAAGGAGAATCAGGGTTAAGTTATATCTGTGTTTGCTGCTGCCATCTCCGTGACTGTTTCCAGGACTCACAATGCCCATGCTCCCATGTGGTTAATTCTCCCACTTGAGGGAACAAGATATGCCTTTTCTCATCCTGCATTTTGATAGGCTCCAACCGCACCCATGTCTCCCTGGCATATTTCCTTTGGCTGGGCCTGATATCTTAAAAAAACATGTTTTAGAGCAGTTTTCCACTGGCCAGTCTCAAGACATCTTCAAAAGGCATGAGAACTGCAGCCAGAGAAGCAATCAGGCTGTAATTAAACAGAGACTTTCCCACTGAATGCCCTCAAGGGACTGTATTGGTGATGTGGGAGAGAGTCCTCAGGTTGGTTTGTTCCATCCTGCTAAATTTATCCCGTCTCACTGTCCTTTCCCAATCTTTTCCACAGCCCAAGCCCTTGATCAGGTTTGTTCTTTGAAGTCCATTAACTGGTTGGGAAGGAGTAATTCCAGTTTTAGATTCATTTCCTAGGGAAAGCATGCAGGGATTTTCCTGTCCTCCCTTAATCCCTGAATGGGTTGACCAACTTCTCACAAAACCCACCAGAAAGAGAGAGGTTTTGTTGCCTCCCCGTGCCTACAAGTTACATGAAAAGCAGGCAGCTGGGTGGGGAGAGGCAGGAGAAACTCATGTGGGTGACTTTCACCAGGCTTGAGAAACCCAACACACATCGGGACCTCAGGCAGACTGTGCACCTCCGAGACGTCACATTTCAACCACAGAAACGTCTCCGCTGCTCCTGGCTGGGAGCTCAGCCACCACTTCATACATCAACACCGCTGCTATCACCTCTGCTCTGCCAGCAGACGGGTTGATGTGAAGGAATACAGCCCTGGAGGCGTCAACCTCCCTGGGTTATCTCGGTGGAGGGTGAACATCAGAGACCCTCCATCCACCGGGACAGAGGTGGTATTTTCAAGCTCCTTGCCTCCAGCTGAAATTCCCTTTCATGACACCTTGAGAGGCCTAAACAGCCTTAGTTTTTAAGCTGTGCTACAGCACCATTCTCAAAAAGCTCAGGAGCTCATCCCTTGGCACCCTCAAGTCAGAGAGGTTTTCAGGTGCCCTCAGCTTCAGGCCTGGAAGCTCCTGAACGCCTTCAAAGAGATTTCAAGGTGTACAGAAAACCTGCAGGAACAGGGGACAATTCAGGTGAAGGGTAGAGAACAAACCCACCATAGTCCTGGAGTATTTGCATTTCTTGTAGACATTCCTGCAAAACCACTTAGCAAATGAATGTTAATTGTTCTGCAGCAATCCCGCCCTGTTGAAAGGAGAGGGGGGAAATAAAAACAAAATAAGCCCTAGGTAGATGTTGTCAATTTTTCCTTTGGCCTCCCCCCTGACCCCCCCCGCCCCCAACTAAAATTCAGGTGATCTCATCCCACATTGATGAGCAGAGGCCAAGTAAGAAAATAAAAAGGAAATTACTTCATCTTAAGTGCCTATTAACTGGTGTTAAGCGATAAAAAAACCCTCAATTTGAGAGTAAAAATCCATGTGACCAGCCCAGGAACGCCAGAACAAGCTGGTTATGGCTGGAGCTGTCAGAGGCTTGTAACTGCAAAGCTTTAAACCAATTTGAGTGCCTTCACTTGGATTTGTGAGACAATTATGCCCCGAACAAACATTTACATGAAAATGGACCTCTGCTTTTGTTGCTTTTCCAGCCCAAGGCTGGCAGAACATTTTATACATAATACAGGGAGTATTTTACACCGAGGGCCGCTGCCAGGGTAGCAGAAATAGATAAAACATGACAAATTAACACAGCACACACCAGACAAAGGAGCACTCTGAACTTCAGCCCCTGTGGGTGAGAGGGTGCTGAGCCCAAGCTTCACTCCTAGTGCTGCTCTGGCTTTTAGACTGGCCCTCACCTTTGCTTCTGGCCTTGGTGGGGTGTTGGCTGGGGGGCCCAGGAGCACGGATGGCTGTGAGTGCCATCCTCACCCAGGGGCAAAGGGTCTCAAAAACTACGCACATCTCCTGGGGCTCAGGGACTCGAGGGCTCAGAAACGCCTGAACTCCAGCACTTGCTGCCGTTGTTTGAGGCGTGTGTGCTCTGAGCAGTGTGATCATGGTGTGTAAAACCAAACTGAAATGGTTACAGTCAGCCAACGTGTGCACAGGAACAAGGAGCTGCTCTGGGGAGGGCTGAGGCATTAACTGCTGAACTTGGTTTGACCTACTGACTGCACGGACCAGTGGCTCCCAAAGCAGCTGAGGATCCCTCCAGCTCTTCTTTTCTCTCCTTAAATCTCTTCTTAATTTTTTTAAGCCTTCCTTGGCAAAGGTGACTTCTGCCTGTCTTTTGCCCAGCAGCCCCACGTCATAGATTCCTAAGGTGGGAGGGAAGCCTCTTCTTCCCTCCTATTTTCTGTGTCTGTAACACATTAGTTAATCCATTGTTCAAGCCATAACCTTGGGGCTCTTGTGAAATAAACAGGAACTGGGGTGACAGCTCTGCTGCTTTCTTCTCCCTGAGTTTAGACTTCCATGAATGACCCTGCCAAAGCTACGCCCATGATGCCACATTGCTCACTGTCTGTGGGGTGGATTGATGACACCACCAGGCAGGGAGAAGCTTTGACTTGCTGTGTGCAGGTGAACAGCAGCACCTGCCCTGCATCCATAGCTGGCCACCCCACAGAATGCCAGAATTGTTTGGGATGGAAAGGATCTTAAAGCCCATCGTGTTCCAACCCGCTGCCATGGACAGAGACACCTTCTACAAAACCAGGGTTCTCAGGGCCCCACCCACAGACCAACGTCTCTGTGGTTGAGTGCATAGCATCATCTCAGGGCATCCTGGAAAATGGAAACCCTTCCCTTTCCTGGGATAAACCCCTCTTTCAGACCCTTTTCTTTATATGGAAACACTCACTGAGCTCCTTAAAACATGAACAAACAGGAAATCGCTTCATATGCCACTAAAAGAGAGTTAAAATCCTTGCTAGATTGACATAAAGGCAAACAAAGATGGACTATGTAAAAACGATTAAAATTTCTGCAGATGTCACCAAACAACTCTTTTTTTTTAAAAGGAAGATTTATTTATATTTCCTAGTTTTGCCCTTCATTGTTACAAGGAAAGCTTCCCCAAACTTTAGGGCAGTTCTTGTTTTCAAGAAAGGGACCCAAACAACAATCTCTGTATCTTTTTTTTAAAAGCAAGTTTTGTGACTGCTCCCTTTCCACAGCATTTCTGGTTCATCATCTGTGTCCCTCAGTTTCCAGCCAGTAGAATAAAAATAAAGGCCCTGGCACAGGTTGGACAGAGGAGCTGTGGCTGCCCTTGGATCCCTGGAAGTGTCCAAGGCCAGGTTGGAGCAGCCTGGGACAGTGGGAGGTGTCCCTGCCCGTGGCAGGGGGTGGAATGAGATGAGCTTTAAGGTCCCTTCCAACCCACACCACTCTGGGATTCCATGAGACAAAGAGGAGCTGTAAGCAGGTCATGCTGGTGATTCCTGCCCTGGGAAGGTGTGACCAGGAGGGATTGCACAACAGCTCAGGAGCAGATGGAGGAGACAGAGCAGCTGCAGAGCCGGGAGGGGTCGGGGAGTGTGTAACTCCCCGTGTCCCATCACGTCTCTGAGCACTAAACATTTCCAGTGCACGGGGGTCACACTGTGAGGTCTGCACAAGTTCATGCAATGAAGACTCCTCTGAGGGTTAGGAAATACAGAGCACTGACCAGACCCACAGCAGATGTTTTTGCAGGAGAATTACTTAAAAGCAACACAACCCCTTCGTGGTCATCCCTACAAGTCCTACCAACGTCAGCAGGGTAGCACAGACTGGGGATGGGTGTTTCAGAGAAACCTCACATCACTGTAATCCCACAAAGCCTCTCCTCTTTCTTTCATTTAAGTCTCCTCTGCCAAAACGACGTGATGTTTTCACTTTCTTTCAGCAGGGAAATTCGAAGACCTGCACAGATTCCCTGGTGCTGTGTTGGGAGAGGGGAGCACTGACTGATTGATCTGGGTTTCTTCCACCAAGAGCACCAAAGGAGGTACTGAAAGTATCTGTCTTCTGGAAGAAGGTTAATTACAGAAGCTCAGCTTGCACACAGGGGTCTCACCAGTCAGCACAAGATAAGCAGCTTTGGGAGTATAAATTATTACAGATGATAAGGGAGAATTTCCCCTTAAACAGCTTTGTACATATGTTCCTAAGATTGACTCCAGAGATGCCTGTCATCAGATGTCAAACAAGAAGCAACAAAAATCACAGAGAATTAACTCCTTGTCTTTTTTTCTTGCAAGCATATGACACTTTCTCCCTTGTTTAGATTAACGGAATGGTCTCAGATCCCAACGAGACTGGTTAGATGACAGGACCTGGGAGTCAGAGCTGACACCCAATCACCAAGGTTCAATCACAGCAGGAAGCAAGAGCTCCACCACTCCATCCTGTCAGCAGAAACGAGGGCTGGTTTAAGCTCTAGGAATAAGATAAATTCCAGGCACCACTTGCTACAGTTTTCATTGGGACTATCCCTTCTGTGAGCAGTGTATAAACAGGAAACCACGGCCACATGGCAAGGAGCTGACTCAATCCTGGCAAATACTGAGAGAAATCGGATCGTATTGATATCCTTTGTTTATTCACTGCTTTGTTAGCTCTGTTTATCCTTAGTTCCTTGGCCACAGATATGGAACAACTCCCACTGTGACACCCATCCACCACTCCTTTGTCCCCCAAAACTGTGCCATTCCGAACCTCTTGCCTCTAACCAGCAGCAGCTCCTGCTGATCAAGACCTAAAGGATTTGTGCTTTTGGGGTACAAACTGACCTGCTCCACTCTTCCAGAAGGAATTCTACCTCAAATCTTGCCATCAGCTCTTACCAGCAACACGAGTTCCTTTCGTACCATGGAGCCAAGCCTATTTTAAGCTCCTGCCCTACTGTGACACAGCCCACCACAGGCCAAACCTCCAGCCTAACTAGGCACTGCCCAGAGAAGATCAGCGAAATTTGGCTCTTGGCTTTTTGTCTCTGCCGGGTAGTTTGATCCAAGCCTGAATTCGTCCCACTGGAATGAGGAGTTTACAGGCATTATCAGTTCCTCCCAATGTTGCTAACACGCCAACATCTGCATTACCACAAACGTGATTCATTGGTGATGTTCATCTGTTCCTGGAGGCTTTTCTCCCTCCTCCAGATATGCTGGAAACATCAAGGTAGAATTCCCACCGTCAGCTCTAGGAGATCAGAAATAGATGACATGAAAAGACCCTCAAATTCCTGCATGTTTGAGGGATGTCTTCACCCAGCTGAGTCCACAGCAGGTCACAGACTTCTGCTGGCAGCCCCCTATTTCACATACCCTTGACCTTAGAGGAGGAAAGCTACTGCAAAAGCCGAAATGTTTGAGCCAAGAGGAGGAAAAGATTTTTTGTGAACATACTTGTTATTCGACCCCATTTTAAACAGCTAAGGAGCTCCTTCCCTGCAACCCAACAGTCCAGGGGTGGTAGGATGAGGAGGAGCATGAAGGCTGAGAGGGCATTTTGCCAGCCAATGGTCTACTAAAATTACTGAGTCAGGTCAATAGGGACACTCAGAAACAGGCTTTGTCCAGAAATTAATGCCAGGGGAAGCCTCTGTCTTATCTCCCCATACACAATACCAGGAGACCATTGGCCACATCACAGTAATATGAATTCCTTGCAGGGATTCATGGTGAGGCTTTTTAAATGTAGAGAACCAGCAAAGTTTGGAAAATGAGTGCTAAGGTCTCTTCAAAAAGGCAGAGGCCATCTCAGGCTTGAGGGCTTAACAACCACCCAGCCCATCTCTCAGTCTTCCATGGCACCAGGAGATGCTGCCTTGGGTGGCCCACAAGGCCCACTTCTCTCTGCTGCCCTTTCCCTGGCTGCCTGCATCCACGAGGATGCAATATTCCAATATTCCCCTATTTGCTTTTCCCACTGATGCCGTGGTTTCACAGACCTCCATCATCCTCTCCAGCATGAGCACTCCCAATAGTTCCAGCACTGTCCTGCAAGTGCTTTTGCCTGCCCCTCCTGGTACCTGGTACCTGCTCTACCTCCTGTTATCCTAAAAACCAACAACAAAACCACCTCATTACAACTCTGAGCTGACACAGTTTTTGGCAGAGTCTTTCCAGTTCTCATGGACAACCACACACAGTTAAAAATCCTGCAGCTGGTGGGAGCAGCCAGATGTTATGGCTTCTAATTTCCTCAGCCCCCTCCTCCTTCCGTACGGGGAAAACTCTCTTGAGCCTCAGCCACAGAAGGGTCTGCTAAAGATACAGGGGGGGATTTTTGTGCTCCTCCAAGGTCGTGCTGGCTCTGCAGATGCTCAGATATTCCCAGTTACACCCCAGATGAACCAGTGGGAAGCTGGGCTCAATGGGGCCAATGAGCAGCCACTGGAAGGTTAGGAAGGGCTGTGCCACCATGTGGGGCAGGGCTCCAGCCTGTCCTCAATTCGCCTGTGGGATCCAAAAGGAATTTTTTCCTATTTCTTTGCCAGGCAGAGAAAAAAAAAGCAAAATGCAGTACTTTGTTGTTGTTTATATTGGACAGGATTAAAGCTTTCAATATTTGTTATATTTAGATGTCTTTCAGACCTAGATTCAGGGAAACGTTACACATGGTTTTGCTCTGTTTACCCTTCCCTCCATTCCTGCACTTTTATTTTTCTTCCAGTTTATTCGCCTTCCAATTTAGGTCACATTTCCCAAGGACCACAGCACAACCTCAGATTTCCCAGGGAAACCAGCACCCTTTGGTAGCAGTGACTGGTTTTGTGGCTCCCAGGCCGCCACATAAAGCAACGTGCATTGCAGTTTTATTGCCAGCTATCAGTTGGGCAGAGATGGAGAAACCCTGAACCACCGCCCAAGTGACCCTTGAAAGTGGATAGTTCACCCCAAGATAAAGGCATCTATCTACTCTACCCACAGTGCTCTGTCTAGGACCTCAAGTCTGCCCTTACCTCCCTAAAAATGGGGTTCCCAAAACCAGCAGTGCTGCAGGGCTGGGACCAAGGTGCTGCACCACCCTGGCTTCTGCACGAGGAATTTTTGTTCTGCTTCCCCCACCCAATTTCTTGGAGAGGAAAGGATGCTGAACATCCCTGCAGCAAAACACTTGGGGGGAAAATCCAGGCTGTGATATACTCTCCTAAAACCTTCCCAAAGATGAGCATGTGAAAAATCACTTTATGGACGGGGTCAGTGGGAGAGAAGTTTATATCCAGTGCTCGTTTTCCAGTAAATCATTCCCTTCAATCTAGCTAGAAAACTGTATTTACTTATTTAACTTCGTCCTCACCACAGGTCTCCATGCACACATTTTTGTGAGCTCTGCCTTCACCCTCCCTCTCAGGTGAGGCAGGATGGAGCCCCTGACACCCCATCTCTGCTGTGCCCTGGCTAATGGGAAAAAAAGATGCTCATTTGGAGCTGCTCTGATTTATTCCATAACAATTTCTCTAACAGGTAGTCTTTACCCTAACACTGAGCCCTGGCAGCTGGGGAGGGATGGGTTGTGAGTTATATTCTCCTGGTTGCAAAGGCTGTGCACACTAACGTGCCCTTTCTGCACGTTGTTTTCACCCTCAGTATAAAGGCAAACCTTGGGGTAGAAGCTTATTTATTCGTTTTTCAAGGTCTGATCCAGAACTCATCACTTGCTTTAGCTCACAACCCTGCTCCTGAACCCTGGCAGAGCTCCTGCATTTGTTTAATTCACAGCCTGGCTCAGAGCTGAGCTCGTGCAGAGCTGCAAGGAGCAGCCGGATGCAAAAGGCACTGGGACTCCAGCTAAGCCTGGCCTGTCCTTCCTGGCCAAGGAAAAGCCAGGAACAGATGTTTGGGGCCAGGGTTTTCCTCCCAAAATATCTCTGATGCTTAATTTCCATTTCACAGGTTTGCTGTTGCCCTGTACAACAGGAAGAAGAGCACGTTGTTGGGATGCAGGGAGGGGAACAAGGAATCTAATCCGCCTCTTTTTAAAGATGACTCAAGAAATTTTTGAGTCTGTAAGCAATGGGTAATTCTCTAAACACACCTCCCACATTTACAGCAGTGTTCTTACAGCCTCAGGAGCTGAGCACTGAGTGTTTACACCTCTCATTGCCCCAAACGATGTCACTGGGTAAAATAACCAGATGAGCTTTCAAACACAAAAACGCTTCTGTAAGTCTTGTGTCTCACTGCTTGCCCAAAGATCTGGTTTATTTGAGGTTTACTTTTTCCCCTCCAAGCTTTACACCAAGTGATTTCAGCCAGGGTTTTTGCTAGAGATGTGTTCTCATATTTGAAGGAGGTGGAATGTGGCAAATTTTAAGATCTTGCTGCAGCCCCTGATTTATCCCACCTCTAAGCTGGCATGGGAATATCAGGGTACATGGCTGGTTTTACTTCTTTTAACTCAGAAGGAGAAACTGGCTGGATGCACTAACAGCTATGGAATCAAGTCAGAACATTAAATCAGAAGACAAATGATGTGCACGAAATCTCTGAAGTGACCAAATATTTGCTGCACTCATGAAACTTCCCCCCAAATATTCCCACTCTTAAATAGTTGAAGTTATCAGAATTTTCCTAATTTTTCTTTGTATAGATGGCCAAAATGATTCCTCTGGGAAGATGCCTCTCCAAGCCAGAGTTGTGTTTCCCTTCTGCCAAATGGCCAGAAGCATCTTCTGGCTGCAGACTGGGAGGTACAAAGAGGAACAGGATCCCACACTTTTGCTCCAAACCCATCCCCCAAGGACAAGGGAATTACACAGTCCTGGCTAGCTTTTACATATTCCTTTTTTTTGTTTGTTTTTCTAAAGGAAATAAATCAGTGCCAGCAGTAATTCAGGGTCAGACAGAGCCTGGCTGCACCTTTACACCAGGGCTGGTGGGTTGGTGAGAGCTTGGCCATCCTGCTCCCCTGTTCACGGGGTTCCTTTCCAGCATGGGAATCCATGAAGGCTGTTTTCCCAAGCACTGCACGAAGCC
The DNA here is from genome assembly GCA_013390025.1 of Pitta sordida. Classification (NCBI taxonomy): domain Eukaryota; kingdom Metazoa; phylum Chordata; class Aves; order Passeriformes; family Pittidae; genus Pitta; species Pitta sordida. The sequence goes on from WEKX01006819.1 coordinate 45,543, forward strand.
TTCATGCCCCTCATCTTTCTGATCAGGAGAACAATGCCATCACAGCAGAGAGTGACCAGCATCTGCCTCTGTGCAGATATGGCTCAACTTAAAAGGGTTACAAGTTGCCCAAGGGGCTACAGATGTGCTTTAACCTCCCCACTGAAGGCACTTGGTACCCATCCCATGTGCCCAGGTTTTCAGAGAGCCAATTCCCATCCCTGGCACCACTCAGGCTCTTTGTGGCCATGCCAGTGGAGCCTGGCACTGACAGCCACGAGGACACCCATCATTTCCTCTCATCCAGGGTGGGAAAAGCCACGGGTGTTTTTCAGCCCCTGGGCTGCACAGACTGCCTGTAATTACACCTTTTTTGCACAGCATAAAAACCATTTTCCTCCAGACCTCAGAGACCACAGACACCAGCCCTGCCAGGGGGGCTGGAGCTGTGATGTTTGCTGCCCTTCCTGGGCCAGGGGGCTGCTTTTCTGGATGGCTGGGCCCCAGACAGGGCTGATGGACAGCCTCTACACACCATGTATCCATGTGGAGCTGAGCCACCCAGGATCGGGCCAAAGGGACCTGGAGGTACACCCAAGTGCCAGGTGAGTCAGTGCCTGCCAGCCCTCCACCCCTGTGCCCTCACTGCTCCTTGGAAAGCTTTTGTCAGCAAGAAGGGGGGGGGACACATGAGCACAGGCAGCCACCAGCACCCACCACGGCTCTGAAATTGGCTGAGTGTGTTTGAACCTCCACAGCCAAAGGTGAGAGAAACAGGGGCTGGTTTTCATCCCACACTGCTCCCCTTGGCAGCTGCTCATCGCCAGTTCCTTCCCCTGGGGATACTCTCAGTTGCCACAAGGCCACTTCCTTCAGGACAGGGTGCTGACTCTCCATCAGCCTTTACAATCCCAAAGCCACAGCATCTCAGATCCTGCCGAAGTGCCCAGACATCCACGACCTGGCTTCTCACCCCACCCTGTACCCTGCAAGCAGACAAGCCAACCAAAATGCTTGAGCCCAAAGCAGCTATGCCAGGAATGCTCCAGTGGGCTGCCAGCCAAAACCAGGAACTCCTCCAGCAATGCCGTGCCGGGGAATTCAAACCGGGAGGTTTGTTCCTGACAGCGCAATTCCTCTTTTTCATGCTGGCTTTGCTTCAGTTGGGCACCTCTGTAGTCCAAGTGTGCTCATCTCATCTTTGCAGCTCCTATATGGATGTGATGGCCTGGTATTTCCAGTGATCCAAGAGGAATTGGAACAGAGGTGAAGAGCTGGGATTGTGCAAGGAATTAGATACAAAGCAGAGAACCAGGAAAAGCTCAGCCCTCCTTAGCAACTTGGTGTGACTATAGACATGGGACCTAACAGTCAAAGTCTGTGGAAACTGGGAAATCATGGGATTTGGGGACCTAGCTGAAATAGCTGATGGTAACAGAAAAACAAACCCTTAGCTCTGAGGATCTGAGCTTGAAGAGGGGTACCATTGGGATCAGTTTACATCATCCCACAGCACTCCCCATGTCCCAACCCTGGCTACCGCTGTCCCCCTGCAGCAAGGGAGGAGCCGATGTGTGGAGTAACGCCCTGATCCCACTCTGTCCTGCTAGAGCACAGCACAGTCCTGCTGACCTAAGATCTTCCACTAAAAGCTCCCCTCCTCCAGAAATGCTGGATTTCAAAGCCAATCCTCCTGCCAGCATCTCTGTTTATACAATATCAAGCACTGATGCCATTTAGCAGCCCCCCTCCCTTTCCTTGACGTTATCTTAAGCTGTTCTGCCAAATTAAGCAAACCTGCTGCCCAGAGTATGTTATTCCTCATCTTTCCCTCTTCTCCCCACAACCACTGTCACTACCACCTCTCAAGGGGACCAGAGTACAAAAAATCCAGCCCTTGCCACTTGGACTGGTTTTAATCAAAGGATTTTCTGCCTTTTCTAATGTGTGGGACACCTCATTAACAACTTCACACCTCTAAGAAGGGAGGGAGGGAATGATGTTATTCCTGCTGGTTCCCGGTGCTTTGCACTAGGGACAGGTTTTATTTTTGAGAGGAACAAAACAACAACAAGATTACACATAAAATAAAAAGATTTACTGGGCTGAAAGGGCTTACAGAGTATTTGTCAGGGAGGAGGTTAGAGCCTAATGAAATTTGTCTTTGTGCATGTGTCTGTTTCTCTCTTTTTGGGGGGAGTCTTTGTAAATGCCAGGCTTATTAAAATGCAGGGAGAACTCCACACAAAAGACATTTCTGAGGGTCCAAAGGCAGGGGGAGGGGGGGCTTGCACAGAGCATGCCAGTTTGGTGAGGTTTGGGGTATTGTTTAGGGAGAAGAAAGCAAGCCTCACTGATCATTTTCTTCTCCAGTTTTAATCAGAGCAGCTGAAGCAAGCAGGTGCTGAGATTCAGAGCCCACCAGGAAGGGGGGAGGGAAACATCACAGGGAACAACTCATCTGCATGAGGGATTTCTGCTATTTTGGCTTGTTCAATTGCATCACAGCAGTGCTAGGGGACAAGAAGCTGCTGGAGAAGCATCACACACCAGAAGTCAAAGCCTGTTTTAGCTGCAGCAGGTTGGCATCAATAGCCAGCAATTCTAATCAAAGCATCCGTTTTCCCATGGACACTGTCACCGTCCCAAACCTGCCAGAGTTCAAGAAGCATTTGGACAATTCTCCTGGGGCACAGGGCGGGACCTTGTTGGTCCGTCCCAACTCAGGCTATTCCACCATCCACCTCCTTCCATGGTTTCTGAGAATGCCAGGCTGTTGGCATGGAAGAAAATAAAGGGCTGTGGCAGAGATCCTGATGTGCAGCACAGCTCCGAGTTCCCTCAAACTCACAAACCAAAACACAGCAGGACCAGCAGCCACCACACCTGAACACCAACGAGCAGCAGCACAGAAGCAAAGGGATGGTTTATCTCAACCTAACACTGGGAAAAGACAGTGGAGCTTTATCCTGGCCCTGGAGGACAGAGTGACACCCACAGCAGCAGCAGCCCAGGCACAACGGCTGGGCTCTGGGAAAGGGGGGCAGAGGCAGAGGTTTGCCCATGGCCCCCTCCATGGGGTTTCCCGACAACGGGCAGTTTGCACAGTTGGAAAAGCAAACCCGGGAGTGGGTTGTGCAGGAATTGGACTCCACCAAGTCCTCGCTTGCAAGAGACATGAAAATCTCCACGGGGCACTTGCAGTGCTCCCCGTGAGCCTCAGCCCCAAGGGGAAAGCCCACATGTACCTGCTGCCCAAGGCTCCTGCTAACAAGTGTTTCTCTCAAGTGTGACTTGTTTGCTGTTGGCAGCAGAGCCCTTGGGAGTGTTTACTCAAGAGCAGCTTCTATTAACCAGCTTTTGACACAGACAGCAGAGCTGGGTCCACCCAGCTGGCTTTTTTTTCCACACTACTTGCACGTTTCCACCTGCTATGCTATGAAAACTATGAGAAAAATGCCATGTGTTTTCTCATGAGATTTTTCCTTCTGAGGAAACGTGGGAACTGGTCCCGTGCTGCCTCGGCCAAGAGAAGGGTGTGTGGAGGGTAAGCACGGAGGAGGACACAAGTGGAGGGTGGAACAGTGAGCCCTGGGAACTGACCAGCACAGAGAACTGAGGGAAAAGTACCCCAGAGAAACACGGCTGCCCATTCCCTTGGTACTAATTCTTCTCTTTATGCTCCATCTAAGCTGATTGCAACAAAAACCAACTCTGATGCCAAGGATAAAATACCATGACCTGTTGTTGAATAATTCATATGAATTACGACGCTGTGAAGCATCCGATGACTGTGTAGAAGCACAACAAATAATGGCAATAAACTTCCCCATAAGCATGTCATGGAACATCACCCAACTTGCTCTGCAGAGCCCCAGACAGTCACAGCACACACTCAGCAAGGCGACCCTGCTGAAATATAAGGAATTTGGTCACTTACATCTCATCTCCTTCCCCTCTTGTAGGCGCAGAGCAGACCACAGCAAAAATCTCAGTGTGTTTTCTAAGAACATTTCCAGCCAGAGGAGATTTTAATGGAAATCAGGTGGGCTGAGTCTGGGGACAGGAGTTCAGCTCTGAGAAGGAAGAGCTCCTTCCCCCACAAGGCTGGCAACAGTTTGGAGACCTCAAAAACCCTTTATTATTATATTTTTGATGTTGCAGCACTGCTCAAGCACATGTTCCCTGACAGCTCACATATAGGAAACGCTTTGATTAATCAAAATTTAAATGTATATATTTTATATGCCTGGAAGAAGCCATATAACATCCTGGGAGGATGTTTCCCACTCCAGAACACGCAGAGCTCCGGGACAATGCTGAAAGTCCAATGAAAAGACTGAGGTTTTAAAAATGATACCTGACTTTGATGGGATTTATCTGCTTTAGGAAGGTCAGCAATCCCAGGTGGAGGGTCTGTGTAAGGATAAATAGGACATCACAGGGCTCTGGACAAATCCATGAGAACAAACAGCACCGTGGATGGTCCAAGGAATTCAGGCACTGCTAAATCCCTCTCTCACAGGGCGAAGCTACAGAAGGGAACATGGAATATCAGCCAACCTAAAACGGATATATAGTGGTTTTATATATATATGAGAGAAATATATGCATTTGTATATATATATACACTCACAGATCCGTGGAACCCATTGCCACAATATAACAATATATTGTCATAATAGATATACTACTATGTTTATTTTTATAATGCATTATATCATATTTTAAGACTTTGTCCATATACAGGGAGTCATAGAATACCCTAGGTTGGAAGACGGCCACAAGAATAATCAAATCTAAAGAAGAAAGAAAGGATGGATATTTATAGTAGGCACTTAGTCATCCCACCTAGGGTTTTCTCCACACTTCACGGAGCACATCAAGCTGCATCCCTCCAAAGGCAGGAAAAATTTGGAGATACTTGAGGATTATCCATGGAGATTATTTCTACCTTCTCCCTCAGGCTGCCAACTGGAGGCTGTGGGAAGCAGGAGAGGTGAACCATGGCCACTTGACAGCCCCGGCAGACACGCTTCTGGGATGCTGCCAGGCCCCAAGCCCATCCTTGGCTCTGATCTCCCCCGTTCTCCAGCCCCAGAGCCCACCAGATGGTGCTCTCGGTATTGGTTAACACCGAGTTAATTTGTGCCTTTTCCTCCCACTGAGAAGTTCCAGCACAGGTGTGGTGTGCAGAAACACTGCCACGAGCAACAGATTTCTGTGCTTTCCTAGAGATCCATCTGGATTATGTGGCTCCATCCCAGGTGTGAAGTGGCCCAAAAACCAGAAACAGGTTTTTGAAGCTTCTGGAGGTGGCAGTGGGTTATGGGCCTACCACACACCTTCAAGCCCTAGGACAGTCCTAGTTGTTGTACCACGATGTTGAGTCAGAGCACTGGGAGAGATGGGAGAAGTGAAGGCAGTGGGGAATGTGAGCATGATCCAATACTCAGGACAGTGTTCCCTGAGCCGTTGGAAACCCTCTGAGGCACGGTTTCTGGAAACCCCACTCCCTCCACAGCACCACTGTTTTGAGCTTCACAGCCGTGGGAGCTGGGTGGGACATCAGAGGACTTTAGCATTTCTGCTTGCTAGATATACAAAATGTGTCTTGTTTTACAGGCAAATGTTGCAATTAACAGGGAGAGACCGCACAGGGATGCTGAGGGATCTCCAACACAACCAGCTTGCACCAACACCCATGTGCTGTGAGTTCTGACAAACTTTGAAGTCCCTTTCAGCCTTCATTTCTCCCCAGTTTTCTATGAGAGGAATGCCTGCAGTTCCCGTGCCCTTGGCAGACTATGATACTCATAATTACAGCAAGTCTGGAGAACTGGGCTAATTGCAGTGTTGATCCCAAGGTTGTTTCTTCAGCCCAGCAGGATGGTCTGTTCTCCTTCCATACTTCCAGATTAACAAGGCTCTCTTTAATTTCTCCTTAATAAAACTTGGGGCAAAGGGGAACATTTAATGTGCAGTTAAATAAAAAACAGAAAGTGCACCATACTGGCCAACTTCCTAGAAACCAAGTGCCTGTTCTACAGCCATCCACGGGACGTCAGCAGTGAAATCAAACCTCAGGCACAGAAGCCTGAAAGCATAGAAAACCAGCAGCTAACTCAGGGGCTTTTGTTTGTTACCAATAATGTGATTTTATCGCTGAGGAGCCGGAAGAGGGAGAGCATTAAAGGTTCTCGACGTGGGTACGCAGGAGCGCCGCAGCCATTTACGCCCCTAATGAGTTTTGCTGCCTCTGAGCAGAGCACAGTTAATAACAGATCATAAAGAGGGTTTACCACCCCAATTGCCAGTCTCTGAAGGTTACTAAAAGCCTGTTCAATGAGCACAGGCAGATCTGCCTGGCTGGTTTGAAATCACCCTTTTATTCGCGGTTTAGTGGAAACCTCTGTTTCTCCCCTCATTGAAACGGGTGAAATTCAGGAGTGGGGTGAACGGAGCCAACCTGCTTTAGTCCAGAATCAGTTATATTTGTCTGATGATGATATTTGCTCCAGTCAGAGCTATCCCATCAGCTCAGTAATTCTAAAACTTCCTTATTTTATGAAAACTTATAAAGCATCTCCACACTGACAGGGTTAATTCAGCCCCAAGTGGTGAGGCCTTGGCACAGATTGCCCAGAGAAGCCGTGGCTGCCCCATCCCTGGAAGTGTTCCAGGCCAGCTTGGATAGGGCCTGGATGTCCAGGCTGTGCCAGGGTCTCAGTCCTCTCACAGGGAAGAATTTCTTCCTAATATCCAATGTGAACCTACCCCGAGGGTAGTGACCAGAGAAGTGCCATTCCTCCTTCTGGAGAAGCCAACTCCATCTTGCACGCACACTTTTCCATCTACAGCCAAAAAGAGAAAAAATAAAAAGCTCTACTTCCATTGTTCTTTTAGCACTTTGATTCCTCTCCATTTTCCTTGCCTTTGTCTGTGTGGGAATGTGCATTTGTGGGAATGTGTAATATACTCAATGTTTACTGCAGTTGTTCAGTGAGTCCCCTTCTGAAGCCTTGTGGACCACCACGGGCTGAGAAACTGGGATGGAAGATCTGCCGAGGCAGCCTCGTGCAAATCCAGCGTCATCCCTTTGAAGTCCTCGGGGCTTCCACGGCAGCCAGAAGTAATTAGTGAGAGAAAGGGATTGTAAGAGCCGTGCTGGCTCCGCATCAGCGCTTCCCGCTGGCTTGGAATAAAGCAGAGCTGAGCCAGTGCCGAGCACTGTTGGAATTACGACACCAAACATCCAAGTGCTCACTGAGCCCGCCCGGGGCTCACAGGCAGCGGCAGCTCCTCCACAGCAGCACTCGCCCTGTCAACCTCCCACCACATCAGGAACAAAACCACACCCCATCCCATCATGCTGGGTGGCTGCAGGCTCTGATTTCCATTGCAGACCAAGTCCAAGCCCTGGATGGATGGAGCTTGGAGCTCCCTGGTTTAGTGGAAGGCGTCCCTGCCCATGGCAGGGAGCTGGAACGAGGCAGTGTCTAAGGTCCCTTCCAGCCCAAACGACGCTGGGATGCTCTGCAGACCAGCACAATCAAGAATTGCCATATGACTTCATGCAGCTCCAAGATTCGCAGGAGAAAATCAGTACTGAGTAATCAAAAGTCTTTTTACCTTCCTAAACCTCTCCATCTGTCGAGTGCTCCCTGTGCCATGGGGTGCTGAGCCTCAGTAACCAGGATCACTCCTCTCCCTGGATTCTTGCAGTAGCTCTTTCCTGTGCTTTGGGATTTCTTCTTGCCTTTTTCTCCCCTCTCTGTAAAGCAAAATGTGTGTGCCTATTGCTCAATTAGCCAGCTCTCCTGTGCCTTCCTCATCAACGGAGGCACCCACAGTCGGAGATGTCACCTTCCCAAAGAGAGTGCCTGGGAAAATCCCTCCTGGTTGGAGGAGGCCACTTCTGGAGTTGAGGAGATGACTTTTAAAGGTCCCAAACCACTCTATGACCACTTTGGGGATATTTCAGGAAAAAAAAGAGAGAAGAAATTTTTAATTTCCAGCCTGGAAAATGTAGAAGTCCTCTTCCTGAGAGGAAGACTTGAGATTAGCTCAGATGGTCAATGCATGGTGCCAATAACACCAAGGTTATGAGTTCAATCCCTGCATGGGCCATTCACTTGGGAGTTGGACTCGATGATTCTTGTGGGTCCTTTCCAACTCAGAATATTCTGTGATTCTGTGATTCCTGCCTTTAGGCATGGCTTTGAGAAGCATGTTCCTCTACCTTTGTTTTTCTTCTGCTGTCTTGCTTTTTCTCTCCCCTGTTGCCTTCCCTGTGCCCCTATCATCTCTTGGCAGAGTTACTATTTCCCACAGCAAAGACTGTGGGCATCCCCAAAGTGAGAAGGGACCTCAGGAGGTCTCCAATCCAACCTCCTGCTCAGAACAGGGCCAGACTCAGAGATGGATCCCACATTTTACATGTGGTTATGAACCCTGTGTTATGATGATGACAACAGATGTGAGGCCAAGCTGTGTTTGGGACAAACCATGAAAATTCCCACAGCAGTTTTTCAACAGCAAATTCCCATTCATCCAAATTCATTTGACTTACAGAAGAATCCGGGTTTGAAGGCGTCGGACAGCAAAACCTCCGAAACTTTTATGTTTGAACCCAAAAGCTTCCTTTCATCTTTTTCACATTGTAAACATTGGTTACTCCACCCTTGCCTCCTGTTTTGATGCCCATGATTTGTATGGCCCTACCTGGCATTTAGAATCAATGATCCACTTCTGTCCAGTCTCTCCCATGTTTCTGGCTCAACATTTCATAAGGACTCCTAGTCAGCATAAAAGCCTTGACTTTTCTCCCCAATCTGGAACAAAATCTAACAGAAAACCATCATGAACTTGACTTTCTGAGCAGCCTTCACTGCTGCCAGGAAGGGTGGCTGGCTCAGGAGCTCACCCAAGCTTTGGAAGAGCATCCAGAGGCTCTGAGCTGGCAGCACATCCCCCAGTCCTTGCATCCACTGCCAATAGCGTGAGGATGCGAGTTTTCAGACTCCCCTGAAAGAACTGAATATACAATTCCCAAAGTGCCTGAGGTCTGTAATTCTGGGAGACTCCTTTCGAAGAGTCACAGCCCTCTTTCTGGTTGCTTTTCATTCTGCTTTAGATAACCAGAGTGGGCCTCTCACTCATGGGAAGCATTGTTATTTGTGTCACCTCCCACAAAGAAGAGTGAAGAAGAGAGGGGGAAAAGCCATATGAAGATATTAAAACAAGGGACTGGAATGTCTACAAACTGCTGGAAGAGTTCATTCTCAATTCACACATCCCTATTTATTGCTGAAAACAGCTATTTAGCTATTTATGGCATTACAAGGCATCGCTCTTGGTTTCTGCTCAGCCTCAGATGGATGGTTGGCCCAGATGTCTCATGCTCTACTTAAGTAGGATGGAAGAAAAACTCCAAAAGAGAAGTGAACAGACCTTTTTGGATGGGCACATCTGGTCCCCATGTGTAAGCTCAGCCTAGGGGAGAGGCTGCTGGCAGAGAAAAGCTGCATGCTGTGGTTCTAGACAGACTTCTTCAGAGGTGTCATAGACACACAGACGCATCCGTTACAGAGATGTGTGTAAATATACACAGAGGGAAAGGGCTGAGGCTTACACAGGTCCCTGGCCAGCACTGATTTCTTGTGGAGTGAGGATCCTGCTCCTTGTGGGTTGCTGGATGGCGAGAGGCTGAGGAGCAGAGAGCGAATTGAAATATCCCTCAGTTTGGCAGGGAAGGTCCTGGGACAGAAAGCAGAACTGTGGAATGGTTTGGGCTGGAAGGGACCTTAAAGCCCATCTTATTCCAACCCCTGCCATGGGCAGGGACACCTCCCACTATCCCAGATGGCTCCAAACCCCATCCAGCCTGGCCTGGGACACTTCCAGGGATCCAGGGGGCAGCCACAGCTTCTCTGGGCACCCTGTGCCAGGGCCTCCCCACCCTCACAGCCAGGAATTCCTTCCCAATATCCCATCTAACACAGCCCTCTGGGAGTGGGAAGCCATTCCCCCTTGTCCTGGCACTCCAGGCCCTTGTACATAGTCTCTCTCCATCTTTCTTGTAGCTCCCTTCAGGTCCTGGCAGGTCACAGTTCCGTCACCCTGTTTACCAGCCTGGAAAAAATGACTAATATGAAATGATGAACAGATTTCTGTGAACTTCCTTTTCCATATATGAATTTTCTAACCTGCATGCAGAGCTGAGATCCTGGTGATGGGGGATCCAGCCATATCCACCAGCCTGTGCCCTGCTGCCCAAAAAGCAGAGCTGGTACTGCTCCCTGCCCAGCAAAGTCTGTCCTCCTGAGGAAAGGGGATGCCTGGAGGTGCTTCTCCTTATTTGAAAGCCCACCATCAGCCTTTAGTCACCTCCTTCATTAACTCAAGACCTACAAGTCACATATTTTGCAGGGACAGAACAAATAATGCTTTGGAGATGTTACAAAATAAGCAGGAACAAAACCAGTTTGTCTCCTTGCTTCAAACATTTGTCTCCCAAGGAAGACAGACTCACTTTGGTATTAAGGAAAAAAGCAAAACTCGGTGCTTGGCTGAATTAGGGCAAACAGCCTCCTAATAGTAAATTCTTGTCTGCTGGGACTGAAATACCCTTGGACAGGATACACTGGAGCACAGAACAGCCACTTCAAGGAGTATTTTCCTTTGGTGAGATTGTAGATTTGTTCATTGCAAGGCCAAAAGGCGTCCATATATTTCTGTATATTGGAATTTTTGTGGCAGCCTGGGGGATAAAGCACTTCTTTTCCTTTTGGCTTTCATGTTGGAGGTGGGTGACTGATGTCCCGGCGTCTTCCTGAACCCTGGTCCTTGGGGGAGCTGCAGCATGGCCCCATCCAGTGACCCCTGCAGCAGAGAGAATTAATCCTCCCTGCCATGCCAGCACTCCCAGCAAATCCCAAGGCACCAGCCCTGAGGTAGTGATGACGGCTGGAAGAGCACATCAAGGAGGGAGCCAAGTGATCTCAAGTGATGGGGCAGCCTCCAGCCCCCAGGGCAGCTGACTCAGGAGCCAGTTCCACTCACACTAATGAAAACATTCCCTGGACTCCACGGACTGTGGCTTGGAGAAGGCTCCCAGCCCTACCTGTGGAGGGGGTGTCTCCTGTGGGTGCTGTGAATCCCGGGTGCTTGCTCTCCTGTGAGGTATTTTTGGTGCCACAGCCCAGCTGCTGCCTTTTTCAAGGGCAGGGATCTCACGAGTCTCCTGTTCTCCAGTACCAAAAGAGGATGGATGGAGGGATGTGCCAGCTTTTCAGAAGCCCAAGGGACAAACCAGTGTGTATGGAGATTCTCATGGGAGAGAGGCCAAACAGGGAGTAGAGGAAGGGCTGGAAATGGAAAAATTGGAGGGGAAAAAATAAATAAACTGTGGATTTGGAAGCTATTACAAAACATCATCTTTTTTCCCCAGCCTGTGTCAGTTTTGGGCTCCTCATTACGAGAAGGACACTGAGGAGCTGGAGCATGTCCAGGGAAGGGAACAGAGCTGGGGAAGGGGCTGGAGCACCAGGGGCAGCTGAGGGAGCTGGGGGGGCTCAGCCTGGAAAAAAGGAGGCTCAGAGGGCACCTGGAATTCTCTGCAACCCCCTGACAGGAGGAGGGAGCCAGGAGGTGTCAGGCTCTGCTCCCATGGAACAGATGCAGGACCAGAGAAAACAGCTTCAAGTTGTGCCTGGGGGGACTTAGGTTGAATATTCGAGAAAATTTCTTCATGGAAAGGATGGTCAGGCTGTCCAGGGATGTGGTGTAATCTCCATTCCAGAAGGGGTGTAAAAGCCCTGTGGATGTGGCACCTGAAGCCATGAGGTAGTGGTGGCCCTGGCAGCACTGGGTTAATGGTTGGACTTGATGCTCTCAGAGTCTGTTCTAAGACACAGACAATTTATGATGCTATGATTGAAATCAGAAACCTTTTTTCCTCTGCTTTTTCAAAGGACTTGAAAATGATCTTTCAATAAGGCCGCAATAAATGCCAAGGAGTCTCAAATATTTTCATTAGAAGCTGCCATTTGTTGTAGAAACAAGGGGAAAAAATCGCAGTACATGCTCAAAGCCTGTACTTTCCCCCTAGCAAAGCCCAGAATGGTTTTCAACATTCTCTGGAAGTTTTACAAGTCAAATCATTTTACTGTGAAATAGTATTTCTGCAGCATCTACTGATACTGAACATGCTGTTTAAATAAGCCAACTCATACCCTTAAGTGAGCAGCACAGAACCATGGAATCATTAAGGCTGGAAAAGACCTCTAAGATCATCGAGTCCATATATCAGGTATTTGCTGCTGACTTTTTCCAGGGATGGGAACATAAGGGTATTAAAGCAAACATTTCCTGAGCATTTACTCTTTTTTTTTCATACTATAGAACACCCAGTAAATGGCTGAAAAAAAACATGTTAAGAAGTTCCACAAGTACTAGACTTTCTTTTCTTTAGGTCAGGTCATAACTCTTGCAGCAGGGGGAAATTTCTGTGGCTAGAAAGGATAATGAGGACCAGGACTTAACTAAGAGATCCTTATGCCCTTGGATGGATGTTGTGGACCTAATGTCTGGGATTGGAGAGGTTTTTTGGGAGCTCATAAGAAATGGGCTTCCACAGAATCCCAGGCTGGTCTGGTTTGGAAGGGACCTTAAAGCTCATCCACACCCACCCCCTGCCATGGACAGGGACACCTTCCACTACCCCAGGGTGCTCCAGACCTGGCCTTGGACACTTCCAGGGATGGGGCAGGAAGGCTTTGTTCAGAGGAAAATTTCTTTGCATTTGGAAAGAAAATACAATTTTCCCCATTTTTCTCCAGCAGTAAATCTGACTCAGCTGAAAGCAGAAGCAGTTGGGTCGTGCAGAATGTACACAGGAGTTGAAAAGATGTCAGGTTTCCAACCCCCTGCTCTGCGCTACACACAAATGTGGGAATCAGCAGTTTGCAAGATAGAGAAATTCCTGGGGACCATCCAAAATAAAAGCCATTCTCCCGTTATAAGTGGACTGAAACTAGAGCTGGAAACCCAACCCTGTTAAAAACTGCGTTGCGGTTTGGATGAGACGCTCCGAGTCTGGATCAGCAGACTCTCATTTTGATGCAGGAACCCAAACCAGATCTGTTTCATAACCCTCCTTCAGACATTGCCGAAAAACTCCTGGGAGTGACAGATTTTCCAGCGTTTTCCTGCTTGCAAAATGGCTGCAGGTCCTGGATTGAGCTAAGAAGCACAAGCACTGCCGGCAAAATCTGTCAGTGTCAAGCCTGGGACTCTTTTTCAACCCAGTTATGAGCCTTTCTGAAACCCAGTTCCCAACGAACCTACACCACAGCTCTCCATGGCTTTCTTGGAGGCTGCTTCCAGCACAGTGTTCTGCATCCTTTTGGAAAGCTGGTTCTGGGGGAGTTTCCTGCATTTGCTTGGCTCCCCTGCCACTGACTGCTGTTCATGTTCCAGGCTGCAAAACATTCCCATTTGCAAACTGAGCAAGTTTTAATTACTCCCAGAATTTTGCCTGGGAGGGAAGAGCTGACCACAGAAAGAAAATGAAAGAGAGTAGGTTTTGACTAGATATGAGGAAAAAATTCTTCCCTGTGAGGGTGGGCAGGCTCTGGCACAGGGTGCCCAGAGAAGCTGTGGCTGCCCCGTCCCTGGAAGTGTCCAAGGCCAGGTTGGAGCAGCCTGGGATAGTGGGAGGTGTCCTTGCCCATGGCAGGGGGTGGAATGAGATGAGCTTTAAGGTCCCTTCCAGCTCCAACCATTCTGGGATTCAAATTAATCAGATAATGAGGGTAATTGCTCTCAGTACCATACTCCCAAATACACAAGCCAGAGCATGATGACAAAAAATAAACCTAAAGCACTTTTTGGATTACAAAATATGCTGGAAAAGACAGGAAAATTTACTTGGGAGCTTTCCTTCCTAGTTTGGGTCTTTCTTACACACCCTGCCTGCGCATTCATCCCCTCCCCACCCTCCATCCTCAGCCCCTATCTCTGCAACAAGGACCTTTGCCAAATAATACTTCTAGTCATATCTGGGGGACAAGGCATGCAATGCTCTGGTGCATTCAAATAAAGATTGGAAATCATTTCCTTACAGGAAGGAGCTATCCCAGTTTGTCTTCCCTTCCTTTTGATTATACAGCTCGGATTAGGGAGAGTCAGGAAATTACATCGTCTTAGGAGAAATAATAATTTTTTTAAAAATTGAAAAGGGAAGAGAAGAATATCAGGGAAAAGGAAATCTTTTCATTTCCTCCCAAAAACAATCCGACCCCTTCTTTGAGGTTTCAAGGGCTTGAGGTTTTTTTGCAAGTTTCACCCTAACAAATACCACTTCGCACACACACCCCTTGTTTTTAAACAGAACATAAGAAGGCACAATATTTTCATCCAATTTAATATTTTAGTATTAAAGGTGGGTGGATACTGAAAGGGAAACCAAAAGCCAACAAGTGCCCCATAATAAATCCTCAGCCCTGTTGAGAGGACTAACCTGGATCTGTGCACAGAGTCATCAGAGAATGGGTTGGGTTGGAAGTGACCATCCAATTCCAGCCCCCTGCCATGGGCAGGGACAACTTCCACTATCCCAGCTTGTTCCAGACCCAGCCTTTGCTCTGAGCAAAGACAAGCCTGTCTGGGTAATGAAGTAGGACAAAAAGACATCACCATTAAACACATTGGGCCTAAATGCACAATTTGCGATTCCACAATCAATTGCTGGCCAGCAGCACAGGCAAACCTGTTGTTTTGTCTCTGCTCCTGACAAAACTTGGTGGGGAAGAGGGAGAGAGCCAAGATTTCTGGTGAGTGGAGAGAAAACATGGCTCAATCATTTACTGTCACTTTTAGATTAACCACACAATGGGAACAACAGGACTGGGTGGGTGAAATATGTTCATCCAAGTGATTTATGTCTGGCTTTTGTAAGAGAATACTCCACGACAGGCTGTACCACGCTCAGTCTAACTCCACCTGGATGCTCTTAGCACTGTAGCTGACACATAAATTTGATTTTTCTTTTGTACTAATGTGGCAAAAAGCAGGTCAGCTGAGTGCTGCACCCATTTGTATCCCAGCAAACACACACAAAGCTGACACAAACCACAACTCCCTTTGGGAGCAAGGTACCACCTTCCCTGCCAGCTGCCAAAGAGAGCTCAGCCAGCTCCCAGCTGGGCAGCAGAACAGGAGGGCGCAGCCCCCCAACTTTCTGGTCAGCTTTCCTGGCTTAAGCTTTTGCAGCTGTTCTGTACTTGAAAAACACTCACCCCAACCCTTTGATGTTGCTGCTGCCTCGGTCTTTCTAAGGAAAGGAATATGGTCTGAGCAGCCCAGTCCCAGGGCAGAGCGATGTCCCCCTCACACCGGTGGGCAATCCCACTCCCTGTGGGTTTGCTGATGGCCCTTCAGTGTTTCCTGTAAAGAAACCCTCTCAGCTGCATGATTCATTATCCTTCTGAGGGCTCTGCTTTGCTGGGTGGCCTTGTGTGTTGGGGCAAGACAGGCTGAGAGAGCTGGGGGAGTCCAGCCTGGAGAAGAGAATGTTCCAGAGAGACCTTAGAGTGCCTTCCAGGGCCTAAAGCGGCTCCAACAGACATGTAGAGGGGCTTTGGACAAGCAATTTTCTCTCATCAGCACTGCTGGTGCTGTGACAGGCAGTGATGGCACAGTGGCTGCTCAGCACAGATTTGGGATGGCCCAGCCCAGCTGCTGCTTTTCCCAGGCAGCTCTCAACCTTCTTCCTGTGCTGCTCTCCCAGTCCTGATGCTGCACCCCACTGCCCAGACAAGCTCCTGGCCACTCATTTCAAATATCCCTCCCCTGGGAGTGCTCCTTAGATTGGAATCTTAGAGAACAGCCACCAAAGCCTTTGTGAGCTTTGGCACGTGGGCATTTGAGACAGGCTGGAGAAAATCTGTCTCATCCCCAGCCTAACAAGTACCTTCAGAGCTGGGTGAACACAAAGCAACAGTTTGTTTTCTTTTGCTATTACTGGGATCAAAACAGAGCCAGGAGCACAGCAGAGGGTCCCCAATGTCAGCAGGGAAAGGGGAAGGTGTCAAAGCAGCATCATTAGCAGAACAAGGTGCCACACACCAGCTTTGTTGGCACAAAAAACATCTAAACCCTCTTTTAAAGGTTCAGCCATAGGACAAGCTTAAATCCTAAAAACCTCAACAAGTAGTAGCTGAATTTCTATATCCCTCAGGAATTTTTTCAGCTGCCTCACGGGGGCAGGCTGTAGATTATTCTGCAACCCTCATGGACCATAGAGAAGTGCTCCTCCCAAGGCCTGGGCACCAGCCATCTCAACATCATCACTAGAGGGTATTTCCCACTTCCACATTAATTTTACCTGGTTTTCCACTAAGAAAACAAACCAGTTTTTAAGGAATTAAATGAAACCAAAAGCAAAGTCATTTTGCTTTCCTCACAAATCCTCTTTCCCCTTTCTCTGGTGAGGAGATGGAAAATTATATGGGCGGTAGAAGAAAAAAACTATTATTTAGAATAATATTTTTTCCACACGAAAAGCTGGAAAAACCACTCTAGCTTAATCCAAAAGAGCTGAATTTCCAGCCTCTCCTGGGGTCAGCTCCACCCTCTCAGCCTCTCTCCCTGCAGTGATCCGGATATTTGCTCACATTGCAGCCTTTGGGCTTTCCTGCAGCCCATGGAAAAGGCAGAGGTGGCAGATGGAAGAATGGGAGGAAAGGGGGAACTGGATCCCCCTGAAGAGAAATGCTGCCTTGTGGAAACGGGGACAGCTGTGAGCCTCTCACAACTCAGTGCTCCACAGCAAACAGGCTGGTGCTCTCCATCCAACGACAGGGAAACACCCAACCTGGAGACCCTCCATTCCAGAACAACGTCCCAGTGTGCTGGACAAGGAGAGCACCCAGAGATGGGGCACATGCACAGGCCCTCACCGTCCCCGAGGAAGGGCAAGAGGAGGCCACTGCTGTTTTGGCCATGCACAGTCACCCACAGCAAGAGCTGCCCCCCTGTGACAAACCACTGGTTTTCTCTAAAGGGTAACAGAGCTTCCCACGAGAAGAGCACACAAGAGAAATCAAGGTCCAAGTCCAAGATTGCAGTATCTAACCAGCCAACTTAAATTCTAATGTAAGATCCAACTGGCCCTCATCCCAAGATGGGATGTGCAACTCAACTGAGTCAAACTCAAGCACATCAGCGGGGTGGGCTGTCCCACCTCAGACAAAGAAACACCTCTAAGATGCTCTTCTGCTGCCCAAGGTTCTTGGGCCTATCCAGTGACGACTGCTGCATCCATCCCCGAGACACCATCCCTGGAAGTTTAAGAGTAGGCTGGATGAGGCATTTAGTGCCATGGTTTAGACAATGGGTTGGTGTTGGGTTACAGGTTGGACTTGATGATCTCCAAGGTCTCTTCCAACCTTGCTAATACTGTGATACCACTGAACAACCACAGGGACTTTTCCAACTTGTCACCACTCCCTGTCTCAGGGTACGGGGATTTCTGTGACTCTCCATGCATATGGAGATTTTATTTTTCCCTTCTTTTTCAATTACGTACATGTTCCATTAACTGCCTGCAGCCTCCTAATTTGCTGAAGACCAGCTGAGGTTTCCAAACTGAAGAAGGAAATAAAGCAATGATCTATTACCATTTACAGCTGTCATGGGATGATGCAAAACTTAATTAGTTGTTTGTGAAATGCTTTCACTAGTAGCGAAAAAGAGCTGGGGAAAAAAGAAATCCCTTGCTGAAGATAATTTCCATCCCATCACTCTCTTGATTTTCTTTTAAATAAATGCCTGGGGAAGTGGAAGCCTTCAAGGTGTGTCCAGCTGATGACAGCTCTAGAGTCTCTGCTAGAAAAGGCTCCCACACTCCTTCCAGAAATGCCATTGCTGCTGGCCCTTCCCACTGCTCACTTTTCTGACCACACACAAATCTAACTGCAGGCAAAAGAGCCACTTTTGAGGGCCAGGAGATCTCCCTTTGGCTTTGCCCATGGTGGGATCTCAGCAAGACATGGTGTTATTCAAATTGGAGCCCATGCTCTGGAGTCAGTCCCATCAGCCTTCCCTTGGCTGGGGTCAGGCCCAGCAGACCCTCTTGGGTCAGCTCTGCCGTTAACAGGCAGGTTTAGTCAATGCTCCTCACGACGGCTTTTTCTTTCCAATGAGATTTGCTGACCTGCTGCAGTCCCACCGGGAATGACAGCTCTGTGTGGCTATTCCTTGAGGAGATGGACAGGGATAGATACAAAACTCTCCACAAGACAGCCCCTTCCAGCTGACCTCTGCTGAACCCAGTGCAGCCACCAGCGCAGGGCCCTGGGCCGGTCCCACACGCGGCCGTAACAAACACCTCTGCTGGGCCCAGCTCGGCCCACGGGGGTCGTGTGCAACGTCTCAAAGACCACACAGCTCGAGCTGCAGAGCACTCAGCCACAGATAAAAATAACAACTGCATTAAGCGAGGCTCTGCTCCTTGCCAGAAAGATTAGCAGGGGGAAAATGCCTCCTTTAGGGAGTTTTGCAGCTGAGGGCCGGCCCTTAGGGTTCGTGACCGGCAGCACGCCCCATGCACGTTTAACAGCCATGGGGGAAACGTGGGAAGAATGATGAGACTGGTGACTTCCCCTAAATCTTGCTTTTGCCCTCACTCGTCAAAGGGAGAGCGTGGTCAGGTCAGTGATCCCAATGGAGTGACAGGCAACTGGCACCCAGGCTCATTTATCAAGGATGTTATAGGGGAGCTGGTGACAAGAAGGCTGCACCAACCAGAGCATCATCTTTCCCTCCAGTCCCTTTGCTGTTAAAAACAAACCAACCTGAGGATATTGGAGAAGGAACAAGAACCACCTCATTCATTTGTCAAACAGATTTCCACTGAGCATCTCCAAGGACAGGTCCGTATGTGCCAAGTGAAGGGTGTTTTGTATAATGAAGAGCCATAAAAAGGCAAGAGCCAAACTATGGATCACAGAGAAATATAATCCAGGGAGGTGAAAGAGAAATACTGACACACATCCCCTTTGAATATTTTTACTTTGCAGAAATGCAAAGAAGGGAAAACAGGCTGGAGACTTCTGTCTCTACACAACCACCAACTGCTAAACATCCCCCGTGGGGCTTAAATGATATGTCCTTTCTCCAAAGCTTTCCAACACTTGCCCTCAAAATAATTCAGGAAAGCCAGTTACAGGGTCTCCTACCTGTTTTTGCTGAAAAGAGCCCTTCAGCACTGGAGCACAGAGAACATGGTGCTTCATGCACAGAATTGGATTTGTCTGGCTGCCTTTCACTGTCAAGCCTAACTAGAGGCCACCTGGCTAATTCCACAGTGCAGTGTGGACACAACCTTTATGTCACACAAAAAAAAAGACTTGTCACATCAGAATCACAACAAGGCCTTTCAGCACCATTAGCCTAAGATGCAGAAGCTGAGATATGCACCAACTACTCACACTTTTGGTTTGTTTCCTCCTTTTCATCGACAAGACACCTCTGGCCACCTTCTACTCACTGCCAAGAAGCTGCCTTGACACCTGATGAGGGAACAGTAAAATGTCGGGACAGGAGAGCAGGCAACAGCAATATTTAATTATCAAAATAATTTCTCTGAACCTCAGACTATTTGGAGCTTGCCAAAAATTCTTCCAAGTGATTTATGAATCTCTTGGGATGACACTTAGGCACAGATAACCACGACAAAAAAGGCCTCCAAACACCTTCCAAATCAATTAAAAAGTTCAACCACCACCAAGTCCTCTCCTGATAGCCCCAGGGCCTGATTTTCCTGCTTTTGATTGATTTTACTTAATGACAAAGCTTGTTAGTCCCCAGCAAGCCCTCCCAAACTGCACTGTGCTTCACCTCCTTTGGATCCCATTCATGGGATGCAGGGATGGTGCCACCCAGCCAGATGTTTCCAGTGCCTTTTGATAAGAAATACATATTTTTCTTTTATTGGACACCCTGGCAAGAGAACCCACATGGAATGTAAACTCTGTGTGCAGAGATACATGACTCTTT
The DNA here is from genome assembly GCA_013390025.1 of Pitta sordida. Lineage (NCBI taxonomy): Eukaryota > Metazoa > Chordata > Aves > Passeriformes > Pittidae > Pitta > Pitta sordida. The sequence continues at coordinate 65,586 of WEKX01006819.1, forward strand.
ATAAACACAGAGCCCAGTTCTCCCCCCTGCCCAGGGTTATATGAGCCCAGAATGTATCAACATTGAAGAACATACTCTTGATTTACACTGAAGCAAGTGGGAAAACTGCTTGCAGAAGAAAACATAGATTAGGCAAGCAATTACCATTTGCATATAGACTTGAATACACATGCAACCCGATATTTAGATTACTTGTAATAAACTTGCCTCAATACCCACTAAAGCAAACCTGAGATGCAGATGGAAAGTCAGGGAAAAATACCCTTGACTTCCCCAGCAGGAGGGGAGGTTGCTCAGACCTGAGAAATTCCCTTGGCACCCCCTTCATATGGCAGTTGCTTTGACGTCCCTGAGCCAGCACTCACATTTTCTGTGCTGAAGGAGCAGGGCTGGGATGTCACAGGTCACACACGGAGGGTTTCCTGGCTTCTCACCAGCTTGTTCCTGCACAAAGTCAGGTTGGACAGGGCTTGGAGCAGCCTGGGACAGTGGAAGGTGTCCCTGCCCATGGCTGGGGGTGGGATGAGATGAGCTTTAAGGTCCCTCCCAACCCAAATCACTCTATGGTCTGCAGCTCCAAGTTCCCTTTCCTTGCTGCTTCTCCTGCCTCGCTCCTTGGTCTTGCCTGGTCACCAGAGACACCACAGGCAGACTGCTGGGCTGGCTCTACCTTCTCCCTCCCAGCCTTCACTACCTGCAAAAATCACCTGGTGAGTCTAATGGAATCAGGCCTGTGGCTTCAAAGCTTGAAATCAAAGTAGGTATATTACTTTGACAACTGGCCTGAGGCAATAAGGATGGTTTGCATCAAGCATCCTTACAAGACATTAGAGAAGCCACCAATGTTTTGACATAAAAAAAATAATGATACTTGTAGGGCTGAACTCCCATCGTGATGTATTTTCTGGCCCCAGTTCTGCTGTTATTGTTGAAATAGCACAAACATTACTGGAATAAAACACTCTTCATATATATATATACATTTATAAATGTGCAAACACATAGAGAGGGAGAGATAAATATCTGCAGGTCACAAATGAGCAGCTTTAGGAAGCTGCAGGACATGAGGGAGGATTTTGTTTAGAGTGCAGCTTCCCCTTTCCTCCCTCCAGGAAAAGATCTCAAACATCTGTCCCCCATTCCTTCCAGTGAAGCTAAAAACTGGCACTGTGCAGGGAGATGACACTTTGGAGGGATGAGGAGCATTGACTGTGCTCGTCCCCGGGCAGCTCCTGCCCCACGGGGCTGACAAAGCTCTGGCAGTCTGCTGCTCCTCTGCCACACTCATTTAAAGGCAACAACTGGCCAGAGATAATCCCTGACACTGCGTCTCCCTCCCTCCAGCCTCACCATTTCATGACTGTATCTGAACACAGGGGGAGATGTCTCACTCCTTTAATCTGTCTTTTTTAATACTTTTACGGAGGGAATTTGGGATCATCAAGCTTAATGAAGCCCAAAATATTTAGACAAGCAGAGGAAGGCAGAAAAAGGATAAATACACACACAAATGAAATCCCAGAAGAGGGAGGAAGGAAAAGCAGTATTATAGCAAAGGAGCCCTGTTAGCACAAGACACATTGCTGGGAGCAGGGGAGGACTGAAACATGCAGGTGATAAAGCAGCTCAGTGCCAGGAGAGCATCCCTCCAGGAGCAGGCAGGGGAAAACCAACGGTCTGGACGGCAGAACTAGACTGGAATGGTTTCTGACAGGGCTCCTGGGGGGAGGACAAGGAGAGGACCCCTCTCCGTGGCCCAGGCTGAGCCAGTCCCTCTGCAAACAGTGGTGCCACCACATGCCTCACGGGACACGGGGATCCGTATGGATGAGCCACCCAGGGACACCAACAGCCTGGAACATCTCACCATCTGCTGGCTCCTGGTGCTGTGTGACAGGTCAAGTGGGTGGCTACCAGCCAGAGACTGGCACAGGTGGGTGCTTGTGGCACCCCAGGAAGGGCAAGCTGTGACAGCTTGACTTCAAGCCCAACCACTCCCTTGGGAGATTAGAATCAAAAAGATTGATACCATCCATCTTCCCTTGCTCTGGGACATTCCTTTGGGAAGGTGGTGCAAGCCACATGGCAGCACATCCTCCCTTCATACCGCCTCATGTGGGACACCCTCCAGCACGGCTGCTGCCAAATCCCTGCTGGGGCTGAGCTGCAATCCCAACCAGGAATCACACATGCCAAGGAAATTCCTACCATAAATGTCTGGCAGCCCAACTTATACAGGGCTTCTGCAGAATGACAAATGCCTGCCATTTTCCTAGGAATAAGGGAAAAGAGGCCTCCTTCCTTCCATTACCCCTTTGAGGGGATTTTGTGTTTCTCTTGCTGTTATTCCAGGCTGGCTGGAGGCATATGATGGGACAAAGATGTGAGGATAAAAAAAAAAAAAAAAACCCTCAAACTACAACACTGTATCTACTTATAATACTCTTGTTTTCAGCTGACTCTTGATCCCAGTCCAAGACCATCTTTCATGAGGACCCAAGGTGGCCACATTGGGTGGTCAGGTTACAGCAGAGACCAGAAGGTGAGCTGGACCAATGCAGTAGCTGCTGTCACAACCATTCTGCCTACAAGGCTGACTGTTGTCCAGCATCTTCAGATGGACCTTTACAAGAGCCCAGGAAGCCCCATTAAATTATCCCACGACACGCTGGGATGTGCCGTGAGTCCTTGGCATCAAACCTACGCACCAGGGGCAGGGTGGGTGCTGCAGTCTGGGGTTCTTCTGCAGTTTTTTTTGCTCTCACAAGGGAGCCACACCAACATGAAGGAGCAGGGTGCAGCTCACTGCAGCCACCCGAGCTCAGGGACACTGCCAAGCATCCCCAGGGAGGAGGTGAGAGCAAACTCCCTGTGAAATCCAGCTAGAAAGCTCCTGCAGGAAGAAGTTTCCCGACTTAAGAAGCATAAAATCAAAATCCTCCCCTGGACAATACCCCTTTTGTTCAAGGAGGAAAGTAGTCTTGAAAAAGCAAAGTTTTTCTGTTGGAAAACTTGAATAGCCGAGCCCTGGGAGTCTGGTGAACTCGCTTTCCACAGCCATCAGGAGGAAGGTGAAGCTGAAATACTCCATCCAGGAAAGGCCCTCAGGAAAACAGAACCTATTTGTGTGGTACTGATTTTCCTGCTCTTTTTATTTCCTTGGGAGGAGGGGAACCCTCCTGCTGCAGTCACCCACATAGGGAGCTGGGGCCCTTTTCTGCTTAGCTCCACCTGTCACCCATTTCCACCCCCTTCCCTGCTGTGCCCAGCCAGCACTGCTTGTCCCTGGGTATCCCACACACACTTTCCCCTGCTCCAGCCACTCAGAGACTGCCAGACCAGCAAACCAACCTTTCCCAGTTTAACTAACAAAACTCTCCCCATCCAAACCCTCTGGGCAGCAGCAGAAAGGAGAAAAGAGCCAGAACAATGGGATGAACTCTCTGGAGCCCATGAAAAGCCCTTCTAGGGGATCAGGAGCTGCAGAGCACCCAGGTACCTACGGAGACCTGCCCACATTTTGACAACTAGGTGCAAGGTCTGGAGTTATTTTCCCATGAGATTAAGTGAATTGCACTACCCAAACGCGTTACCTAAAAATAAACAAATAGAATCCCTTTCCAGAGATGTTCCTCTCCTGGTTAAAGCAGTGACACCCACTGTAATTTTGGGACAGCTGGTCCTCCCCTGGGTCCTCTCCCTTTGGAAGCCAGCAGGACTTCTGCCAACCACACAAACAGCAGCAGGCTCCAGAGATGGGCTCCTCATCCAGCCACACAGAACTGTCGTATCACAAACCCAGGGAAAAAAATTTAAAAAAAAGTAAAATCATTTGGTGCTTTTGTTGGCTCCCTTTTTTGCCAGATTAGTGAGTTAAATCAGAGTCTGACAAGTGCTGAAGCCAGCACTAAATAAACAGGGAGTGCAGGATGAGAGCAAGGATAAGAAAAAAGGGAAACCTACACCTGTTTCTTTTTTAAAGCATTGCATTGTTAGATTGCTTCCAGCTGCCCTCCCAAACCCTGGGAGCCAGGATGGCAAGGAACAGCGAGCTGCTACCAAAACCACCAGACAGTAAATGCAAGGATTAGGAAAGAAAGAACAAAGCACGACCTGCCCAAGGATCAAGTTCTGGGTTGGGCAGCCTATGAGCTTGGTAAGGCCAACTAGAACAGATAACCCACTCACAAAACAACAAAGGGCTGTCTAGAACCACTGCATTTGGCCTCAGAATCCAAATTCGAACCCCAAACTCTGTCTGTGGGAGGAAAAAAGCAGCAAAACCATAAAGTGGGAGGCTCTTTACATTTTTCAGGTTGACCCTCAGAAACAGAACGGAGGAAAACCTAAAATGCCCCTCTTGAAACATCCCCAGGCACCTCCTCACACAACAGGGAGCTGACACCTGATGATCATGATGGAGACGGTCTTGTACAGGCTCCTGGACTGAGGAAGGAGCAAGGAATCCAACAGTTATTCCTCCTCTAGGCTCCAGCATCTGCCTGTGTGACAGATAAGTCTTCGGGGGCGGGGGAGGGGGTTGTAGACATGAAGCTCTCTTGAAGTGCTTCTTCCAAGAACAGGAATTGCTCAGCTGTGTTCAAAGTGGCAGCAGTGGCATTTGGGGTGGGTGGAACAAGAGAGAGGCAAAATAAAAAATTATTGAGAAATGGTGAAATAATTTTCAAAATAAAGCAGAAAAAGAACATTCTGGGAGCAGATGGAACAGGTTCTGTCTCCTCCCTGGCTCCCTCTGGCCACCAGGTGCATCCACTTCCCCCTCACAGGGGCTGCTGAAGGACAGGCCCACAGCTACATTCTGTTTACAAACTCCTTCTGTGATTTTGCAAATCCCTCTTCGCTTCTCCAAACACAGCAAATCCAGTATTTCCAGTCCCTTAACTACCTGCACCTACCTCCACCACACTCCTCAGAGGTGAGAGGAGCCATCAGTGCTCAAGACCTCGGGAGCAGCAAAGCTCTATTGACTGGTAAGTGGGACCTTGCCTGGCTCCCATCACAGCTCTGAAAGCCCCTGGCCCCAACACCTGGAGTCCCACTGCACGTGCTACTACCAAGAACCTGTTGGACCAACCCCTCCTGAGCTAAACCCCTGCCATGACCCAAAGGCATCTCTTCTCAGGGGTTGTAGGACTGTGCTGGTTCTCATTTCTAAAAGATGCCCAGCTCCCAGCACAGCAATATCCCTGCTCTCCACACCAGTCAGGCTTACCCTGCATCTATACACGGACCTCCCCACGGGCAGGGCCTCAGACACACCTCGGGCTGGGCAATTCGAGTGATCCACGTTGTGCTGGGGGGTTCTGCCTGCCCCCTGAGCTTCCCATGGCTCATTAGAGTCACAGGATGGTTTGGGTTGGAAGGACCTTAAAGCTCATCCAGTTCCACCCCCTGCCATGGGCAGGGATACCTCCCAGTGTCCCAGGTGGCTCCAACCTGGCCTTGGACACTTCCAGGGATGGGGCAGCCACAGCTTCTCTGGGCAGTCTGTGCTTGTTGGCACTACCTTGGTGTGTTCAGCTCACACCAGGACATACGTCTGGAAGGTGCAACCCTTAAACCCCCCCAGACCCTTACTCTACCCACTTTTGTCTTGGAGGGGAAGATGCTGAGCTTTGCAAGCATGAGCTGTCACCTGGACCAGGCTTAAAGATGCCCAACAACAGCCACCTCATGTTTGCTTGCCCTGGAAATAATGTCTCTGCTGCATCCTCAGGGATTCAAGGCAGGCAATTCACATTTCAGCCAAGAGGAAAGTGAAAAGCTAAACATGTCCCCCCTTGGTTGAGAGATACACAGCCCTGGAATTCCTGTTTATAAAAGTGCAATCAGTGCAAGTGCAAATTAGGTAGAATCAGTCGAGAGTAGGAAATTGCCATCAGAATTTCCCTTTCTTTTCCTTAATTAAAAAAAAAAAAAGGCAATTTAAAACCAGTCTGGCTGCTGAGCTTTCACAAAAGCTTTCCAAGCTCTCATTTCTATGTTGTGTGTCACCACAGAAGACACACAAGATGCAGTGAATTCCCCCGAGTTAATTTGAATTATGCCACAAACCAGATGTGTTCTCTGGTGCACAGAGAACCTTTATTTCTTCCATTCCAAAATGACTACTGCCACATCCCATTAGCTCTCATTATCCCACTGCATCTTCTGATGGGACATAACAAGCCCTGACACCCTCATACATCATCAGGAAGCAACTCCACATGAGCTGGGAAGAGCAGGAGGTGTGCTGGAGGAGCAGGTTTGATGGGAAGCTGGGGCTACTGTCTGGAAGGTATTTGGGAGAGGAGAAATTCCCCTTTCTGCACCAATTAATACCTCACAATCAGGCAGCACGCTGGAATGAAGGTGGAATTAATCAGTGAATCATATGGAATTTCACCCTCTGGGCTTGGGTCTCGTCTTGTGGGAAAAGACACAGGTTAAAGCAGGAGTTTTGAAAGCAGGAAGAAATCATTAAAAACACAGAGCCTGGCCTCCTGCATCAGAGCAGGCTGTGCTTTGCTCCCACAAATTCCCCCTCACAGCCCAATAACCCAGGGCTGAGGAGGAATCTGCCACCATGTGATGGATATAAACTCCAGACAGAGCTGAGCAAAAGGTGCAAGATCCTCTGGACACCTATTCCAGTGGTTAAACACTTCTTATCTCAGTCACTGCTCCTGGCTGGGTTTTCTCCTGCTCAGTTCACAGAATCCCAGAATGGTTTGGGTTGGGAAGGACCTTAAAGCTTATCCCATTGCCACCAGACCAGGTTGTTCCAAGCCTTGTCCAACCTGACCCTGGACACTTCCAGGGATGGGGATGGATTGAGGACACCTCTGTATCAAGTTTTTCCTTCCCTCTCTTGCCACGCTGAGCACAGATGATCATGAGCATAGGAAACACAGCCTTTGGCACAAACCAGTGTTGATTCACTCAGTTCTCCTCCACCAGAGCTCACAGATCCTCCACCCAAGGCCACATCTCTCCATTTCTGCTGTAACCACGACTCAAATCACCCCAGGTACACAAAGGTCCATTTGCACACATAGGGTCACGTTTGATTTCCCCTTTAGGTAAGTTGCTGTAAGAGCTCAGTGCAAGGTAAATTTTCCAGATGTGAGTCACTATCTGCATCACATCCTGGGGGGCGGGGGGGGGGGGGGGGTGTGTAGAAAATAGCCCAACTTTACAGCACTCCTGAAAAAGGAATGCAGAGAATGTGTCGTAAACACTTCCCATCAAATAGGTGGTAAACTGAGCCAGGAATGCTGGAAACACTGTACTTGGGAGAACTGATGGGAAGGATCTGGGGGCTTGAGCCTCTTTCAATCATATTGTTCTTTCCATTCCTCGATTCCTATTTAGTGCATTTGAGATATCAAGAAGCTTTTTCTTTGCCCTACTCTCCTGGTGTGCCCTGGTGGCTGCCAGAATGGGTAAGCAAAGAAAAATATATATTCTGTACCTGCCCCTGGCTCCACAATTGCTCTACAGGGAAATCTCAGCCCAGACCATGCCCAGAGCCTCACTTCAGAGCACCTTTTTGCCTGTCAAATGGAAGGAGGGTGTTTTCCTACCTTCCGAAGGTCTTTATCTAGGAACAGGCAAACAAGGCACCCAGCAGACTTTCCTCCCCCCATGAAAATATTTTAACAATCCCAGATAAAAAAGCCAAACTTGACAGGGCACTGCATGTGCTTTTCATGAATTTTGTTTCTGGACTGAGCGAAGGAATGCACTTAGGCTGTTTCTCCTATACAAAAACACTGAATTAGCATTTCTCCTTGTGATTCTCAGTGTCATATTGCTGTGTGCAGAACAATACAGGATAACAAAAAACCCATAAAAATGGTCTTATAAAATGGCACAGTGCAATCAGCCGTTCCATCTGCCGAGAGGAACAAGGCTCTCCTCCACAGAGCCCTTATGCTAACCAAAAATCTCAGCTCTGCAAGATCCAAGTGGAATCAGTGGCCACTGATTCCAGCTGAAAACAATGATCCCAAAATCTATCTGGAGATCCTTTAAGACCAGGTTGGATGAGGTTTGGAACAACCTGGTCTATTGGAAAGTGTCCCTGTCCATGGCAGGGGGTGGAAGTGGATGAGCTTTAAGGTCCCTCTAACCCAAACCAGTCTGGGTTTCTGTGACTAACTGGTGTCTAATTTGGGGGGCAATGTTACTTTAAGACTGGCACTGAAGCAGGGCAGTCACCATCTAGGGTTAATAAGGTTAGGCAATATGTCCAGATGAGCATTATCAGATGACCTGAAGCAAGGGTTATATTAAAAAATGCCTTAATTAAAAAATACAGGCCAGAACCAGTTTGAGCTCCAAACCCCCGGTGATATTCCCTAATTAGAAGCCTTGGACACATAGCTCAGAGTGATGGATGGGCCATGTGTGCCTCATGGCACGGCATGAAGGGACGGTGCAGGGCTCAGGCAGGATCACACCACTTTTCTTCATTGCAAATCACCTCTTTTTTCTCCCCTGAAACTAACAGACCACAGGCACTCGGGGGCTGGAAATCAGCAGGGCACTAACTCCTGCTTCACTCTGAACTTCAGCTCATGCCCTGAAGCCATGCCAGCTGTTGTCTCAAAGAAAGCAGAGGGAGCCAGAGCTTAACACGTTCCTGATTTACTCCCCAACATCCAGAGCACCCGTGCAGGAGGCAGGAGATGTGTCTTCCTTCTGCTGCCCAGCCTGGAGCCTGGAGGATGCCCTGCCCCTCTGGGGGGTGTCCCCAAGGTGTTCAGCCTTGCTCAGAGTCTGTGGGAGAGGTTTGCAGAACAGACCATGAGCAACCATGAGTGGCACAGTCCTCAGCAGGTGCCAGTGAACACCTTCCAACTTCCACCCACCTCGTGCTGACCATCTCCACCCTGTCCATACAGTACATCCATACAAGTGCCCTGCCTGCTCCAAGCCCCTCACCAAAACTGCCAAGCACAGTCATGGACCCTACAGATCCCCACACTCCAAATTCCAGGTGGTACCAGATATAACCAAGCCTCTTCCCATCAAAATCACAGAATCACAGAATCAGTAAGGTTGGAAAAGACCATAGAGGTCATCAAGTCCAACCTATCACCTATTACCTAACCTAGCCAAACCTGTTCCCTAACCTGTTGCCATCCTGCTACCAACACACCATCCTACCTATAACACACTACCCTAATATCTAGGTCATGCCACCAAGTACATCATCCAACCTTTTCTTAAACACCTCTAGGGACGGTGACTCCACCACCTCGTTGGGCAGCCCATTCCACTGAGAGATCACCCTCTCTGTGAAAAAGTGAAAAATCATTGCAACTCCTTGCTGGAGGCGAGCAAATCCTCCCCTATGGACCTCATCAGAGTCGTCCTCCTTGAAACATCCACCTGGCATTTGGGCAAAAGTCCTTTTTTACTGAAAAAATAATCTCATTTCTTGTACAAAAGAACTGGAGAAGATCATGAGGAAAGTGGCAGGAAAGGGGGTGAGGAGCTAAGCCTCTCACCCTGGACAATGAGAGACCTCCAGCAGTGGAAAGGAGGGAAAGCAAACCTTTTCCATTACAGTTTAGAGGCCAGAAAGCAGCTTGCACCCTCAGTAAGAAGTTGGGGGGGAAAAAACCAACAAACTCACAGAATCACAGAATATTATGAGTTGGAAGGGACCCACAAGGATCATCTAGTCCAACTCACCATCTAACACCCGTAANACATCCCTCTTAAACTGGGGAGCCCAGAACTGCACACAGTACTCAACACAACAACAACACAAAAAAACCCATCCAACCTCCCCCATAACTCCAAACAAACAAAAAACAAAACCAAAAAATCTTGTAGTTTCTTAACTGCAGCATAGTATGACCCATTGCAAATCCAAATAACTTGCACATTTCGTTTGTTTACGTGCTGCCCTAAGCAGAGGTTTTGCTACAGTTTGTAATTCCTTTGGGAAACAAATTGGAAATCTGATGGAGAAAGCCACAAATGGGAGACGGCCTTCCAAATTAGAGAAAAAAAAAAGCATTTCCTTGCAAAACAAGGTGCAGTGCTTGGCTATTTCAGGATGCAGGCAAATTTAGGGGCTGCTCGATAGGTATTTCAGATAAAATGGACTGAGAATTGTCACAGGCACTGCTGATTTGTGTGGCATTAGCTCTGCCCTGCTCTGTCGGTGTGTGTCCATTAAAGGACATTATTGCTGTCCTCCTGCTTCATTTACATAATGAAAATAGATGAGTTGTCAGGCACCTCATCCCCTTTCATGCTGTAGGAGGAGCAGGCGAGGTGTCCTCCATCCCACCCTCCCCCCGTCAATCCACCTCGAGTGACAGCAGCCCCCCCCGTGTCAGGCACAGTGTCGCACCAGCCAGTCCTCCCTGAATTCCTCCTGCCCACCGTTCCCGTCATGGAATAACTCCGTAAACATCCCCTGCACTCCACAGCAGCGGCAGGAACAGCTCCCAGGGAGAGATTAAGAGCCGAGCACCACGGGATCCGCAGGGCACAGAACATCTCCATCGGCAGCAATTTGTACGGCCCCTTGTACAAGCACTGATCAGAGCCAGGCAGGCTCCGCTCTGACAGATCCCACATTTCCCTGTAATCCCCCTTCCTTTTGTACTCCCTGGGGGCTCCAACCCGTGCCTGGGGAGCTCGACATGCAAGTGTTCATGCGTGACGGGGGGAGAATGGTGTTTGGGGAGAGCTGCTGACAGCTGCGTGTGCTCAGAGACCACTGAGTCGATGGCATCTTCCAGCCAACGCGGCCCTCAGGCCCCAGCATCCCAAAAAACCACGGGGAAAGCAAGAGAGGCAACATCTCCTTCTGGACAGCGTCGGTCCTTTCCCGACACACCGGGGCTCACACAGAGGATCTGAGCAGCTTTTCCTCCATCCCAGATTTATGGCTGGGGAAGACGGCTCTGAGGAAGCCTGCGGGGTTTCTGTTCTCATCTCCTCCTCCCTGCAGCTGCCGCATCGCTTAGCGCCGCAAATCCCATAAATCAGCGGGAACAGCCGGGAGATGAAAGTGTAAATAGGCTGTCAGAGGAGTTATTGACGCTGAAGGGCAAATCCTGCCCTGACAGGCACCCTGCCACCTCCCCTTCCTCAGGAGGCAGAGATGGAAGGGCTGCAGGTCAACGTCAGCCCTCGGGACGGGGGTTCCATTGATGCTCCAACTGCTGTGGAAGATGCTCCAGCCCAATCCACTTCCCACTGGCTGACATTTAGTTTTAGCAGATCCCCACTATTTATTCACCTCGAATCCCATTCCCATCTCAGAGATCCCAGGGATCTAAAAGCCAGCAGAGCTCAAGCAGGACGATGGTACTTGCAGTAAGACTGGTGAGGATCAACCACGGAGAGCTGAGAAACCTAAAATGCCACTTCTGAGCACCTAACAAGGATGGGGAAGAGGAGGAAGAGAGCCAAGAGCAGAGACTGATCATTTAATTCAGAATTCTCTTTGATACTTGTGCTCCAAAATCTTCTGTTCTAGTATTGCGGGTGAGAAGCCTGGTTTCCTCTGTTAAAGGAGGGGGGAATAAATCTTTCTATACTGCCTCTTTAAAAGCTGTGAACTGAAAGGGAAGAACCCATACACATTCTTATTTAAAGTTCTGGGATGTTAAACACTGCTGCTGCACTAAGGATGGGGAGACCAGGATGGTTCCCACCAAGGGGAAGCTGATTCCTGGAGGCTTCATGGCTCAGCTTTAGCACACTGCAAATTAAATAAAATTATTTGAAGTAACGTTGAACCCCAAAGGGCATTTCCAGGGGCTTCACTAGGACATTTGCACTCAAATTGCCACCCAGGGGAGCAGCAGGACCAACACCACCAGGTGTTTGCTCCCGAACACCAGCTCCTCCCCAAGCACAAGACTGCAGCTTTCCCCCTCTCCCCTGCCTTGCTTATTTTCACATCACACTTCAGCTTTCCCAGGACGGTTCCAGTGGAAGAGCAGACAGGAGGAATGTGGCACACCAGGTTTGTTTGGATAAAGCACAAAGGGGGATTACTGTGAGCTGCCTAATGGAAAACTGGCACCACCATCAGCGCCGGGATTGGTACAAGGCTCTGTAGGGGAAAATGGGATGGAGGGGGGAGCTTCTGAATTCCCTGAACAGAGGGAATTACTGGTGCTCCAGGAGCAGGATGTCAAGCCATAGCTGATTTTTTCCAAAAATAATTAAGTCAGAGGTCCACAAACGTCAGGAATTTCAGTGTGACCCACACAGCGAGGGCCCAGAGGACCTGGAGCGATGGTGGCACTGGTGCCCCTGTCCCTGGTGTTTCCGGGGGACAGCCCAGTTCACATGGACCCTGGCACAGCTCAGGCAATCCACCTTTGGCCCAATGCTCTTTCCTGCTGGTGAAAAGCAGAACAACAGAGAGAGAAGGGTTGAAAGGCATGAAAGGTTAAGTTCAGCTCGCTGCTGTATCTCCTGACCCCATAAGCCAGAACCTGAACCTGCCAAGAGAGAAACCAAGCAGAGAGGGCCAAATCCTCATACATCAAACCCACCGTGGAGGCTCCTCATGCTGACAAGTGTTGCTCCCTACTGAGATAGTAGTTTTAGGGTTGCTGAGGCAGCTCCCCTGCTACCTTACGAGGGGCAGTGGAGGGACAGCACCAAACTCTGCTGTCATGAGCAGTGACAGAACCTGAGGGCCAGCTGGAGCTGTGTCAGGGAGGTTTAGGTTGCATCTCAGGGAAAGGTTCTTCCCCCAGAGGGTGGTTGGGAACTGCCCAGGCTCCCCAGGGTTTGGTCACAGCTCCAAGGCTGCCAGAGCTCCAGGAGGGCCTGGACAAGGCTCTCAGGGAAAAGGTTGGAGTTGTTGGGGTGTCTGTGCAGGGCCACGAGTTGGAGGGATGATCCCTGTGGGTCTCTCCAGCTCAGGATATTCCATGATTCTATGATCTCTCTGTCTCCAGCAGCACTGTTTGTTCTCTATAGCAGGGGATTTTATAGGGAACTGCCACTGTAAAACTACTTTTAAAACCCACCAGAAACAGGCACAGAGCTGGAAGGATCTGCTGCAGAGGTTTTCCTCCTCTGCTTGCAGACATTCCTGCTGTCTCATGTCTGGCAGTGCATTTGGGGAGAATCCTAAGAATTGTGTGTTTCCTGTCACACAGCAGGCACAGAGAAGGTGGCTGGGGCCAAACCCGATCTGTGACATGGCACATTTGATATTCGATCAACCCTGCTCAGGCTATTGCTCAGCTGAGATGAAACTCAGGAAATAAAGTGTCTCAAGGGGTTTTTTTTTGCTTGGAGATGCGGAGTCATCTATGTGGAAACACTTTCAAGGCTCAGTGCTTTTCCCTAAACAACCTCAGGAGGAGACCCCAGCGACCGTACCAAGGCTTTAGCACAATTCCCATACAAATCTTATTCTTCCAGTGGTACAGTTTTATTTTTTGAAGTGATAAACTCTAATCTCATTAGCCTGGCTCCTTTAGCAATGCAGAATATCTGATTGGCAAAGCAGGCAGGGAGGCAGGAAGGGAGCCTGCATCCTCATTAAAGCTGGGGCAGGGTTTGTTCAGCCTTCTCCTGTTTCAACAAGACATTAGTATGTACAACGTGTGCTCTGGAACTAGTTTGGTCTAATCCTCTTTGTTTGCCTTTCAGCTTTTAAACTAGGATGGGATAAGCCTGCTTAGGAAATGCAAGGCTGGCTCATGCCAAGTGAGTTATAAGAACCACGGGCTTTGGTTACGTGTGACAGCACTTCCAGAAGCAAATCTTGTGCTGAGCAAGGTTCAGGAGAAAAGCTCTGGGATGGGTTTCCACTACCAGTGACAATACAGTGCATTAGTGAAAAGAACTGATGCGTGGTAGGGATAAATAAGCCCCTTCCAGAATCATGATTATTTTTTAACTAAGCATCTAAAAAAAACTTGACACCATCTCTCACAGCTTTCAAAGCATCAGCTTTTCAAGTCAAGCTGTCCAAAAGTCTCATTATCAATCATTTCAACTTTCTACTTTAAAAAAACATAATAGCAGTTAAAATTAATTTTGCCATTGATACATACAAAAAATACTCTTAAAATTGTATCTATTTCAAACCCTGGAGGAAAAAACTCAAACTCTGAGTTCTGAAACCACACCTGAATTCAAATTATTCTCCATTTCATGCATAGAAAATACTAGTGATTGACGCAGTTTCAAACACTTGGCAGTGAGTCTTATAAAATGAAGTGTAGCAAAGAAAAATATGCATTTAAAATCCCCTATTCTTAACAGATAAAAACACCACCATAAAATAGCAGTAATGACATGCAACCAGCAAAGTGAGCTCTGAAGGATATGAAATAGTGAGACAGCGTGGAAGACATAAAGAGAGAACTGGCATTTATCTGGAAAATTGTGATACCTGTTACCCCCTTCTCCTCCTCTGGGGAGTGACCCAACTGCAGGACGGGGCTGTGGGGCTGCAGTGCAGAGCCACTACTGAGTAACTCCCTGGAACATAAGAATTACCTCTCTCTGTATCAGGCAACTGCTCTGCTGGGACATTCAACCTGGAGCAAAGCTGCATTAGTAAATTCAGGAGCTCGAAGGGAATATGGCACCTGGCAGGTGCCACCGGGTCTGGGAACACCAGGAGCATTTCCAGAGCACCACAGAAAACACACTGCTCTGGGGGTTTATGCAATGTTTTCCTCTTTAGTAAACTTTGCAGACTTTCTGTCTCTTTGCAACCTCCCAAACTCTGGCATCCTGGAAAGAAGTCAGAGGCGAGGCAGAACTGCTCGTTAAGGTGGGCTGGTGGGACCAAAAGAAATGCAAATCAGCCCTGGGGACTGCCAGGAATCGCTGGCCAGGCCCCTGGGTTGGCATGCAGGCTCTGGGAGCCCCCAGCACGGTCCACAGAGAGCCCTGGGCTCGGGGAGGGCAATGCCAAGTGGGTACAGACCCAGGCACTGCCCTGGCTTCCAGCTGCAGGGACCTGCTGGATGGGCTCACCTCATCCTGGGGCTCCAGCACTGCTTCTTCCTGCCAAAAGATTATGGCAGGGAAACACTGAGCCTTCAGATGTCCTCAGATCAAACAGAGCAGACAGACAGCTACAACAGGCTCTCAGGGAATTTGCAATCATTGAATGGCCTGGAAGGGCCCTTGAAGCTCATCCAGTTCCACCCCTGCCATGGGCAGGGACACCTTCCACTGTCCCAGGCTGCTCCAGCCTGGCCTGGGACACTTCCAGGGATCCAGGGGCAGCCACAGCTTCTCTGGGCACCCTGTGCCAGGGCCTGCCCACCCTCACAGGGAAGAGTTTCTTCCCAACATCCCATCCAACCTTGTCCTCTGGCAGGAGGGAGCTATTTCCCCTTCTCCTAGCACTTCTCCCAGATTCCATCCCCTCTGCTGGGTAAGCTGGCACGAGCACTGTGGCCAGGCAGGGCTGGTGGCTTCACAGTCATCTCAGTCCAACTTCTGGACCATTTTTTACTGTGGGGGGAAAAAAGGGAGAAAAAGAAGAAAATTACTACAGATGTAAAATTCCAGGTCTTATAAGAGGTGCAGATCTATATTCTGTGACCATTTTTGCATTTCACTCCATTTCTTCGGCTTTGGGCTGCGTGACTCATCCAACAGCTGAGATGGGAGTTCCTCCATTAGCCTTGCATGGAAGTTATTTGCATCTAAGAAAAACCACAAAATAGTCAAAAGCAGCTATTGACACCAGATGTCATTTGGGCTGAGGGGCCAGACAACCCGGAGCTGGTGGAGGGGAACTGTACGTGATATTAAACAGGTTTCAGACATCATCTGCTGTGTTGTGCAAGGCAAGGCTCCGCCCAGCAGAGCTCCTCAGGACCCCAGCTGACACAAACCAGAGCTCTGCTGAAGTCAGTGGCACTGCACCTTCTCCAACCACAGGATCTGGCCCCCCAGATTTCCAGCTCAGCATCCTGTGATCCTGACTGCACGCTGCTTACTCCAAGACAAACCCAGTCTTGGCAGGAATGCCCCACTGCTCAAATGAAAATACTGCCAGTGTTGTGATTTTCCATTTCTAACTACCAGGAGGTGAAATTCCACGGCTGTGGATGAGAGTGATTGCTGCCTTCAGACTTGGTGATGTGCTTCCAGAGAGGGGGAGAGGGAAGGCCAGGGGAAGGGGCAGGAGGAAAGAGGCTGTGCAGACATACAGAACCATGGAACCACTGATGCTGGAGAAGACCTCAGGTTCAACCCCAGGTGCCACACCCACATATTTTTGTGTGTTTTAACCCTAACCCACCACTGCCCTGGGCAGCCTGTCCCAGTGCCCGACCACCCTGTCCATGAGGAATTTTTCTAGTATCCCAGCCCAATGTTCCCATGCTCAGCTAGCACAAGGCAGTACCCCTTCCGTCAGGGATCCAGCCTGCCCAGGGCTCAAGCAGACCACAAGTGGTCCAGATGCCTCTGTTTAAGTAGCCCAGTGGGAAAGGCCACAAGCTCCTCATCCTGCTGCCCTTCACTACCAACAAGTGCCTGGGAAGGCACATGGGCTGAGCTTCCTTCCCCTTAGTCCTGCCCTGGATGCAGCAGGACATCCTCCAAGGAAGAGCTCAAGCCTCCAATCTCAGCTCTGAAGAAAATAAAGGCTATTACTAAATTTATTGTTTTTTAATCTCTTTTGCTAATAGCACTGCGACGCTGAGCGTGAGCCAGCAGCAATAATGAGCTCAGGAGATAACACCCCGGGGACTGAGCATGGAAATTCGGGGCCGGGATACAGAAGCTCTCATCAGGCAGAGGGGAGGTTTGCTGACGAAGGGGTTTGTGGAAGGGGATGGTTTGGATTCAGGCAGACTGACACACTGAGCCTTTTACATCAAGTACATTTTTTCCCTGCTTTCTGCAGGCAATTCTTGCCAGAATGTTTCGGGCTCCACTTGGCGGAGAAGCGTTTAATCAGCGTTCAGTCTCCTCACGGGGCTGTCTCCAAGGGAGCACATTCAGGCCAGCAATAGCAAGTGGTAATTTTGGCTGCTTAACCTGGGCTGATTAATTTTAACAGTCTGCTTAACAGCAGATACCATGTGGGCCCAGCCAAAGAAATTTCATGGCCTTTATGGAGACTGAAAATAGGTGTGAAGTGCTTTAAAAATCCATCATTGTTGTAGGAGAGTGAAAAGCTTCATTGCCCTAATGAGGGAAGGGACTGGCCCAGGGTCCAGAGCCATTATTGCTCTTCTCTGTGGTCACTCAGTTTCACTAGATCCCCAAACTTCTCTTATAAAGATGCAGAGGAAAAGACAAGAGTCTGAAAGCTCCAGATCCTGGAGGCAGGGATGTGGATCACCGTCATGCAGAGTTTGCTGAACTGCTTCACCACCTTAATGAGTTCAGGTCCTTCTCTCAGCCTCGGAGCACAACCTCTGTAAGGTGTGCAAGTCAAACTATGTGAGACAGAGACATCTCTCAGTCACAGAAGCACAGACTGGTTTGGGTTGGAAGGGACCTTAAAGTTCATCTCATTCCATCCCCTGCCATGGGCAAGGACACCTGCCACTATTCCAGGTTGCTCCAAGCCCTGTTCAACCTGCCCTTGAACACTTCCAGGGCTGGGGAATCCCTATCGCTCTGGATTTTTTAGATTTACTTTGAGATAAACAACCACCACAGAATGTCTTATCTCACATTACAAGACATGACAGCTCTGTTTCTGTAATACATTTTGGAATTGCAGAGATCAAGGAAAAGGCTTTGAGATGAGATAATAACAAAATCATTTTGCATTCCTAAATCAATGTGTGTGCCAGTTTTAAATTACATTTTTAAAAAGTGATCTTTACTCCAATAGTAAAGTGTATTATGTATATGAGTAACAAAAGGTCCAAGACCAGAACTGGCTCAGATACCGAGTTTCCAAGCCATAGTAATGCAAATATTTTTGGAAAACAATGTCATATTTAGTCCAGCTAAAAAGCAAAGAATTCTAGAACTGCACTCACATGTAGGAATTTGGTTTTGAGACAACATTGCTTTTTTTTCCCACACTGAGCAACTCAGTCTCATGGAAAGTGTCCCTGCCCACAGGACGGCGTTGGAACGAGATGGCCTTTAAGGCCCCTTCAAAACCAAACTGGTTTAGGATTTACTGGAGCATTTCCAGGTGAGGCCTGAACTTCCCAGCCTACTTTGAGAGTAGCAGCAAACACTGAACTTTAGCGACTTGAAATCCCCAGTGCTCACCCCCCTATAGTCACCCAAGTGTTTTACACATAAAATAAGCCCCTCTCCACCATGGGGTTTGTTTCAGTCCAGGCACTTATTTTCCATCATTTCTTAGAAAACATGGACAGAGTGCAGGCACATGTGTCAAGAGAGGAAAACGGGACGAAGGAAAGGAGGAAGGGCATCTCCGAGAAATCCCTGATTAAAATTGCTCCCAAGTGCCCGTTTCCTCCACAAACAAAACAGCCAGGGAAAGTCCAAGTCGGGGTGGATAAAATATCAGCCACGTGCCTGACTTACAGCACTGGGACTGAGGTTTGGGCACCATTTCAAGACTTTCCCCTAGGAGTCTATCCAAACCCTCTTCGCTTCTGATGTGGAATAATTTGGAAGTGTTTTCAGGCTGCCGGCTGGGATAACACAAGGGCTATTGTAAACACACACGCAGCTGATCAGCACCAAACCCACACAAATATGGTCTGTGCACACAGAAAGAACTAGTCAGTACTCTCTGAAAAAAAAAAAAGAAAGAAAAAAAATAATTGAAAAGGTGAATTAGAAAAGATGGAATCGTTGAGCAGTTGTAAGGAAATCAATGATTTTTTACGAAAAGAGTTGTTTCACCTAATTTTAGTAAATGAAACATACCTAAATGCAGGCCACTAGATTTAATAAGCTATGGGTAAGTTCCAGCCAGAGCCAGCTGCCATCCACGTGTGGGCAGTGAAACAAGACCATAATTTCCATGGATGCTGTTCCAATGTTCTGCTGGAAATGTAAGAGAGCATAACCAGGGCAGGGAGACCTGGGAGGCTTAGAAACAACCTGCTGGAGGTACAGGACCCAGCCTGGAGCTCTAATCCTGCCTGCCTGGCCTCTGCTTTGGGTGGAAAAGGAGAGGATTGCTCTTGTGGAAGCATGGCATTGGTGGGGAGAGTGAACCTTCTTCCCAAAATGAGATAGCAAAGATTCCTCTGCAGCAGTAAATCCATCTGGATAGTAATGGGCAGTTTATGACTGGTTTGTGACGACACCATCTGCAAACAATATTTCCTTGAGTAGGAAGTAGCTGGAAAATGAAGCAGCATTTCATGTGGAGAGGCTTAAGTTCTTTCCTCTTCCACCACCAGCACGACGTGCTTTGACCAACCTCATACTCAAAGCCATGCTTAAAATAAATAAAAGGAGTCATCCAGGCCTCACATGGTCCTTGGTATCCACTGCAATCACAGAGCTTATGGGTTGGGTCCCTCCTAACAGCCAGAAGGCCTGAGCAGAGCCTCTGAGTGAGAAACCTGCTCCAAGCTGGGCAGATTTTGCAGGAAATAGCCATATGTCGACACTGTCTCCTTAGAACAGCTTTGCTGTAGACTTGATCCAAAGCCTGTTGAAGCTTGTGATTAGACTTCCTCTGCTGCAGCACCTCTGGGCACAGCAATGTCATCAGCCTCTTCTGGCCCGTTCACAGCCTGGTCTGAGGCATCTCCCAAAGGACAGGACTGGTGCCAAGATTATGCAGGTCAAACCCCATCAGCAGCTGTTGGACAAAGGAAGCCCCAGTTCCTGATATTAAGCACATCTAAGACAATGTGCAGAAAAGGGTGTAAAACAATTAAAACACCTAATAAAGCACTGAGGGAAGCGAAGAGCATGAATTTCATATGAGTTCATCATGCAGAATGCTTAATTTAATCAGGATAGCAACCAGTGTGTGATCCTCCATGGCAAATTCCTCAAAAGTCTTTGCCCCTGACCTTGTCTGAAAGCCTTTACTTAAGCCCTTGAGACTGTGAGAGGAGACAAAAGAGTCTGACTCACCCTTTGTTTGGTGACCTGCCCTGACAACCTCATCAGATGATTTTGAGCACTACTTTTATCCAAGATAGATTTATATGTCATGCATGAAGCAATCAGGATCTTGCCTTTAGTTCCCCCAGATTCACCATTACACAGGAAAGCCTCTAACCTAGGCTGGGAATGAGTTCAAATTTAATCTTCCTTTCAACCTAAGATTCTGTCCTGAATTGAGCTGGAACAGATTCCCAGAGAAGCTGTGGCTCTCTCATCCCTAGGAGTGTCCAAGGCCAGGTTGGAGCAGCCTGGGACAGTGGGAGGTGTCCCTGCCCGTGGCAGGGGCATGGCACAAGATGAGTTTTAAGGTCCCTTCCAACTCAAGACTGACAAGGAACATACAAGGAGCTGAGATCACTGCAGGATCTCCAAACTCACTAGAACCTATAAATAGAAACATTAAGGAGACTCTCTCTCCAGACTTCAGTGGCTGTTTTCTTATGTGAGGAACATTAGGAGTACATGCGCTGCAAAGCCATTATTATCACTCACAGAAAGAGAAGGACCATTGATTCAGCTCAAGGCTCAGGACAGTGGGACACTGGACAAGCATCCGTCCCCAAGTCAAGGTTTAGAGGCAGTGGGAGCAGGGGATGAGGGTTCAAGAACATCCTTTGGAGGGGTTATTAGCAAAACAGCCTAAGAATATCCTCCAGGCTGGAATAAATTAAGACACATATTTTCTCAGATGCCTGGGATGCCTTGTATTGTGAGGACATACAAAGTGCTAAGAAAAGCAAGGTGCTGCCACAATGGCACCTCTACTCATGTGCCAAAGCGTGGCAAAAATGTCAGATTTGTAAGTGATGGCCACAGGTAGCAGTCATAAACTAAACACATGTGATGTCTGAAGCTCTCCTTATAGTTAATGAATGATGCCACACTCAACTCACGGCAGAAGTACCAACTTCACACATGAACCAGAGCCTGGTGCTACAGACACGTCACAGCACACAAACGTACCCTGTCACCCTTGGGTGAGGGCAGGTGCACAGATGAACTGATAACGTGAGCCAGAAATGCTGACCAGCCTTAGAAGCCTTTCAGATTTCGTAGTGCTTTGGTTCTTTTAAGGTCATTCCAGAGGTGTCACCTAAAGAAGTTTCCACTCACCTGACAGGAGGGTGGAGCCAGGAGGGGGGGTCGGTGTCTGATCCCAGGAAAAAAGTGACAGGACAAAAGGAAACAGCTTCAAGCTGATGAGCTTTAAGGCCCTTTCCAATGCTAAACCCTCCAGTTTGAGCACATCAGACTCTTCAGAAACAGCTCCACAAAGGCATTCAGCTGCTGAGCTTTTCCCTGTGTTGTGAGGACAGCACAGCCCTTCCCAGCACTGGCAGCCCTCCACGGTTATTAGCAGCTAATAACCCAGGCATTTCTGGGCTCAATATCACAGTATCTGAGGGCCTTTCAGGAGTTAGAAGAATTTAAGAGTTTGGTCTGCTTTAGTTCTGGAGAGTCCGAGCTGGAAATCTGTGTGGCTCAATCCTGGACACTCCTTGCAGGGAGACAGGGATGGTGCTGGGTGATGGAAAGGTAAAACCCTAAGTCACACTAATGGCTCCAAGATCAACTGGTTTGAGCAGAGGTGGGAGGTAAGTAGGGAGGCCTGGAGAGTTTCCTGTTTTGGACTTTGGACCCTCATTTCATGAAGGTATCTTTAGGGAGTGTCTGTGCTGAGCTGCTGCATCTTGCAGAGAGTGCACTGAAGCCACTACTTGCATAGAACCATAAATTGTTATGGTTGGAAAAGCCCTCTAACACCATTAAGTCCAATCATGCCCCCACCACTGCCAAGGCCACCACTGAACCACGTTCCAAAGTCCCACATCCACAGGGCTTTTAAATACCTCCAGGGATGGGGACTCCACCACCGCCCCGGGCAGCTATTCCAGGCTGGACAACCCTTTCCCTAATACCCCACGGGAACCTCCCCTGGCACCGCTTGAGGCCATTTCCTGTCACCCTGTCCCTTGTTCCTTGGGAGCAGAGGGAGCCCAATCCCCTTTCAGCTCCCCCCTCCTGTCAGGGAGTTGGAGAAAATTCCAGGTGCCCCCTGAGCCTCCTTTGCTCCAGGCTGAGCCCCTCCAGCTCCCTCAGCCCCTTCCCAGCTCCGTTCCCTTCCCTGGACACGCTCCAGCCCCTCAGTGTCTCTCTTGCCATGAGGGGCCCAGAACTGGAAACAGAACTCAAGGTGCCCAGTGGTGCCAGCACAGGGGGACAATCATTGCTCTGGTCCTGCTGCCACTGGACCATTGGCCTTCTTGGCTACCTGGGCACACCATTTCTGTGGTGGTTTCACCTCAAACACTTGCAAGAACAGAACAGCTCAGTGGTTACCTGTCTCATGCCCCAGATCCAGAGGTCATCAACCATAGCTGGATGGAAAGTGGAGATCCTCTGTACTTCCACCTTCCAGGAGAAGCAGAGCTGAGCATCAGCACCACTCGAAACACTCATCCGCATTGCAGTTAACATCCTAGAGCTCCTGCACATCTGGAAAAGCACACCCCCCAACAAACATACTGCACTGAGTCAGATGCCTTCGCCCTGAGTCACCGAGTGGGATGCAGAGGAAAAGGTGAAAGGCGTCATTCCAAGGAATTGTGCAACGAGAAAAACAAGCCCAAAACAAAAAAATCACACCCACTGCAGAGGCTGCCTGCCTCCAGGAGCCCCTCAAGTCAGAACAGCCATGGGCAACTCAGAAGCTGCGTAGCCAAGACAAACAAGCACACTTGGACCTCCTGGAAGAAATGTCAAGGCTTGGTGGTGAATTTAAATCACATCTTCACACACTTGCACCCAAATGCCTGCAAAGCAGCTCTCCCATTAGCTTCCTTGTGGAGTATGGGAGAGCTGTGAGTATGGGAGGCTCGGAAATGTAATCACAGTGCAGCCCTTACTGGCCACAGGGGTTTTCCAAAGGTGGCCACGAGCCCAGATCAGAGGGGAAAAGTTAGCTGCCATCACTTGTACAGACAGCATTTCTCCCAAAAACCTTTAATGGGGTCAATTGAAATAGGTTTTGATTTTTTATTTTTGTGTTAGCCCAGCCAACCAACAAACACTTCGACTATTGACTTCAACTTCCTTTGGCAAAGCTGCACAGTCCTCAGGCAGGTATCCTACAGGTATCCTGCTCTCCAGCTTGGCCAGTTTTGAACCCCCAGCATTAATAAGGCTTGTCAGACACTATCTGCTTTTGTTGGCTCTTACCCTCATCCCTGGGGGACTCTTCTCTTTCCTTCGAATCTGGCAGAACAAGTCCTGCTGCTTGCAGATTTATATGGAGGTACATCAAGTTCTCCTTCCAGTACACAGGACTGTATAATCAATTCCTCATGAAGGTTTGGGACAAAAATCTCTGTTCTCAGACTGTCTTTTCCATGGAAGGTTTTTTAAACTATTTCCAAGATGCAAATTAAAAAAAAAAAAAAGAAAGAAAAGAAAACAGAAAAGAATTAATTTATGCAAATAATGATGTGTTAACAGTTCTTGCAGTATTTGGTCTCTTCCCAAAGCCCCAGCTCACAGGAGTTAACATGCAAAGCCATGTGTGCTCCTGAGCCTCCTGTCTACAAAACCAGAATATTTCAACAGTTCCAGAAACAGGTTAAACAAACATCTACTAAGAATCACACAGGTATCTACTGAGCTTACCTTGGAATGAGAGAAATCTGCTGGAAGAGGTCTCTGGTGCCTATTCCAGGCACCAATTTTCTCCAGGGTTTTTTTTTTAAACTCTGTGTTTCCCAGAGTTAAAACCCCACTGGTTTTATTTATGGCATGAAGGAAACAATATTCATCATTCAAAGGATCCAGTTCTGGTTTGTCCCTGCTCCCGTTTTTGTCTTCTGCCTTTACACAGGAGCATCCCTTCCTGTGCTAATTAATAGAGGGATAAAGGTTCACCTTGTGGTTGAGAGTTTTACAGAAAAATTAATTACAGATCCTCACTTTATAATTACCAGTTGAGATGCTCACATTATCTGCCACAAGATCCCCCCAGGCTTTACCTGGCTGGAAAGAAGCAACAGACAACTCGGAAGGCAGGAGTGAAAGCTGATCTTTAGAGAAAGTGCAAGACATAGGAAAGGCCACCAAAACTCTCCATAACGATGGCACTAGAGGGGACATCGAAAGGTCAGAAGGAGAAGGAGCACTCATGGCCACAGACATCATAATGTACTTGCCAAAACTGAAGAGAATGGAGACCACAAGAAGATAATGAACCTGCTGCACTGACAACGTGGTGTTCAGCAGAGCAGCTGTGAGTCCATTAACCAGCCTGAGACTAATTGGAAGAAGATGCAAGGTCTGGGCAGAGGGAAAGCTCTCCTCAGACAAGGCAGCTGAAGATGTCAATGTGCAAACTGTGCTGCATGTTCTCAGCTCAGCCCTTGGACTTGGAAACACAGAGTGGCTTAAGATGATCAAGACCACTTGTGTACTTCCATCTCCGACTTGCAAACACTTACACACACACTTTGGTATGTGCTGAGTTGTGCCTCATGCTCCCCATTCCATAAATCCTCTTCCCTTTCAGGTTCAAGTGATGGAAAACCCTCTCTGAGCACACAAAATACTTGCTGAAATCAGAGGGGAACTGAAGAGAGAGAAGTAAAGTCACTGTCTGGGGAATACAAAGGGCTCCTCATTTATAAAACCGAACTTTTAATATCCAGAAGATCTAGACAGGAACATCACACAGGCACCTGGAGTTGCACAGCCTGACCTGCTTGAGTTTTACCAACACCCTGGGAGCTCACGCTGCCAGTTTCTGCAGGCTGGGACATCCCTGTGCTGCATCTTTGTACAGCCCATGACCCCTCTGGCATACTTGCTATAGGCAATTTGGGGCACATACCTTAGAATGCAGGTTAAAGTCAACACCTTACCTACACAGGTTGACACAGCAGGGCAAACACCACAGTTCCCAGCCTGGTCCTAATTCTCCTCCGTTCCCAAGGTGCTCAGAGCAGTGGGGAGCACAGCTCCCACTTTAAAGAGGAACCATCCATTCCTCAAGGATGTGTCGGTCCATTGTTGGAGTCGTATTTCTCAATGTATTCAAGGCTTTGCCAACCAATTCCATAAATCTTGTTGCCTAAAAAAAAAAAAAAAACAAAAAACCCAGCAATTAAATGTCATGTCAGCAACAGATCCATGCAAACAGGAACTCCTCACCCCATTTTTACAGTCATTTACTCCCAAGTCATTTCTACAGTCCTTACTATAGAGGTGCTGCTTTTCTCCTTGAAAACTGCCTTTAAAAATACCCAATAAGATAAAAACCAAAGCTCCCGAGTGACTGTCACAGGGAAACAAAGCCAGAAAAGGAGAGGAAACGGCGAGTTGTGGGCCGCCGTTGGTGGGCACTTGAATAGGAGCCCTGTGCTTGACACCACCGCGACTCCCAACAAAACCAGAGCCAAAGAGCCATTTGTCAAGGGGCACAAATGCACACAAGTGGTGAGAACCTGGCCCTGCTGTAAAAACGTGTCAGGGACCTTTCTGTGGGGCTGTGCTGAGCCCCCTGATGGATCGCTGGGCTGGGAGGGCAGCTTTGTGAGCAGCAATAATGAGACATCTGGTCCGTTCTCTTTCTGAAAGAATATTTTGGCTCGACTGAGGGCATGTGAGCAGCTCTTGTACAATGCACAGACACAGGGGCTCGTTGCCACCGATGCACAGCACCGGCTCCATCCTCCCCCGCATCCAGCACCAGCCCCACTGGAATCTGGTGTCCCCTTTGCCCCTCTGTGTCTGGATTGACACCCACCACAGCCCCCATCACCCACTGGAGCCCCCCTCAGAGCTCTGGGTGCTCGGACACACACACACCCTTACACAGCACCGCCTCTCTGCCCTAAATCTGCCCTGTGGGCACAGGCCCATGGAATGGTTTGAGTTGGAAGGGACCTTAAAGCCCATCCCGTTCCAACCCCCTGCCATGGGCAGGGACACCTCCCACTAGACCAGGTTGCCCTGACCTGTCAGTTTGCACCCAACCTGTGTCCCTCCATCCACTTGCCAAAAGGCCCCCCCCATCATCTCTCCAGCCAGAAAGGGAAGGATATGGAGCAGGACATGAGGATTTTATCAAGCTTCCAGTGCAAACAGGCTTCTCATCCCCATCAGCAGCTCCTGGGAAGACATTCGCTCTCCTTCCTGTGCACAGGCAGGACTCAGGGCCGCTGCTCACAGGCACAGCCTCAGGGAAGCAGGCAGAAATTACAGACTGATTTATCTAAAAAATAGAAAGTTTTAGAGAGAGTTTCAGTTCTGAGCACATTTTAGCCACCAAAAATGGAAAATATAGGGATTCAAATACGCTAGACAAGCCTTCAGCAGACCTCCTCTGACACCCTACAGCCTCCAAGTGACAAGGAGAGCCGAGAGCTCTTTGGGAATGGACTTGAGACGTAAAGAAAATACAGGAAATAGAAGCAAAGAAAGAAAGAGCAAAGCAGAGGAAGCAAAAAAGAAGGATGTCTGTGTGCTTCAAATATCTCAAAACAGAGGCCCCACTTTGCAAATCCTATTTCACTGGGGGAGGGAGGGGGAAGGCTGGTTTTCATTTCATTTTCACTTTGAAAACACCATTTTTCCACACATCCACTGAAGTGCAAATTTCCTCCGAACCCATTTAAACAGAGAGCACGCCTCAAAGCTGGAGTTTTCTAAACCACATCTGTTTGACTTTACAAAGCCGTGGCTGAGACAGCCCCCGGCAGCCAGAGGAGCCACGAGCAGCATTTCCCAGCACAGCTCCCCAGAACACCCCAGGCACAGCAAGGGAGGCACCAGCTCCCAGCTCAGGAGAGGGTGACACAGAGAAACGTTTCTCCAGCTCCAGCCTTTGGCATAGACCATGCCAACTGGGAAGAGAGATAAGGGGCAGCTGCCGGTGCGTGGGGGTGATAAATGGGGTGCCCCCCCCCGGCGCTGACCACCAACACCTCAGCAGCTGCCGGCGCATCCAGAGGGCCTGTCTCGTGCTCCTTTTGTGAGCAGTGCAGGCAGCCACAGGCAGGATGTGGGGATAATATGAAGGGGAGAGGGATATCACCCATTGCTGTGCCCTCCCAGCTCCAGCAGGACCATGCGCGCCCCACGGGCCCGGCTCAGTATCTGGGGCAAGCAGATGGTCCCTACAAACACTCCTGGTGGGGAGCTCTGGAAACCTCTCCAAATTCCCCCTTCCCAGCTGGCAGCTGGCACCGATAGCTCTGTGTGCCCCAAAGACCCTTTGCCTGCAGCTGGAAGGGGCTGGGAGGGAAGGGACACAGCCCCAAGTGCCCAGGCTGGCAGCTGCAGCTGGTGACAGGGATGCCCAGGGGAAGCAGGTGGCCCCTTCCCAAGGGCTGGGTGGGAATGCTGGCACCCAGGGCTGACAGGGCCTCTGCAGAGAGGTGACCTGCTGGCTGGGAGCCCAGTGGCAACATCTGAGGCCCTGACAAAGGAACTGTGCAGCCCCAGCAGCACCGGCTGTGAGGGCTCAGCTCTGGTGCACCCCAGGAGGCTCTTCTGTCCACTGACAGATAAAAAGGGACATGAAATACCACTCCAAAGCTGCTCCTACAGGAGACATGGCAGGCACCAAGCTGTTCCCTGCTACTGCACAGACCTTCCTTACGACCTCCACTCCCTTTTCCTGTCCCAGTCCGTCTGCACCAGGACAAGGATATGCAGCCCCTTCCAGGCCCACAGCATTCCCATGTCCAGCTGTGGAGATCTCCATCCCAGGACCATCCCAAACTGTAAAACCATGAGTTTGGGGTAAGGCCAGGCTCCAGCTCAGTGGCACAGTAGCTGCTCCTCTCCTGGAAATTTTAAGGTCCATAGGTTTTGCAGTGCCAAAGAGTCCTTTGGCATTCAGTTGAATGTATTTAATCCAGCCTGTGGAGCAAACAGCCCATGGTTCATGACAGTCTACTGGGAAGACAGGAAGAAGGCACTAATTCATCCCAGTTTACTCTGCTGTGCACATCCCCACTGTTCCAAGGAAGAGGTCATGCCCTCTTTCTCCTTATCACCAGCACTCTGTGCCTCTGGTCTCCCTCTCTGCTCTTTCCCAGGTGCCAGGAAGGGCCCACAAAATCCTTTTACCTTATTTTCCTTTTTTCCCCCTGCTCAAAGCTCCCTGCAGCTGCTGAACAGCAAACTCAACATGCTGGGCTGAGCAACCCACTATTCCCTACTACGTGCCCTTGAAACCAGATGGCAAGCCAAAGTTTTCCCTGACAAGCAAAGGAATCAGAACTGACATGATTGGAAAACACAAGCTCAATTCCTCTTGGCAGGATATTAATTTAGAAATCTCTGGTGTCGTCGCCCCAATTCACAATGAATTTGAATCCAAACTTTCCTAGTGCCAGATGACAGAGATTTGACAGAGAAGGTAATTGGAGGAAATGGCTTTGCAAGCCAGCTATTGTGCTGGCAAGATCCAGCTCTCCTCAAGAACAAGGTCCACTTCCTGGCATGGTTGATTCATCAGCATTTATTTGTCCCCAGTGCCTCTTATCTTTCCTCTGCCTGGCAGGGATGGCACAGTCCCTGGAGAGCAGCCTCAGAGGTGTGCTGGGCATCCTCCAGCCTGGTGGATGGCAGTAATGGGGTGGTGAGTCCTGCAGGGTGAACCAGTCCAGTGCCCAAGTGACACAGGAAAGAGCAGGAGTGAGCAAGTCTCATGGTCCACACACCCCTTGGGGTTACCTGGCCAGACAGGTCCTCATCACTGGATCACCGAATCCTGGAATGCTTTGGGCTGGAAGGGGCCTGAAAGATCTTCTTGTTCCACTCTCCCTGCCATGGGCAGGAACACCTTCCTCTGGACAAAGCTTCTCCAAGCTCCATCCATTCTTATCCTTCTCTGACAAAGGCACTGTAGACAAAGGCTGCACCAGGCAGGGGAAAACCAGCACCAAAGGGCAAAAGAGCTTGCCCTGCTGCCACTAGGAAAAAAGGGAAAAAGAAAAGATGGAAACAGGGTGGAGAGGTTCCAGAATGTGTTCTGAGAGCATAGCTGCAGTCTAACACACCCTGGTATCTGAATATACCCTTTGGCTCTATGAGCTGATTCCCTGAGTGCACACGAAGTGAGAGATTTGGGGGAAGAGGAGGAGGAGGAGGAGGGGAACAGCTAGATTATTTATCTTAATCTGTTAGCAAAAAAATATTAGGATAGTAAACAGCCAGCAATCACACAGGAATGCCTGGGAGAGCTCTTACCTACCAGCAGGCAGATCCCTCATCTGGAATTCATTTATTCACGTTCACTATTGATGCTATTGAAACACAGAGGTGGTTGGGGAAGGACACATTCAAGAGACCTGCACTTATTGAAGAGGCCAGTCTCCACTGCCAATGTCACCTCTGGAAATAATGAATCCTGGGGGTCCATCAACCTCCTGAAGGAAAGAATGCAGAAAAAAGAGCATGTTTGCCCCACGGGTTTCATTCTGCATCCCATTTCACTGCTAATTCCCTCAGAGAGCTTTCCTAGACCTGAGGTTTGCCTCCATCTCATTTAATTACATCCAGTAACTTAAACTGCTGGAGCAAACCCGCTTTAGGTATAATCATTTTGAGCTCTGAAGAATTCCCACAGCCTGATGAAAAATGCAGATCTAATTTGTATATTCCCCTGAAGTGCTGTCTTACATACCTTGTCACGACCCATCCGTAGGTATGTGCAGCCCTTCACTCTGCTCACCCTGAGCGTGGCTCATGCAGGGTCAGAAGAGCACAAGGGATGTCTCCTGACCTCTGGGTTTGGGGGTGTAAGTGGAAAATCCAGGAGGAAAGCAGATGCCTTCAGGGAGCCCCTCCACCACGCCTTTGCCCAGGCAGGCTGACTCTCACCAGTGCCCTGGGAAGGGACCACACAGACTCAGGTTGAAGGAGGGGGGGGAGAAAAAGAGCACATGAAGATCATGGAAGTCTCAGGGCAAGTAAATTACTGTTAATTGCAAGATATTTGATTGCAAGAAGCACCAGATGGCCAGCCATCTGTTTTTTATTATAAAATTAAACAAGATTAACCCAAACAGGATTTCCTCAGCATTCTTCTCTGACTGGCTCACAAATACATCTTTAACACCTATGCTACAGATACAGCACAATCAGAAGCTCTTCCTGCCTTTCCCTAATCTAGTTGGGCTAAATACTCTGCTGAGTAATGCCCCTGCACAAAAAGATTTCCAGCAGGATTGAAAAGAAGTAGGGGATGGACTAATTAAGAGAGGAGAGAACTGGGAAATCACAGCTCCAACAGAAGTAACCCCAGCAGAACCCCTTCCCTTCACACTGCTAAGACTGAAGGCTGGTCAGAAGGGCACAAGCATCTGGGCAGGGGAGTTGCCAGGGGCAACAGCAGCCAGGGTACCATCCTTCTGCAGTCAGAGCTGGGGTGGGAAGGGACAGAACAACAGAACTGTGGAGAGTGGCCAGAGCCCCCATCCTCAAAAGGTAACAGCCCAATATAGTGTCTCTGCAAGCCTCAGGGATTTTCTTTGCCTTCCTACACGCCTCAGCAATTTTCTTCCTGTCCCAGCATCTTCTGCACTGCCCAAACACCACCTCTGCCCTTGTCCCGGGACAGGCAGCACTGCAGAAGCCTGATTTTCCTTTGCATGAGCAGTGATGACAATGCCCTTTACAGATTTTGGTCATCCTTTGTTTCAAGACGTACAAACTCAGACCAGGCCCTGCAGAAAACACCTCAGACAGATTTAGCCAAGCAGGGCTTGCAGGACCTGCTCCTACAGTGAGTTTTCCACCCCCAGCTACCAAAGCTGCCCTGGGACTCAGGCAGCTGCCTGTGCTGCCCTCCCTGCAGGCTGGGCTGCCACCAAGGTGGCCTTGCCAAGCCCACCCAGCCACCCTCTGCCCACGTCTGAGCCCTCCCTCCGCAGGCTTTTCTCATGCAGATCACACACGTCCGCATTTGTTCCAAGCAAATCGGTTGTGAATGGAACATAAAGGGTGTTCCAGGGGAGATGTCCCCTTGCATCATCCCCCAGAGTAAATCCCCAGGACAACATGCATCCAGAAACTATCCATAATACCCTGCTCACACCCCCCTCTCTTATCGTGTCTGGGCAGAAAACCTGTTGGGAGAGTTTAACAGGCAACAGGCCGAGGCTCCCGCTCATGTAAACATGATTTATTTATTAATTATTCTTTTTAGCTTTGAGTATCTTCACTTTTAGGGCTACCTTGGAGAGAAAAACCACCACATTGTCCTTTTTGGGAGAGCAGTCAGCCAGCTCCCTGCACCCCAGACTGCCCTCAGGCTGGGAAACACAGCACCTCCTCCTGAGGTCCAACCTGAGCCTCCCTGGCACAGCTTGTGGCAGTTCCTTCTCATCCTTGTCCCTTGTTCCCTGAACCACCCCCCCGGCTTCCTCCTCCTGTCAGGCAGTTGCAGAGAATTCCAGGTGCCCCCTGAGCCTCCTTTTCTCCAGGCTGAGCCCCCCCAGCTCCCTCAGCCCCTTCCCCAGCTCCGTTGCCTTCTCTGGACACCCTCCAGCCCCTCAGGGCCCTTGTTGTCATGAAGGGCCCAGAACTGGACACAGCACTTAATGTTCATTGTAGGTGTGCCCCAGGCACATCCCAGTGGGATTATTCATCCAGATTTTAACAGGTTCCAGAAACCATGCAACTTCCATATTGGGATATGGTCTGCCTTATAAAGGGAAGAAAACAAAAAGGTCTTGCACATGATAAAAGCGTGAACTACAAACTCATCATGTTTCCACTCAATTTTCATCCTCCTGGAAGCCACCAACTATGAGCTAAGGTTCCCCCAATGACAGGCCACCCATCTCTTTGTGGCCAGAGCCCTCAGGCTTGCACAAACATAGAGGAAGGCCTAGGAAAGATAAAACCTGGTCCATACTCAGGGAATTAACTGGAAAGCTCTAGCAGTTTGTCTCCTCTTCCCCCTGCCTTTTCCACAAGAGCCAGGATTGCTTTGACGTGGAGCAATTGTTTGGTTTTCCACAGTTTGATTCTCAGATGTGACTGTTCCAGTCTGAGCTGGTATTTCTCCAGCAGAACTTGGTCCAAGGCAGACACCTCAGTTGGAAAACTCCAGACCCAGCAGGCGAAGGTATGTGGAACTGAGAGGACATCCTATCTGACTCCTGGAGCAGGGAATTACCACATGAGTAATATGCCACACTTACAAAGCACAGCTTAAACAGCTGGCTTTTAAATGAAGGGAACAGATGCTTTGACAAGAGCCCTGTGCATAATGTTTCCTTTGCCAAGTGAGTAAAGGAAAACCATTCTTTTTTTGCTAAAGAATCAGCTTTTAAACCCCTGTAAATGAGGTATAAAACTGAATGCAGAGCATTCCCACTACTTTCTAGTCTTTCCAGTAGAGCATCCTCTAGGCTGGGCTTTCAGTGAAAATCACTCCTCCCCAACCAGCTGGGGAGATGCCCCAGGAAGTGGAAGAACACACACAAGAAAACATAAAAGCAGTTAAAAAAAAAAAATTAAAAGCTTTTTAAACACGAGTTATTCATGCCAGGTACTTCTCTATCTAACCAGATGTTTCCAAGTGTCTGGCACCGGAGACAAACCTATAATTCTATCCCATGGTATACTAGTAACCTGTATTAAACTTGCACAGAAACAAATGGCTGCTGTTGGTGAGGGAATACAAAGTCAGTGGATTGCAGTATAAAACAAAAGACACTTCAAACAGCCATGGTGTGGTCCTGGAGGAGTTTTGAAACAAGCTGGTTCAGTCTGTCAAACATGGAGTGGAAGTGGGCAGTGGGCAACCCGGGCCCTCAGGAGCTGCCTGGAGAACGTGTTTCCAGGGGTGACAGCCAAGAAGAGACCTCCACACCTTTGTAAGCAGCTGGGTGTGGATGGCAGCCCCCACCTGGGCAGAGATAACCTCCCAAAGGGCTTCCAGACAGAGGGGAGTAAGAACTGGGCTCCACCAGCCCAAGGCTTGCTGCCAACAGCAGGCCCAGAACTGCTGTGACATGTCCCAGCGTTTGATAACATGGGGAGCACAGCACATGGCTTTTATCAGCTGGGAAAACCAGCACTGACACAACTGGGGAAAAACAGACGTGCTTTCAACCTGAAGAGTGGCTTGCCTGTTTTTCCCCAACCTACTGGATAATCTGGCAGGAGATATTGCTTCCTAGGAAGCTCAGTGAGGCTGTTGGAGCGCTGCCGGCAGCAGGACACCAGAGAGCAAGGGCAGGAGCTGGCCTGAAACACTCACCAGCTGCAAAACGGCTTTTCCAAAGCATCATCCCTTGTCACATTCATCAAGGGGCCCAGAGAAATGACTGTCACCAGGAAGGGATGTGGTAAAGGTGAGCAGAGCACTTGGTGCTCGCTGTCGCCATCCCTGGAGGTGTTTAAGAGAAGACTGGACGAGGAGCTTAGTGACATGGTCTAGCTGGGGGGTGTAGGGCTGGATGATTCTGGGCCCCTTCCGGCTCGGAGTGGCCTGCTAGACTGTGAGGGATCTAGGTTGGTGTTACGCTCTGGGATGTGCTCTCGGTCTCTGCACGGGTGTTAGATGGTGAGTTGGACTAGATGATCCTTGTGGGTCCCTTCCAACTCATAATATTCTGTGTGTGATTCTGTGTGTGTGTGTTGGGATTTCAGGTGCCACTGGTGCCGAGCCGTTATCTGCAGCATCAGAGATAGGACAGGGTCCTGCTCCTGCCTGCAAGGCAGAGATAAGGCTCCTGGAACTGGTGGAAACAGGAGAGAGAGAAAGAATTCAGTCAAGCAAAACACCTTGTGTGAGTTTTCAGAGAATCACTATCCTGATGAACACAGTGCTGCTTATTGAGCAGGCACTGCTGCTAAAAACAGCTTTCCACTTCAACATGGGCTTCTTGGCTCCCCCAGATCCAAGCTCTCATCTGTAACCCTTGCAAATGAACAAGAGCACCCAGAGAGGCTGCACACTACAAAAAAGCTCAAGCATCACCTCAGCTGAGTCAAAACCAGAACTGAATGTGTTTAAGACAGAGGCTGAACTTACATCTCCGTGCAGCAAAAGGGAAAAAAACCCCTCCTTACCTGCGAACCACAGGGCCAGGAAACAGTCAGCAGCTTTGTTCTTCCCACATCAGTTGTCTCCATCCTTCCACTATGAGGCACAGGATGCTGGGTTGCCTCAGAGCCTTGTTTTGAGGCGTTCTCCCTTAGTGCCTTCCTCTAATGCACAACGTCAGCTGTCAATGAAGAGGGAAGGTGACTAAATCACCTGCAGGAAGGTGCTACATGTGTGACACAAACCTGGCCCCTTGCAGTTCATTCAGAGTTCCCTTTTCCATCCAAGTTGAGACAGTTTTAGCTCCTGAGGGAGGTGGATGTAATCCAATGCCTTGGAAAGTGGAAAGGGTTGGTCCCTTACCCCAGGAAAGCAGAAGAGATTTATGACATCCCAAATAATATTTCTGGTGCTGGACGTTGCCATGTTCTACACCCCCAGCTTAACAGTAATATTAATGTAAAGTACAGCATTATATAATACTATATTCTATATATGGTACAAATAGTATAAAGACATGACAAACCTCAAGAGAGCTTTGCCAACTTTCTGAACAGCTGAAGATTACAAGAGGTCACAGGGGACCTTACAAGGTCTGACCTTACAAGTCAGGATTAGCTAAACAGAGATCAGCTCCTGTCTGTCAGTGACATCCCACTGGGTCCAGCCAAGCTCTGGGTATCAGCCAAGAGCTGGGAGTGGGAAGGATAGAGACAATGGGTTGATGATGTGCAGGATGTCCCATTATTCCTGGGAGCCAAGGCTGAGCTGGAATAACACTCATCGCTTGGAATAAGATCCAAAGATGCATCACCAAAGAGAAGGACCTGCTAAATCAGCACCCAAACTTGACTCATCATCCCAAGCATTTGCTTCCTTTCACAGTCTCTGTGACAATTCATCTTTGGGGTGTTTTTGCCTGTGGAGACTTTCCTTGGCTCCGATGGGAAGCAGCCTCCCCTTCCCACAGGCACCTCCCAGGTCCAACAAGCTGCTGGTCTCAGAGAGCAGAGGGGAGCCAAGGAACCTCAAACAAAGAAATCCAGGCTGAGAGGTGGTCAGGGGCTTGGTCACTGCCATGAGGTGATGGCTGTCACCAAGAGCTATGGCAAGCTGTGGGGAGAGGGCTATGTGTACAGCAGCACTTACCCACCATGTAAGTAAATCCCATTTAATTCTACCGAACTGCCTGGACCAGACTTTCCAGCCAGAAAAATGGGTATAACACACTCATGCCAACAGACACTGGAAATTTTACACCTGGAGACGTTCTTAAACCTTATACAAACAGCACCTGGACTTGAATGCAGCTTGAAAAATGGATTCTCAGCTTTAAAGGGGCAAATCTACCTAAACAAAGTGTGAGACTACTGCAAGCCTGTGATTCCAGAGTTGCTGGGGAGCTCAACCTGTCTCAGGGTCTGGTTTTTGTTCTTTATTAATCATTTTCATGGGCCTTTGCACTTTTGAATTCCAGCCTGACTGGAAGCAGCAAACACTGGAACCCTCACAAAGGTTTTCAAAGTGTGAACCCCCACCTGCACCCAGACAGTCAGGGACTGAGCCAAGCAGTCACCCCTCTCAGACACTCAGGATGTTCACCTGAGAGTTTACAATCTGAAATCCAGGCTTTCATACTAAAGTTTCTTTTACAGAAGCAGGACCAAGAGATCACCAAGTGCAAAGGAGTGATGGGGCTGAGATGGTGCCCAGAGAACAGCTCAGACTATCAGGGCTGCTGATGCTTTTCTCACCATACACCCACTTTCCATCCTATCCCGAGGATCTCCTAAGCTCCATCACCCTCATCCTGTAATTACATTGAGAAAAGAATGCCTGGTATCCACTCTGCGGGCAGACACCACTCAGGAGAGGTTTAGAAAGCCTCAAGTGATGCCAAACTCAAACGTGGGCGAGTGAAGCTGCCTGTCTGTGGGGAGAGTCGGGGCGCGCACAGGGAAGGGGCTCCCTCCCTCCCTTTGCTGTTTTATTCTCCAGGCTACAATGAGGGCTATTCTCTCCTGGAAGCAGGAATCCAAGACACTTCAGTGCTCCATTGAAGGGAAGGTGTGGACTCTCCTCTGGCAGCCCATGGGAGGAGCCATGATGAACTGGTGGAGCTGAACCAAGAGGAAGGGGACGCCAGTCCTCTCCAGAGCTCATGGAATCAGCATTTCTGATTGACTGCCTCCCTCGCTCCTCCAACCCCCTCAACCAAAACCACTTCATTCACCAGGCCAGACGGGATGGGAAGTGAGAAGAAAAACCCTCTCCCCCCCACCACTCGTCTTTATAAAACTGGCATTCCCACCACCCACCAAAGCAACAACACAGCCTTGAAATCCAAGCCAGCCACTGGAACCACCACTCCGGAACCCCCCATCAGCCCGTGGCAAGTGCTGGGACCTGCTGTCCCATCTCAAAGCCCACCTTTATCTCCCTTCAGCAGGGCTGGGAGGTGAGGCACAGCCCAGCTCCTTGGTTTCACTCTCCTGGGACTCCCACAACCCCGGCCCTAAATAACGAGGGCATTCAAGAGTCGTGTGCCCATCAGACTCAGGCCCATGATGTCCCCCCATGGACACGAAGCTGATGGGAACAGATCCTGGTGGTGATGGGAGCTGTAACCCTGAGCTGCAGAGAAACCCACCCTGACCATGACTTTGGCTCATTGTGCATCCCGGTTCCCCGCGGCAGAAGACACAAATGTGCCTGTAGGTGGCCCAGAAACACTGGCTTATTAAAAAGAAAAAAAGAGTGGAAAAAAAACAAACCAGAATGAATACAGCGTCTGTCACCCTTCTGCAGAATTGTTATTTTTTTTGTGTGTAGTTGGTGCTTGTTTTCCAAAGATTTACATTTTTATGTGTGTGTCATTCGCTTTTCATCCATTTGGAGACCTTGGAGCTTAGAAATTCAAAACGCTTGTCAGTCACGTCAATCCTTTTGGACAAAACAGAGCTGCCACTTGGATGGATAAAAAACCCACAACAAAACAACAAACAAAACACACTTTTCTCTCAAGCTGTGACTCGGTCACCCTGCTCAATGCAAGCAAGACAATGTTCAGAAAAAGCAGAAAGAAAAATCTGAGTTTTCATACTCATTGGTGGAACTAAATTGATTAAGGTCATTTCCTAGGTAGGTTTGAAATCTTCTGCAACAATTTTTTTATTTTATAAAGAAAAAGAAAAGTGTCCCCCTCAAAAAAAAGGAGAAGTCACTGCTGCAGAAACATTAAATCTGCTTGGGTAACTCAGAATATATGTTGGCAAGGCAACATATCTCAGCTTGAACAGTAAACCTGCTATGTCAGAGGCTCTGCCACATATGAAAGAGACTTGGGTTTCAATATATCATGCTGAATTTACTTCTTTTCAGCCCTTCATGGCAAAGTATTTGATGTTTCTCCTTTCACTGCTGCAATCGATAGGGTGACCCTACGTGAAAGTTTCCTGACCTTTGCTGTTGTCAGTATTGTTCTGTTAAAATGTAATTTAACTCTTTTTCTTTAATCTGGAAACAGCACTGTACAGACAGCAAACATGAGAGGGGGGCTGGGTTTTTTCCCCTCTTAACCTAAAGGCAAGAGGCAACATCCATCATGAGAGCTGGCTTCAAACCAGCCCATGTCAAGAAGCATCATCTGCGGAGGGTCTGGTTGGTTCCCCAGTGGTTTCTTGCAAAGATATCGACCTGCCTGGGAAGGTAAATAACTCAAAAACTCTGATGCTCCCTCCAGTGCCATCCTGCTCCAGATTTTAGGACTCAGTGGCCTCCCTGGATTCACATCACTGGGATCTTGGCACCCCTTTGGCCCTATAAAGTTGACACATTCCCAGGATAGGCAGCTTTAGCAAAGGCCTTGCAATCCATTCCATGTAATCCCGGAAAAACACATCGACTGAAAAGAATGAACCGTTTTCAAACAGTGCCAACCAAAGTGGAAGGAGAACAATTTTCCTTGTGACAGTGGGAGTTACAAAGTCAGCCACATGTTTTAGACTTATAGCTGGATTATCCATCCCAGAATCTTTGTGAGCCTGGTTTGAATCACACTATAACCCTGTAATGCAAGTGCTTTTGTGGAGGCAAACTCACACGGTTATTATCTGTTTGTGCTGCTGTTGTGACATCCCTCATCTCAACATGGGTATTACACTGCATTAGTGATGCAGATGTGCACGTCCCCACTCACACCCGGACACTTGCACAGGATAATGGCTAAAATTCCTGATCCTACTTATAAAAAGCCCTATAAATCCCGGGTAGCTCCTTTTTAAATCAGCACTGTAAATCCGGGGTGTAAGTCGGAGCAGATTCTGGCTCAGATGCTCTCCAGCCACACACCATAGTGGAGCAGCTAAAAGCAAGCCCTGGGCTTTGTACACATCAGTTCCCCCCAAACCCCATCCCCTGCTCAGCCCCACACCCCATCACTTCCAAAGTACCAGCTCAACTCTCTCATCCTGGAGCTCGGAAACAGAATAAAGAGCTGGCTTTGGCAGCGCAGCCGCCCCCACGTGCCTAAATATTGCTCACAGCTGAGTTATTTCGTACTTCTTAGGAACTTTAACTGGCTTTTATGCTCAGTGAACTCATGAAAGGTGAGTATCTAAAGTCAGCAGCACTGAAACGATGAATTAGCACAAGGAGAAAGAGGCCAGTTGGGCGTTTCTTAGAGTACATTATCTAGATGGTTGCCAGAGGAGCTGATTTAAAGTCACTGTGCTACACCTGAATGTCATTTATGGCTCATAAAAGGAAATCTGTGTTTAAGTAACAATAAAGCAGGACTGCACTTGCTATGTAAGAAAAGAAATAAACCCTTTCTTGCAGAGCAGATGTATTTTTATTTGCTCAGTGCCTGTCTTCAGGCACGCGGAGATGCTTTCAGCCAGAAAGCCCGAGAGTTAAGCAGGAGGACTTACTCCAGCATGGATTATGTTGGAATTACACTCATTTTCTACCCAAGCCTTAACGTAGTCAAGACCTGAACCCCCATGTACACCTGTAGCTGTCAGAGGAACAAGGCAGATCCCCAGGCACAGGCAGCCACAAAGCCACAGCAGGAAAAGCTGTGGGAGGGATCCTTTGTAACATGGAGTCAACTGAGGTTGGAAAAGTCCATCGAGTTCAGGTTGTGCCCGATCCCCACCTTGTCCCCCAGCCCAAAGCACTGAGTGCCACGGCCAGTCCTTCCCTGGACACCTCCAGGGGTGGGGACTCTAAACCTCCCCGGGCAGCCCTTTCCATAAAGAAATTCTTCCTGAATTCTTCCTGAACACCCTAAGATCCACAGTCAGGATGTTTGGCCAAACAAGGTGACAGGAGCCATCAAATCAATCCCTCTAAGTCACAGTCACGTGTACCTGAAGACACCAATATTCACTCACCTGTCATGTGCTGACAAATTCCCTCGTATCAGACTTCAGAGGGTCCATATCCACTTTTCTGGTCTCAATGCAAAGACCACCTGGGCTACTAGGTCACACAAAGCCATGAGTAGAGCTTCCTAGGACACAGACATGTTTTCTTCTATCATATCCCTGCCACCGTTTTTGAAAATTTTTTTGCAGAAAAACAAAGTCCTAATGAGAAATATGCAGTAATGACAAACTCCACCCTTCTGCCCCCTTGTACTGGTCCACCCTCCACCCAATTCCCATCTTCTGCCCATTACCACCCTTCTCCCAGAGTCCCTGGGACCACTGACCAGTGCTGATCCCTGGACAGGGCTTTGTTTCTCCTTCCCCAGCCCTGCTGCCTCCCAGCTCCTCTTGTCCTTTCAAGGGCCAGGGAGACAAGGTGGGTGCTCAGCCCGGGGTCTCCCCAGAGGAGCTGGGAAGGACCTGCATGTGCAAAGTTCAGCTGTTGGACAAGGCCCTGACCTTTCCCTGCTCTCTGGCTGACCCTGCTTTTGGAAAAGGCACTGTCTCACCACTATGACCTCCCTAAGAGACCTGGAGACTTTATCAGCCTGGTCTCTGCAGCAGGTCTGTAGGATCTCCCCGACACTCAGCACCACCCGGGGTATCTCGCCGTGCTGTGAATAGCAAACTGCAGAGAGAGGAAAGGATCTGTGAGCTTCTGCCAGTCCAAACCAGATCCTGCACCACATGAAACAGCACACTGCCCCAGAGGGGACCTGCACAGAAGAGTTCTGCTGCTCCAAACCCAGCAACACCCCACAGGAGGATGGGAGCAGGAGTCCAGAGCTGTACACAGCACCTCCCGAGGGGACACTCAGCAGCACGGAGGGATGCCAAGGCATGGGAAGCAATGTCCAGCCAAAGCAGGAACTTCTCAGCATTAACCAGTTTTAACTGTCAGCATGAGGGAGCACTTTCCTTGCAGCTCAGCAGCTCCTTAAGAAAGGTTTATGGGGAGCTCAAAACACCCATCCCTTACAAGTATCAGCACAAAAGGTGATGTTTGCCTTGCATTCCGTTGTGACAGCAGTGCCAGAAGCCCTTCTCTTTAACCAGAAATCCTCCCTCTTTTGGGATTCCCCCCCATTTGGGGATGGACAACACCAGTACAAGGAGGAGATGGGAGACTTGGCTGCCCCCAACACATCTGTGTTTACAGCACAAC
The DNA here is from genome assembly GCA_013390025.1 of Pitta sordida. Taxonomy (NCBI): domain Eukaryota; kingdom Metazoa; phylum Chordata; class Aves; order Passeriformes; family Pittidae; genus Pitta; species Pitta sordida. Next base: position 106,291 of record WEKX01006819.1, read on the forward strand.
CTCTGAGGAGGCACTAACAGAACATGGGAGCAAGAAACAAAAACACAGTCACTCCAAAATGGTTTGGCTGTTGGGATTGCAGAGGAATAAGGGCATGCTTGGATTTAACAGGAATTTGAGCACAGCCTTCACAGTCAGCACTGTGCTGGAGCTGTAAAACACAAGAAATCAGCGACGGCTGGGAGACATCACTGATTTGACATTAAATACCTTGTCCTGAGATGAAGACAGTCACGATTCCAGTGCTTCACTGGCTTAAAGCTCTACTTCACATGTCCTGCAGCAGCTGGATCCTGCCCATGCAAACCATAACAGAGAAGAAGAGATAAAAAGGGATTTAGTGCTGTCAAGAACACTAACCCCCCAATTCCATCGCAAGCAAAACCCCCAGAGGACTGAACCTGGATTAGTCCAAATATCCGCTCCATCTGCACACTTCCATATTTTTTCCCCATGTGTTTATTTCTAAGCTACAAACACAGCCTTTCATCACTTCCAGCAGCTTTCACCTTGTAAATCTATCAGCCTTGCCTTCCCCAACAGCCCAGCCCTCCGCAGACCCTTCCCTGCTCACACTGTGCCATCTCACACTCCTCCCTCAGTGATTTCTGGCCACTGCCAGCACCAGGAGAACACTGCCTGACCTGTCTGCTCCTGCTCCAAAGGACAGAGGGCGACGACTTCTCTTTGTCCTCTTTTCCCCCCTCTCCCAGGAAAGAGCACAGCAAGTCAGACCACTGGCAGGCATAGCTTTTTTGCAGGTCTTTATTTTACAAAAATAACTTACAAATAGAGAAAACTCTCAGCAGTAAGATCATTCATTCTGTGCAGGACGACACAGCTTGGTGAAGTAGGGGCACAGGACTTCAGCACTCTGACAATACTGTTAATTTTAACATGATGGCAGCTATATTACACTACATACATTTCATGCTCCAGACATGTAGGCATGACCCCACATACAGCTACGGTCAGTAAAGTGTATCAGCCAGGGAGGATGCACCTAAGAGACCATTTCCATTCTATTGATCAGCATCCTCTGGGAACCAAATGGCAAAACACTCAGACTACAGCACTCTGGATACACTCATCAGCAATATATTTCAAATACATGATAAAAATATATTTAACTCTCAAATACAATTGTATAAGGTACATCAAGAGCCAGAAAATAAAGTCTCAAGCTTTTAAATACGACACACTATATATATAAACATATACAAGGAGACAAGAGGGAATCTACACGTGGAAGAAAAAGTTTATCCTGGAACTGTGTGTTATCTGTGGTACACAATGGCTTTGTCTGCTAGGAAGTAATTTCCATTTGCATTTAAGAGGAGAAAAGGTTTTAATTTTGGTACCACTTCCACTTTGCAACTGATTCTACTCTTAAATTACACTTTGCTCTCTCTTTTGTAGGCTGGAATTCATGCCCCGTTCATAACAAGCACACTGAAAGGAGGGGGTTAAAAAAATAAAACAACAAACCACAATGCACAAGAAAACACCAGGTCAGAGAGTCAGGGAGGTTTCTTTAGGGGTTTGCAGTCATTTGGCATTTTGCTCCAGAGCAGAATATTCTGCTTCCGACACTCTGGAAGCGTCGATGAGTTTAGTGAGGCCAGTTTTGGCAGAGTATTTGAAAATAAAGGCTTTCATGAGCTCGTATCGGTAGTTGCGGTTGATGAAGCTGTACAGGATGGGGTTGACGCAGCAATGGACTAGAGAGAAACACTGAGTGATGTGCAGAGTGGCGTACAAGAAGTTCTCCATGTGACAGCTGAAGGGTATGAAATGAAGGCTGTAGAAGATGTCAAGCAGGACAGCCACGTGGTAGGGCAGCCAGCAGACAAGAAACACCACAACGTAGGAGAAGATGATCTTCCCGTTGCTCTTCCGCTCTTGGTCACTGGAGGAGGAGATGGTCTTGGCAAGGAGGAAATAAAAGACAGCAATGATGGGAAAGGGGACGAGAAAGCCCAGCACGACGGAGATGAGCTCCATGCCAATCAGCCACTCTTTGAAGCTCTCCTCTGGATAGACAGGGCGGCAATAGGTCTCGTTGTTGGAAGAGACCGTCTTGAGATAATAGGTGTCTGGGAGAGAGGCGCAGAAGGCAAGGAGCCACACCAGGATGCAGATGCAGCGACGGATTATCTTCTTCTTGCGGTTGCTGGAGTTGGTGAAATAAGCCACCGAGAGGTAGCGGTCCACACTCATGCAAGCCAGGAAAAAGATGCTGCTGTACAAGTTGATGGAAAATATAAGGTGAGTTATCTTGCATGTGATTTCTCCCATGTGCCACTGGTTGTGCTGGATGAGAGACACGACCCACACAGGAAGGGTGATGACAACGCACAGATCGGCGATGGCCAAGTTGAAGATGTAGAGGTGGGTTTCATAGCCAGTCATTTTGGCTTGGAGGTTGACCCACACCACAACCGAGTTGGCCACCAGCCCTATGACAAAGATGAAAATGTAGAAGAAAGACAGGGTGTAGAGCAGGGCACTTTTGTTGAGCGTGCCAGGGCATGTTGTCGCATCCACTGTGATGCAGTCACCGTTGTTGCACGTCCAGTTGATCTCTGTCAAGTTGGCTGTTTCCAGGAAATCCAGGATGGACGTCAAATCAAGCGCGCTCATGTTCGCTCAGTTCGGAGCTCGAGTGACCTGCAGGCCAAATAGGACCAACAGAAACAACAGAAGTTAACAGAGATATTTCTGCTGCCATTTTGTAACACAAAGCTCGTGCAGGACATGCCCTTTCGGAAACATCCTACTTGTCAGATACCTGCCATTAAAGAAGCAGGAGTAGACCAACCAAGACACTTGGCAACACTCTTTGGTTGACAAAAGAGGAACAGCACTAGGGGTTTGTGTGATGACTTTTCCCCCCCTTTTTCTTGTAGCTCACATCTGACATCATCAGGTTGGCTATCATCCCCGGGTGTGAAATTCACAAGTACACTGCGGCCAAATAAATGTCAGGCAACTAAATCTGTCTTCTCCACCATAAATGATGATACTATCGCTTTCAGCAGGGGAATCTTTAAGCCACTTTATCTGCACTCCCTCAAGCGTAGTAGAATTGATCTGGCTGATACACGGTACTGTAAAACATTTACCATAGGCTCTGGTCAGCATCTTGTCAAACCTACCTCCAGCTCCATTAAGCAGAAATGGGGAACTAAAGGGCTTTGTACCCCCTATCCAATTTTAAATTTAAATTCTGCTCCATCCTCCCCTCTTCTCTTGAGTTCTATGTGAAAAAGTATCCCCTGCATTTAACAATTATTGTATAGCTTTGAGAAAAGAAAAAAAAGTCAGAGCTTTACTGCTGAGTAGATCTGCTGGACTTAAGTTTTCTTCTTAGAGGAGTGCTTTGATTTAAAAACACTCCCCCATCACAATTGGCTCCACAACTGCCTCCTCCTCACCCTTTTGCTTTTCTACATCTACTTTTCTTGCCTCTTCAGCACTTTCTTCTGCAGGCAGTGGACAAAGCAAGGGACTCCTCATTAACTTCCTCACCAGCAGAAGGAAGGGACCCAGCAGACCCTCACGGCTTAGGAAAAATCCAAAGCGAGGCTGCTAATTGCTGTTGTGCTTTTGGGGCAGCATAGAAGTGCTGTCCCCTCTGCTGGGACCCTCCCACCTCACAGGCCCCACAGCACCACTCACAGCAACAGCCAGCTGCCTCAGCCCATGATCACCATGCTTGAGCCAAGCAAGTTTGGGAGTGCTGTGCCCTGGGACACGCCAAAAGAAAGACAAGTAATGGGTTTCCAAGGGCTCGACTCACCTCATTCCCTCATGGCGTCATTTGAGCATCAGGTCAGCCAGAGCACCCAGAGTCTCCACCGTGGGCACTTCCAGCATCCTGACCAATGGTCACCTTGCCCTCCCCCCTGCCCGTAGCCCCAGCAAGGACAGGTACCCACTGATGCTGCCCCAGCATGACCAAGTGGCCAGAGAGCAACAGGAACCTCTGAGCATCCTTGACCCCACCACAGCACCTCCCAGTAGGACTCCCGAGAGCACGGAGGGGAGAGCGAGCAGGAAGAGCTCTGACAGGTTCCTCCTCCAGTACCCTCTTCTTGCCCCCTCTCCCCAAAAAGGGCAGCACTTCTCTTGCTTCTCCAGCTGCATAATTGGCTCTTCCCAAACTCCCACCCTTCCCTGCCTGCCAGGGATACAGGCTACGGAAGAGAAGGGAGATAAGGGGGGAGATTATCGGGGAGGACTCAAGGCACTATTGTCCCAGCAGAGGGGAAGCTGGTGGCACTAACAATGAGGGGGGCCGTGCACACATTCAGGGGAGATCAAATCTCTCCACAAACAGGCCCAAATTGGCCCCATGAGGAGATCTAGTCTGTGGCTTTCATCCTGCTGGCCTGATGAAAGACAGAGCCAAGATTCAAACCAAATTAAGCACGGATTTTGCTAAAACATGGGGTAAAGAGGGACCTGAAACAGTGGCAGCACTCTGTCCTGGGACAGGCAATCCTCCAGCTCCAGTTTTGGAAAGCAGGAGCACTTTAACCCATGTTTACCCAGGGCAGAAGGGCTGATCCTCCCCCACAAGGGACACAGGCACCCCTCAAGCTGCCTGCACAACCCGGCAGCACCATCCCCAAATCCCTGTATCTCAAAATCCCACAGCAATTATAGGAAACTCCCTAAAAGCCACAAAACTCCCATTTCCCATGGCACAGACCACTGACTTCTGCTTGTGTTTGGAAGCAGCAAGGCAAGCAGAGCAGGAGGAACACTCAGCTACCCCTGCAACACCCCACAGGAGTAGCACAGGTGAGCCTGAACTTCTGAGAAGGCACATGGTCCAACAGGGAGAGCTGGCTCGTATCTCAGGACCACAGCTCAAACCAACCTCCAGGACAGGGCTGTGACCAACCACCACCAAGCCTCCAGCACATCCCTAACAGAGAAGAAACTCAGACCTGGCTGTGGGGTGTCAGATTCTGACAGAGGGGCAGCATCACACCAGTGCTGGGGACACCACGGCCACCAGCGAAGGACAGGGAGCACCACCACCTCATCTGCTCGCTCAGAGACACGCTGGGGATCTTCCCAAACACCAGCGATGCTCAGCCCAAACTCCAGCCCGCCTCCCCTGCAAGAGCAGGGCTGCTGCTCACACGTGCATCCATCTGTCCGCGCATCCATCTGTCCCGGCCGCCCGCCCTTCGCATCCCCAGCGCGGCAATAAAAACCCGACACCGGGGCGGCCCCGCCGGCCCCTAGCCCTGCCGGGGAGGATGGCTGTGCTCTGGGAACACAGCCCTGCAGCCGGGCTCTAGTCTGGGATTAGCTGCTGTAACCCAAACTCCGACTCCCACCCACATGAGCCGGGAGGTACCGGGGGAAGCCACTAGACAAACCCACTAAAGCCACTCTGTGCTCCTAAAAAAATACTTCAGCGCTCTCTGCAGACAGCACAGCATCCAAAAAGCTTGTGAAGGCAGCTGGAGCTGCGTTCTGTGTTCAGAGCACTGCAGAACTTGTGCAGGCCATCACCCCTTCCCACGGCAGACGTGTGCTGTGCCCAGTCACTGGAGCCGGCAGGATTTATGCCGTAAAGGAAAGGGGACACACACAAAATCCTGCCCTGGACACCCAGCACTGTCCCTGGAGCTGCAGCCTGCAGGACGGCACCCTCCCCATCCCACCTCCTGCCCAGGAACTGCTGCAGGCTGTGGAAAGGCAAACGGGCATGACCGGACCAGCCCAGGAGGCAGCCCGGCACCCTGGGGTTCTATCCAAGCCCTCAGGAATTTGGGGAACTTCTCAGCACCCTTTACTGCACCCAGAGCATCCCTCAGCCCGGTCCTGCCCGCACTCAGAGCAGCCTGCGGCTGCTCCTGGGCAAACTGCGCTGTGCCACTGTCACCCACCCAGCCCCACCATTCCCATGCCCGAGGTCCAGTCCGGCTCTCCGGCATGGGCAGCACTGCCCCTTCCAGGCCGCTCGGCCACCGCAACACAACCAGAGTGAGCCCACACGTTCACACACAGTCCCGACCATGAAAACCAAACCCGGCACACCCGGGGACATGCAGCGTCCCACCGGTCACACCCGGGGCACCCCAGACCTTCCCGACACGGCAACACCAGCGGTGGCCACGCAGAGGGGGATCTACCCGCAAGGGACACCGCCGGGGGAGGCTGCGGGGCCGGGGCACCCACCGACCCTCCCGCTCTTACCTCCCGTGCGGGGCGGCAGCTGCGGAGCCACTGCGCGGCCCCGAGCCNGGGACTGGGGTGGGGGAGAGAAAGCAGGGAGAGGAGGGGGAAAGAGCGAGGAAAAAGGAGAGAGAGGCAAAAGCGAAGAAAAGAGACGAGAGCGAGATGAAAGAAGAGAAAGAGACGAGAGAAGGGATGAGGAAAGAGAAGAGGGAGCAAGGAAAAATACAGAAGAAAAATGGAGGAGAGATGGGGAAAGATGACGGAAGGGAGGAGGGGAGAAAAGTGGAAAAAGGAAGAAAAGAAAAATGAAGAAAGGAGGAGAGAAAAGAAGTGGAGGAAAAGAATAGAGGAATGGGTGAGAGAAAAAGATTAAAAGGTGGAAAAGCTGAAAAAACCCAGCAGGACAGAGTGGGGGGGGAAATTTATAGGAGGAAAAAAAAAAAAACAGGCTTCTAGTTTCTGTCTTCATTTGTTCTTCTTCTGCCACACTAAATATTGAGAAGGGAGGCAGCAGATCCTCACCTCTACTCCCTCCCCAAGGGTAAGAAAAACTAAGACAAAGGAAAAGTGACAAGAAGCCAGAGAGTCACTAAAACCGAAAATCCCTTCACACTGCTCCGGGGCACAGGGAAGGCAGGAGGGCAACACAGCCCGTGGAGGGGAAGGGGATCAGTCTGTCTGTCTGTTCATCCCAGGGAACATGCTGGGATTAGAGGACGATCTACCTGCCCATGTCCTCATCTCTGGACACACCACTTACGCTTGTAAGTGAAGGCACAATCAGGTTCAGCTTTTCTGCCAACGAAGAGAAGATGAAGCTGTAACTATTGCCTGCTGCTCATCCCGTGCTGGCTCCCAGCGCACCCCCAGACACCCCTGACACCACACTGGCATGTCCTGGGGAACATGTGGCACAGAAACATGCTGGGGACAGGCCTGACCTGGTGGGCCTTTGGTGGTGCCTCTGTCCCCCTTCCGACATGTGGGACTCCACCAGCTCCAAGTGCCACCCTGCAGCACGGCCACAGAAGCCACCAGGACCATCCTCTGCCAGCTCACACTAGCAGGGCTTTGGGTGCTGGGCAAGGAGGAGAACAGAGGGATGAGCCTCTCACCATTCCACAGATGGAGGGAATGGGGTGTAAGGTACCTCAGCTCATTTCCTGTCCCCCACTCTCCTTGGATGAGGTGCTTCAAACTTCACAGCTGTCAGTGAGCAAAGCGTTTCGGCATCTGCTTGAATTCCGAGTGCTCGCCCAAGTCCATGGATCTGGTGGGACTGAAGCATGATGAGTTCAGACAACGACAGGATTAGGTTTAAAAATAAGCATGTACTGAAGCACTTGGCTAAATCGGGCTCTGAAAATCCTAGGGAAAAAAAATAAATAAAGGCACTCCAGCAGAACTCCAGTCACTCAGCCAGAAAAGCAAGCAAAGTGGTTTTTCCTTACTTGGTGTGCCAGAAAATAACACCAAGTATCACAATGTCTTCCACAGCTCTCCAAAAATACCAGCCAGCACCTGCAACCACAAAGCTGCAGGGTGTCCAGGAGTCACAGACAACTTCCCCTCTCCTCCATTTTTCCAAGGGCAGAGCCCTCACTGCCCTCTCCAGGTTCCTCCCTTACCAATTTTTTTACTGGGAGCATGTTTCTCATATGGGACAGCCAGAACCCACTCCCTTATGAAAGGCAGATCTTGCCTGGTATTCAGGCATGAAGAACCTGCACCATAGAAAACCACCTCCCTAGAACAGTGCAGAGCTGGGCACGCCAGATGAGATCAGCAGAGGGTCAAGATGCTGCCTGCTTGCCATGATTAATTAGGGTCTGCTGCTGACCGAAGCAGGTGTCCCCAAAGATGTGATCACAGATAGTCCTGTGGCCAGCAACTCCTTCGAGACACAGCTGTCCAGGTGATCCTGGGCTTCCCACTGTCAGAGGGCAGGTTAGATGGGATATTGGGAAGAAATTCCTCCCTGTGAGGGTGGGCAGGCCCTGGCACAGGTTGCCCAGAGAAGCTGTGGCTGCCCCATCCCTGGAAGTGTTCACGGCCAGGTTGGAGCAGACTGGGATAGTGGGAGGTGTCCCTGCCCATGGCAGGGGGTGGAACTGGATGAGCTTTAAGGTCTCTTCCAACCCGAACCACTTTATGATTCAGAAATGGGGAAAGCAAAGCTCTGCAGCTTTCACCTGCTACTGAGGACTCTGTGGCATCGTGCTGGTCACCTTCAGGGGCTGCAGGTTCCCCTCACTAGGTTTGTCTTGGGGCCCTTCCACGACAAGCTTCTGCTGTCCCCAGACCATGGGGGGCCCAGCTCCACGTGCTCAGCACTGCAGATAAACACACCTAAGGGTGAGCTCTGACCCCCAGAGATAGGTACAGCAGGAGAGGAGGCACTGAGTGCTGGGCCAAATACAGCACTGAAGGCCAGATCATTATCTAACTCCTCTCTTTAAACAAAACTTACCTTTTGTTTAACTGCCTGAACTACAGCAATGCGTATATTCTTTTATTCTCCAAACACACTAATGGGGAGGGAAGAGAAAATTTGGGAATTTCTCAGAGTCCCCACAGCCTCTCCCTGTTGACACTGGGAATGCAGGCTGAAAGCATCCTTATTTTCCCTTAAGGCTTCCCTTTGCAACTGGGAGGCAGATGGAAGTTAACACCCAGCCCTGCCTATTCGAGTCAACAGAGAAATTGAAAATTAAAAATAAAATTGCATGTTGCCAAGAAAGAGATGGGTTTGCGGGGATGAGATAGAAAGCCAATAAGGCAAAGTGCAGATATGTGTTGGGTGGGGGAGCATTTGGACTGCACAGCAAATATCAAAATGGGACAAAGGGAGAGGTTTCTCCGTTGCACAAGAGGATGTGCGTGCAGCACGGAGAACACTCCCGTACAAATACCCACACTGCCTCCCAGAGCCAGGGAGAGCCCTGGACGAAATCAGACTGTGATCCATGAAGTGCACGAAGGTAAAAAAGAGCTTCCTGCAGTCCTGGGAGCCAGCGGGCTGCTGGATGCAAACGCAGCGCCCTTTCCTCCCGCGTCAGAGACTTGAGTTCTCTGTCCTCTCCCGGTCACGACTCTCGCTGCATCGGTTGATGATGGATGGAGGGACAAACCGCTGCACCAACAAAGGGCATAAACAGATGACTGCATCAGGAGTCACCTTTGAAATGGCAGGCAGAAAGGAAACGAGCAGCGAATTTCCAGCAGGCAGCGGTCGCGGTCCTGCCCAGCTCCACTTCCCCTGCCAACAGAAAACAATCGAAGCATTTAGTGCCAAACCAGGCCTGGGGCAGCGTCAGCAGCACGATGAGGAAAGCACGGGGAAGAGAGCAGGGAGAGGGAGCCTCCCGATCGCTGCACTCCCAGCAGCACAGGAAAGGGACTTGTGCTTCCAGGCAGCTCCAAGGAGACCAACATCCTCCCCTGGGCAAGGATGGAGGGAGCTAGAGGTGCTCCACACTGAAGGAGCTGCCATAGCTCGGGGTGGTGGGAAGGCCAGCACAAGGGAAACTGTGGCAGAAAGAAGCTGACCTCTTAAAAGTGGAGAAAAAAGGAAGAGAAGCGCAGGGAGAGGCTGCCAGGGCAACCACAACCCATCCGAGGGCAAGGTTCCTGCTTCCCCTAGGCCACTAAACCAAGCAACCAAAGAGAAATCACAGCCAGGTCCTCCCTTCCTCCTCCACACCACCCACCTGTTAGTTTAAAGATTCATGAGATACCTATTTTACTCTCATTGCAGAAAGCCCCTCGGGGGGGCTGATTTCCATCTACGCTGCAGCTCCAAAGCTGCATTTCCAACTCCACCACTGCAACAACAAGGACCCAACTGAAGAGGAAGATTTTAGATCACAAAAGCTGAGCACCTCGGGCTGTCACAGGCCTGCAGCATCTGCAGTTTGAGGCAGCACACGCTGAAAGCCTTGTGCAAAGCTGGCGGGAGAGATCTGTGTGTTCCAGGCACTGCCCAGCCCAGGGACACTGCCGTCAGCACTCGCCTCCTGACAAGCTGACGGTGAACAGCCCTGATTTGGGGAGACAAGGCAAAGCACAAGAGCTTCACGTGGCCTCCGACAGCTGGGCCACCCAGGCTTTTAACCATTCTTTGGCTTTTTCCACCAAAAGAAGGAATCACAGGATCACTGAGGTTGGGAAAGAACTCCCAGACCATCGAGTCCAAGCTGTGCCTGATCCCCACCTTGTCCCCAGAGCACTGAGTGCCACGGCCAGTCCTTCTTCCCTGGGAGCCTCCCGGGATGGGGAGAGACACAGCAGGAAAAGGGCTGAGGGCCTTGCCCCAAAGCCAAGCCACCCAGCAGGGTCCAGAGCAACACATTTACTATTTTCAATGCAATGAGAGCTTTTAGGAGAAATCAGTCGGTGGTGCAATTAGGAATATTACCCATGTTTTAATTACTACTGGAGATGGCTCTCTCCTTCACAGTTCATTTCCATCTTACCCTTTCCACTAAATAAAGGAGTTACCTATGGATGTTTCTTGCTGCTGCATAATTGGCATTACGTACTGCCATTTATTTGAGAGCAGGCTGGAGTGTGACCATGAGGAGGATAAAATCTGCCCTTGAGCCAGAAATCCTGCCTGGAGCAGCCGAGCAGCCAGCAAAGAAGATTTTTCAGAGGCACTGGTTTTTACACAAACTTCTCCTCTCCACACAGCACAGTCTCACATTAGCAGGATGACATGAAGGTGGCAAGGGCAGATTTTGACACAAGCCATGCTAAGGAAAAGCTGCATCGGCAGCAAGCGGCACACCAGGGACACAGAGGGAGGAAAGGAGTTGGAATTAGGACAATGGTATCCCCCCCACCTTCGTTTGTTTCCATGGGAAAGAGTCCTGCTAGGTGTAAACCCACTGAACAGTACAGGCCGGCAAGAAATAAAAAATTCATTAAATCATAAATCTTTTGGAAAGGGAACCTACTGGGGAGATTATATTCACTTTTTGTGGACATATTAATTCAATGGTGGCATATCATATTGTTCTCTGCAGGGGAAAAAGACATATTGTTCTGAAGTATGATGTTTAGAGCAGTCCTTTAGGAAGGAAAGCAAATATAATCTTGGCAAGGAAAACCGACTGCACGAGCACCGAGGAAGGGACATTAAACACAGGGCCCAAGTTCCAGCTGCTGAAAGTCAGCGTAGCTTGACTGGAATTCTTGGAGCTAAGCCCGTGCATGGGAGCTGGGAGTGACAGTCACCCCCATTTAGCAGCAATTCTTTGAAAATGTTAAGTAAATGAACACAATGGGGGGGACTGGTCTCATGGCCCCCTTCCACAGATACGGTCACACTCCATCCTTGGCCTCCCACCTCTCTCCTGACCCCACAAACCTTGTGTTCCTTTGAAATAGGAGCATCCCTCCTCCCCCTGTGCCTCCATACCTTTCCCATGATGGTCAGCAGGTGATGTAGGTGTGAACTCCTCCAGCTTGGCTCCAGGAATGGAGGACACCAGGATGAGACTCCTTCCCACCGTGTTTCTTGTCCAGACTCTCCACCTCAGCACCCTGACAAGCCCTACTGTCTCCTGGGGTTTATCTTCCCTCATAAGAAACCTGCAGATCATGACAAAAGCTCATGCAATACCTACAGGAAGGTGTTCAGCAAACACACACTTAGTGTGCAGTAACTGCTCATGCCCTTGTTCTTCCTCTGTGCTAAACTCGCCATCCAAAGTAGTTTATTGCAGAGGATCAAGGGGAGAAGTCACCTAAAGCTTTCTGTAAAAGATAACAGTGACCGCTGAGCAGCTTTTGGGCCCTAAAACAATTCCTGCTCCTTTGACCGTGTCCCATTCTCAGCCAGCTCAAGCACAGATAACCACCTTTACCCACCACACCAGATGGGATTTGCTTATCACCCAAACTGCACAGGAGAGCTGCCCCTTGCAAACTCCTGCTGGATTCCCTCCTCCCCTGTGCCCAGTATCTCACTGACAGCTTCCCCATCCAGCCCAACGAGGTGTGAAATTTGGGGCATCACAAAACTGCACACCTGGCTGTTCCCAGGTCATTAAGTGACTAGATAAAATAAAAAAGGGCTGATGAAACATTAACCACAGTCAAAACAACAAAGTCAGCACACAAAACCCACAGACTCTCAATGCAACATTAAGCCAGTCGTACCTTAGTTGTGTATTTGCCTTGTGTATCCAATACCTGCTCGAGATGAAAACCACTAATAAAGCTCTATTTCTCTCCGTACCTGGGCCAGGTTCCCAGTTGCAACAAGCAGTTTATACCAGCCAAGCACTTGGACACTGAATTGCTGTAGAAACCCTTGTTGCTGGGGTCTTTAACACTGGATTGAGGTTCAGGGCACACTGGCCAACGCTGTAGGTAGCCAGAGATGTCTTAGACTGCTCAAATTATCCACTGTGAGCACAAGAAGGAGGCAGTCTGAGCTTTAGCTTCTGTACAGGGCCCCTGGAAAGTTAATCCTATCTGATTACACCACTTCTTTTCTTCCTTTTTTTTTTTTTCATAGAAGAAATAAACAGTCTATTGTACCAAACATAAGGCTGCCTTCTTTTGAAGGAAAGATTTATCATCCAGGATAAATCCATGAGTTCATTCCATTTCTGCCCCCAGTCCTCAGAGCTGTGTTTTTCACATCGTGACGCAACATCAGTTGGTTCTGCCCCTGTGCCAGGCAGTCCTCAAAAGAGATCCCACTTTTCCATAAAAGAAAAAAACAAAATAAGGGAATGCAGATCATCTCATCAGTTGCTCAAAGCCTGCACAGCAAATTCCACACAGGCACATTAGAACCATGCAGACACGTCCACCAGGAGCTGGGACTGCCTTCCCTTCAGACCACGAACACCAGGAATGCAACAGGGCTGGAGCAGCCTGGTCCTGTGGCAGGGGATGGAATGGGATGAGTTTTAAGGTCCCTTCCAACCCAAACTATTCCCTGTTTTTTTGGTGTGAGTCCCTTCTCTTCATTAACCTGGTGGGTGACAGGACCTGCTGCGAGTTGCCCCAGGAGAGGCTCCAGCTCAGAAATAAGAAGGATTGCTCGATGCCTTCCCTGCACCAACAGGGGCTCTGTTGGACTGAGCCCAAACCTTGAACTCACTACAATGTCAGTGTGTCTCTGGACCCGATATCCCGTGGGGGAATCTTCTGGGAATGTCTTTTAGTTCAGACTTGGGTCAAGGAGAGTTGACTTGACCTGAAAATAAATCCAGGCAATCTCAAGCTGAAGAGCTATTGACTACTGTTTGTAATACAATAAAGTGAGCAAATCAAACTCAGCTGAAAGCCAGGGTTAACATAAATCCAAGGAGAAAGGGGAACAAGAAAATTCATTCACCACCCTGACAAAGGGGACGTTTTTTTGCACTGGCAGAATCAGAGCAGGGACTGAAAGTACTTCCCAGGCAGCATTTTTAGTGTCCCATATGGTGTGTTCTGTTTAGCTGTGCTGAGATCTCCAACACACTGGCAGGAAGATAAGAGGTGTGTGACTCTGTGTGTGAAAAAGGGGTGGGGGGCTTTTTTTTTTACCATTTTTAACGTCACTCAGAGGAGCTCCTCTGCTTGCACACAGGGCAGCTTTTGTGAGAGGTATTTTATATGGATCCCCAAGGAAAGGTCTCCGTGCTGGGCTCTGAGCACCATTGTGTGCACGTGCGAGCAGTAACTCTTGGCAACTTGGGGTTTGCAGTCCAGGAGAAATGCTGGTTGTACTTGCTGCAGCTCCGGGATTGAATCTTTTCCTGGCTCTTGCTAAGGGCAGCTGTACCACTGCCATCACTGAAATCAGCCCTTCTCCTCTCCCAGGAGCTTTTGTGATGTTTTACTCCAGCTGATACTTCCCAGGGCTGTGCTGCAGGGAGCACTTCCCACACTGCAATACATCCCCAGAAAGAAGGGAGCAACCCCCTCCGGCTCTCCTCATTCCCAGATCCAGAGGCAGCACCTTGACTCTCCAGCCCTTTGCCCATAACACATTTCCCACTCAGTAAATTTTCCAGCTTCTGGTTGTCCAGCAAATGCTCAAAAGGATCCTCTGTCCACCCAGCAGCAAACCCAGAGTAATTTGGAAATTCTACCAAAGTTATGACTTTAGCAGCAAAGCCCTGACATGGGCATCCTCCAGAACAGGCTGTGGGTAATACCAAGAGCCACTGATCCTTGGACATCACCTTGGTATGTCTGTGCTAAGCATCCTCAGAGCTCTCCTCAGCACGAGCCTGTGCGTGTTCCCAGTCTAGAGCAGCTGGTTCATCTCAGGGTAAATATTAAATGTAGTTTAGTCCTTCTGCCAGCATTCACTACCCATTCAATTTTACAGAAAGGATCTGGTCAAATCCCCCTCGTCTGCCCAGACAAACTGGACCAGGGGAGCTGCTTTCAGGCCTCGAAGGAGCCCCTGTGGGAACACAAGTGCCACATTCCTCGTTTGAGTGCAACTATTTCTAAACACAGCTCAGGGAAAGCTGCATATTTATTTTTTCTATTGCATTAAGACCCATTTTATTAACCAACTTGTACTTTAATGTAGATGATGCCTTTGTTTATAGAATAAATTATGCTGTTTCTTCCCATCTCCCACTGTGATTGCACGATTCCTGGTCAGATTGTATAATGTTTGATCTAAGAATGTATAAACTCCACTAAACAAAGCTGCAATAGAAAGCTGAAAAATAAGTCGAGACTCCAACCTCTCCTGGGGGGAAAAAAAGGTGAGTTTGACAAAGTGACATGCTGAGAGAGCCTGGGAATCTTTCTGATGGAAAAAAAATCGCATTTTAAGAGGGTCTCAATCCTCAAACTCAGCATTTCAGATCTGCACCCTTCAAAACTGACAGCAGCTTCACTCCTGACTCAAGCAAAATCTTCACAAATTGGGATTTCTTTTACAACTGTGTGAAAATTAACACTTTCACTTGCAATTAGCAGCCACACGGCCCTGCTCACACTCCTGTTCCAGAAACAAGTCACACATGAATATTCACAGCCAGGCAATGCCACCTCACAGAAGCTCTCTGGTACTGGGAAGGTACAGAGTGCATGGCAGCCACAATATCTGAGCCCATCCTGCACAGCCTGACAGCTCCCACCAAGGAAACTAATTGGAAAAGAGGGAGAATTATTGATTTTAATATCATGTGTTTGGTGGAAAGAGAGTTAAGCAGTCCTTTTAATGAAGCAGACAGACTTCAGCTTAAGGCTGTTCCAACTCTAGTTCTCCTGACTAGTGCAGTAAAGCCTGAAGCAGGACACACAAGCCAAGGAAGGGAACTCAGTAAGGGATGTTCACCAGGAAGGGCTGGAAAAACCCTGGCACCACCTCATGAATCGTCACATTTCCAAGCACAAAAAGAAACTCTCAGCCAAAGTTATGAACTCAGTTACCAACCAGAGCAGTGGCCCAGACTCTGCCTAGAGCTCTGGAAGTCCAAGTGAGGTGTCATCCCTGGGTGGTGTCTGAAGTCATCCCCAGGATCTCGTGGGTGGTGACAGATGATGTAGAGCAGAGCCAGAGCCGCCTGCCTCACCCTCCCCAGGAAGGATGGCACATCCTCTCCTCCTCCTGCACGACCTTTCCTTCCCAGGGTCTGCTCCAGCACCTTCCAGTTGCACCAAGGCACCACAGAAGAAGAAAATAACTGTTTTCCAATCATGGTATTACTGGCACTGAGAAAAGGGGCTTTCCCTGAGGCTCCTTTCCACTCTCTAAATAGCCACGAAGTTGCTCTCCACCAGAAGAGCTTTCAAATTAAAGGCCAGAAGGAAGATGTTGAGGATGATCAGAATGATGATCATCATCACTGATGATCAGAAGCTGATCTCAGGTCTCTCAGTGTAAACGGGGGGAGCCCTGCTGTCCTTAAGCAAACCAAGAGAGCAGAAAGCAGAGAACCCTGCTCCTCTGAGTTTAACCTATTTCTTTAAAATTGGATGCCAGGAAGGTGAACAAAAATCATGTTTGAAAGGAGAAAGTGGCTACTTAAGGGATGGAAAGACAGATTGCATTCACAGGGTCGTGGGATAAATCTAATGTGCCTAATCTGAAACAAATTGAGAACCAATTAGGCACCCAAAATGAAACCAACACTTGCTTGGGGTAACAGAGAAAATGCAGTTTTAAAAGCAAGTTCAGATAGCTCTGGAAAATGCCTTGGTGCTTTGCAGAGAATTTTGCGAGGATGAATCAGGTACTAAAGTTCTTGCCAGCACTTGTTTTGCTTGGCTGCCTTGAAAAGCAAACAAATAAACAAAAAATCCCCAAACGAGCCTTGTGATGCCTGATGGAAACTTCAAGCCAGTCCTGGAAAGAGCCCCAGCCCACCAATAGAGCCAGTGGGGTGTGTTCCAACCAGCAGGCTTGAGAGAGAAAGAAGATTTTCTGACTAAAAAAACTGTTGAGTTTCATGAAAATATTTCAGTTTTCCTGCAGGACAAAAACTGAAGGAACGATGTCTTAATTTTGAGGCAAGGTTAAGTCATCATTTGGTCTCCATCAGCTGCTACTCCCCACCCTTTGTGGGTGAAGGTTTCTGCTGGAGCTCTGCTGACGTGATCCATCCAAGCCTCTCCCAGGAGAGACATTGCTTCACTGGCATTCCTCCTGTATCCAGAGAAACACAGCCCAGCCAGAGGAGAACGGAGGCAGCTGCTCAAGGTTTTTGCACAGAAACAGGAGGAGTTAATCATGCTCTTGACACGAAGAAGAAAAAGATATGCTTGGTTTTGAGGCCAAGCTGCGCCGATGAGTCGGGATGCTGATGTCAAGCCCGGTGGTGTCATCGGCACACACCCACAGCTGGCTCCAGGAGCAAGGCAGGGAATTGATGGATTACTGCATGGAGCCAGGAGCCAGGGCTGGAGCAGCAGGATTGCCACCAGGCCAGCTGCAGCTTGTGCCGGCCGGGATAAATCCTCTGGATCCCCCAACGAGCAATTAACGGTGAGATGGATGAAAGGGAGGGCAAAAGGCACTTCCAATCGGTCTATGAGATCTTCACTGAGCAGATAATTGTTTGAGGTAAGAGGCCCACACATCAGGGATGGCTGGGCTTGCAAAGCAGACGTTCCACATGCTTTTGAGGCTTTCCTCCTTCATCAAGGCATTTTGGTCTGTTCAAGACCTGGGCACACAGTAAGTATTTATTAGCACAGACAAGTATCTGGGTAGCAGGGACATGGTAGGGCAAACAAAACATGTGGTGCCCATCATCAGTCCCAGTATCACAGTATTAGTAAGGTTGGAAGAGACCTTGGAGACCCTCAAGTTCAACCTGTAACCCAACACCAACTCATTGTCTAAACCATGGCACTAAGTGCCTCATCCAGCCTACTCTTAAACACCTCCAGGGATGGCGACTCCACCACCTCCCTGGGCAGACCGTTCCACTGAGAGATCACTCTCTCTGTGAAAAACCTCTTCCTAACATCCAGTCTAAACCTCCCCTGGAGTAGCTTAAGGCCATGTCCTCTCGTTCTGGTGCTGGCAGCCTGAGAGAAGAGATTCACACCCACCCGACTGCAACCTCCCCTCAGGTAGTTGTAACCAGCAATGAGGTCACCTCTGAGCCTCCTCTTCTCCAGGCTGAACAACCCCAGCTCCCGCAGTCACTCTCCATAGGGCTTGTTCTCCAGTCCTTTCACCATCCTTGTCACCCTTCTCTGGACCCTCTCTAGCAGCTTAACATCCTCCTTAAACTGGGGAGACCAGTCCCTCCAAAACAACTTCTCGTGTGAGTGAGGACATGCTGGAGGGCAGAAGCAAAACCAGAATGAATTTGGGGCAGTCCCTGGGACTCGTAAATGGCCTCACAAGTGTGCACAGAGCGTTTGCACAGAGCAAAAGGTGCTGTAACCATCAATAATCCTTTGTGATTGCCCAGGAGTTCAGGGCAGGTCAACACGCCACAAACAATTCCTTTGCTCCAGAGATCAGCATTCTGCCCTGACTGGTATTTGCTCCATGCCCTGAGCCACACCACCACTATTAGTTCTGCATCAGCTAATCCAAGCAGACAGGGGCTGATGGTATCTCAGACCCTCAGGATTCTTTTGTCAAAGGACCATCATGCCCTGCCCTACCTACAAGGATTTGCTGGTATTCTGAAAGCATGTCTGGAGGAGTGCTGAGCTAGATATAAAGACTATTGCTCTGTGTTTGCTTACTGAACAGCAATCTCTTGGCCTTCCCACTCAAGAAAAACTTATCTTCATAAGATCTCAACCAGCATTTACATCCCCATAACAAATCCACACAGAACATAATCAGGGGAATGAGTCAGATTAAGTGGCTACAAGTATTTTAGAGGTCAGTGAAATCAACAGAGCAAATTTCGTGTTGGGCTCCTCTCAAATAATGCAAAACAAAGCCATTTATTTGTTCTCAAAAAGTACCTGGGATGACCTAACCCTGCTCTGAGACTTTTACACCCCTTGCCTAAATTTGCTCATTGAGGTGGTCTCCAAGTTACACCTTAAACTTCTCACTTTGGGATAGTTCCTTCTGGGAATCCTTTAGGAGTTGATGCTGCCAGCTCAACAAACAGTCTATCAAATGCTTAAACAGAAAGAGGGTAAAGCAACACTCTCGACAGCCAAACCATGGCTCTGCTGAAGATAAGAGCAGCTGTGTTTGACTGAGCCATGCAAGGCTGGACCTGGACAAACCCACCCTTAGAACCAACTGTACGGCTTGAAAATACACCTGATTGCATCCACAGAGAATGAGACTGAGAAAAGGAACTGTTCACTGAGCCCTGCGTGACAAAACCCAAGCTGAGCACCTCCACCAGCACAAACCTCTCCACAAAGTCGCCAGGGGGGACCCCAGGAAGAGGATCCAAGCAGGGAAATTACTGTGTTTATAACATTTTCAAGTGCTTCAAACTTGCCACATAGGTTCAGGAAACTCTGAGACTTGTTCCTACCTTTCTTTTCTCCTTCCTGCAGATACATGTGAGCCTGGTGCATGTCAATGCCATCTGCAAGGACTCTCATTCCTGGATATTCACAAATGTTTTATTGCACAGCTAAAAAACATGAGAAGAAATAAATTACAAAACATCATGAGCGATCATGCACTCCCATGAGGCACTTAAAGGTACTTATAGGAATAATTTACAATTGCATTACAAAATCCCATGGTCTTTAAATTGATGCTGATGCTGCAGAAAATGATAAATCAATACCACAGAGGGCTTTCAAAACTGCTGCTTTTTATGAGTGGGCCATGATGTCCAGGTTAAATGTGGGGGTTGCATGCCTACAAACCAGAAAAATCAAATGCAGAAATCAAATGCAGAAATAGCTTCAAAAAGGGTTCAGAAGATGTAGGCGCACCCCAAGAACCTGGGAAATTGTGCCTGCTCTGACAGACACAAAGCCACCTGAACTACTGAGGAGCAGCAAAGCTTTGACACAGGGAGAGTGACAGGCTGCTGGTGACATGGAGCTATTGGCAGCTGCCCCACTCATTATGCCCAGCCATCCTTTGAGGGCTATAAATCAACACCCCACACTGGGCTGCAAGCTGAGCCTGTGGGGCAGGATGTTCCATCACCCCCTCGGTGTGGGACCTGCAATGTGAAGTGAAGGAGGGGAGCCAGGAACACAAACTCCAGGTTGCTGTTGCAGACCCGGGGAGCACTGGGGAGCCCAGATTTTGGTCCCTCTGGGTGAGCACAGATGCTGGTGGCAGGTATTTTTGCCTGGTGACAGAATGGTGCCTGCAGCAAGCACTGCCTCCAGTCAGACCCAACAATAACATCATGCAGGAGCCTCCCTTCAGCACAAAACACCATCACGAGTTACACGGGAAATGCACCTTTTAATATTGATCAACCCCAGGAATCTGTGTTTGCAACGGATGAAAACAGGCTTTAAGCACATCTGCCAGGATCACTGCTGTCCCAGGCTTTGGATGTCTTTGTTGCCCTATCAAGGCACTTCACGGCCCCACTGGGCTCGTCCCCCTCAATGCCACAGGCCGGCTCCAGCTTTTCATGGCTGGCTCAGGAATTATCACAGGACACTTCATGCAATTAGGCCTCAAAAATCAGGATGTCAGTCCTCCAGGGGGGACTGAGCCTCTGCCTCATGAAAGCAGCTTCAGCCTTTGCTTTTCTGGCACAAGGTGCTTTTTTATACCCTGAGGATTTCTATCAAAGCAAGACACTAGTCAAGAGGCTGCATGCCACTGTAGTTTGTACCTCTTTGTAGCTTATCAAGGTGAATGTCAGTGGAGAGAAAAAAAAAAAGCCCTCAGAGATGGCCATCTTAAGTTACATACTTTGGTACAAGAAAAATAAAATACCCACCCCTATGTTTTTAGTAAAAGCAAACCTGGTCTGTCTCCACGACATGACTCCGTTTAGAAATCAGCAATGGGAGCGTAATGAGCTGCACAAAACCAGGCACAGCCTTCTTGCACAGACCCAGACCTCCCTGGGGCCATGGTACCTTCCACTCACCATTTCCAGCTCCCTCTCCCTGGCCTGGGGGAGGATTTCTCTTTAAGGTGACGCTTCTCAGGGCGGCTCCAGCGCCTGATGGGATCCCAGGTACACACTGCAAGCTGCTGGTCCTGCACACAAGGAACAACAGGGGGAGGATGTGTAGGGATAATATTTGTACTGAATGTATGTTATTCAAGAGCGTGCTTCAGACCCAGCTGTGTAAGCACAGAGAGTAAGGAGAAGTGTCTCTGGTGAAGCCCAGCTCTGCAGCACACGTGCTCAGGGTCAGCTCAAGAACATGGGTAGTGGACGAGGCAAATTTAGGGCTCTGGACAGCACACTCATTTCTCCTGTTCCTTCCATTCCAGCCCCTCCCTGTTCTCTGCAGTCTCCATGTTTGGGGCATCCCAAAAATAAAAAGCCTGCGAAGTTATGACTGCTTTAAGTAATCCCTGCTGAACCCAGGCTGCTGCCTCAGGCATGGATGGGAACTGGAGCTCCAGGGGGATGCACCATTGGAATGGAGATGATGCTCCCACAGCAGCCACCCCTTACCCAGCTCACAGTGAAATCCCAGGGCCAATGAGATTAAGGAGAGGAGCATCTTCCTCTGAAAAGCCAAAGGCTTCTTACATGGCCAAAACATCTCCTGCATGTTCTCAGGTCATGAAAAGCAACAATGAATTGAGAGATCTCGGAGAAAAATTAAAGCTTTCCAAAGTTGCAGTTGACACACCCAGTGGATAGGTCCAAGCCATTCCTAATAAAAGCACCCAGAAGGGGAATAGGTTTCTATCTAGAGAAAAAACCCCAAACCCTACATATTGCATTTTGGCTGGGCTGGACTCCTACAATGTGTATTTTCACAGGCATTCCAGAAAACGTGGTCCAATCCTTCCCTTTTCCTCCTGGATATGACACTTATTCCAAAATGAAAACAAAGAAAAACTGAGTATCTTTCTGCTTGAATGACCCCAGGGTTTCACTGCAGAGGCTTTATCCAAAACATTTCCTAAACAGCTTCACTCAGCAAACGAGGGCTGAGCTCGTAACTTCTTATTGTACTTTATATTTTTATTGCAAAATAAGTTAGCCTTAATCCTTTTTCTCCCCTAGCTGTGTTCAGGGGAAGTAACAGGATGAACTAAAATAAAAATTTATAGATAAAACATATACTTAGCATTATGCAGCAGTAAAGCTCTTCATTGGTGGACGTTTTGACCCAGACATTTCCTCACTGTGGCTGATCCAATCTACAAAATTTCCTTTCATTTTTAGTTTGGATATGAAATGCCAGCGATACAGAGAACAGAAACATTTGTAAAGTGTCCATCCTTTCTGTCCATCCTCACCAACGCACAGGATTTGTCAGAAAACAACGGAGAAAATGAGAAAGTGATTCTTGGCCGAACCACAATTATGTCGTAGCTCCCCCTTCTCTTCTGGAGCTTTATTACACAGACTTTATTGTATGAACTCAATTATACAGCTGGAGAGAAGGTGGTGGACTAGCTTTGCTCATGTTAATGCCTGTCACGTCGGGGTGGTATGGCTGGCAGAGGAAGGTGGGGACAAGGTGTGGGATTTAATGGGATTTGTTTATGGATGGGCCTCGTTTTTCCAGGAGGGAAGATGGCTGCAGCGAGGGCAGAGCTCCTCACCACCACTCCCCCTGGCATCTGGATGCAATTCCGTGTGCAGTGCTCATTTGCTGGTGTATTTTTTCAAAGCCCACAGAAGTTCTGTGGACACTTTGAGCACTGGGAAGGGCAGGGAGGTGTCAGTATCTTGACAGGGATGGGGGGTTTTAATCCCCTGCTGGGCTAAATTTTGGCTTTATTATTTCCAGTTTTTAATATAATCCCAGCACTAGGACAGTGCAGAAGGGTGGGACAGGGCCAAACCTGCCTATGCAAGAAGAGAGCAATTGCTTTCCTCTCTTCCAAAAACGGGGCATCCACCCTGAGACTCGGTGCCCTAACACAGCATCAAGTGCCAGAGGCACAGACTGTCACAGTTCCTACTAACCTCTCTCATCTTAAGGTCCTTGGGAACTAATCCCCTCTGGACCAGAGGGAGGGAGAGCCTTCCAGTGCTCATCAGACACTGGACAAATTCAAGGGCAAGTCCAAAGGCTTCACCTGATTTCAGAAGTGGACAATTATCTGCTGCTCATGGCGGTGCCTGCAGGGCCTATGGCCACACTGGGAAAGCACAGAGGTGCCACCTCTCCTTTAGACCTCATTCCTCCAAGGCTGTTCATGAACTGGGACAGTGGCTCTGAGAGGGTCCAGGGGTGACTGAATCCAACAAACACAAATCTTTTAATAAGAGAAGAAATAGTTCAGGTGTCCAAAACCAAGTTTTTTTGGAGGCTTCCAGCACAACATTTCCAGAAAAGGAAAAAACCAAAGGAGCAAAGTCAAACCCAAGGCTTTGTTTGCTTTAGAGCAAAGGAACCAGTCCCCAGAAGTGAAACCTTATCCTGTGCCTCTAACAGAATGGATTCATGTCTTTGCCTTGCTCCTGCACCTTCCTCCACCCAGGCTGGCTCCGCAGGGTCCTCCTCTGGCCACATGAAAGGCTTTCCACACCCCTCCATGGCACCAGCCTTTCCTAGGGCCCAAAAGTCAGGCTGACTGCTAGATCTGACCTCAGGCTGCTCCGCCTTAGGGCTCCAACATGGAGCCTAAATGTACCGTGAAAAACCCTGGAAACAGAGGCACTTAGGGTTCTAATAAATGGAGATATACTCAATTTGAAGCTCAACATCAGATTTCTGCAGTACCTAAAGTAAATACCGTCCATTAATGAAGAAAACATGGGATTTGTTTTCGCTATAAAAATAAATACACGAGAAAATAACAAGCTACAGCCTGTAGCTTTCTAGGAATTGTTTTTACTACATTGTACATCTACCTATTTTTAGGCATGGAAGTGCATTACACTGTAAAAAGAAAATTACTGTTCCAGAGCTGTGCAGCCTCTTCCTTCAGTTTTCTAGAAGTGATGTTGAGCTCAGGCTGCCCAAGGTGAGACACATCAGGGATGCTCCTGTAGCTCAGCACTGTGCAGATCCCTGTGCCGAGGGACCTCCCACCTCCCTGCTGCTGGGGGAACCACACAGACCAAAGTGTGGGGAAGAGGCTGGAAAAGGTGGTGGAAATTTTATAGAATGCAAGGGAAAAAAAGAAGAAAAGAAGAATCAAAGCTTCCTGATGGGTTTCCCAGGTGATATCAAATACCAGCCCCAGCTGGTGGCCAGTGGATATAATCCCCACGGAAACCAGAGCTCTGGTTTCTGTCAGTCACAGCAGAGAGGGCTGAAGATGGTTTGGGCGAAAGGATTCCCAAGGCAAGCCAAGATGCCAGGAAGGGACACCTGCTTATCACTAGCACTTGTGTGCTGGCCAAGGATGGCCCGTGATGGCCCACGGTGCTGGTGCCCACACAGAGGGAGCCACACTCCTGTGCCTCTGACAGCAGAGTAACACCAATCAAATGCACCCACTCACATGTGTTTTAACCTCAGTCCTCCCACCCCATTCGCCTTCCCAGACTCCCCACTGTCTGCAGCAGCCTTCCCACAGCTCCCATCTCCGTGACCTCTCCACTGTCCTGCCCCCCTTCCTCTATATGTGAACGCCACCTGTAAAATCCAGACTCAGTTGGATCTCCCTGACCTACACACCACTCAGAAATTCCTCCTGCCAACATCAGACACGCCTGAATTAGCAAGGAAATGAAAACAAGGCACGGGAAAGAGGCAGGCTGGGGGAAAGGTGGAGATGGAATGCTCGGCAATCATGTCGAGTCACGGCCGGCCACATCCCATTAGCCATGTCTCCCTGTGTCAAAACAGCCTTGCTGGGGCCAAGGAATAATCCTGCACACCCAGCCCTGCAGCACTTTGGGCTCCTCTGTGGGCAGAGGCTCCTCCAAGGCATTGGCAGCCCGTGGCTCCACAGCTTTTTACCAGGAGAGCCCAGAAGCCCTACAAACCCACTGCTTTCAAAGATGCTTTACGAAGTCACTGTGCAGCTGGGAGGAATTAATGACTTTTGTTTGGTGTTAGAAACTTGAAAGGTTCTGATAAAAGTCATGGAAACTCCTGGGAAAAAACCCACAACACATCGACAGCAAAACACTCCACCGCTGCTGTTTCCAAAACAAACCTGTTTCCTCCCTTGCTGCTGCTAATACAAACACCAGGAAGGATTCCAGCACTGGTACAAGCTTACCCACCTCATAAAAGCTGCTGGAAGTGGGGAAATAAGTTCATTTTCTTTTCTTCCAATATCTCCTTAGCCTCCTTTTGTGAGACAGCACAGAGGCGAAGGCAACACCAGTAATGCTCTCCCAAGGTTGAGCAAATTCAGGCAGTGACCAGTTCCTGTGATTTACCCCAGCAGAACCATAATCTCAATGTATCTGCACATGAAAGACTGTTTCCCAAATTAATCTAGTCAGTTCAAAACATGATTCTGGGGGGGGGGGGGCAGCGGGGAACTGTCATTCAATATATGTGTATTTATATCTCCTAGTTCAGGGAGGTATAAAACTACATCCAATACTCATTACGCCCTTTCCATTAATGCACTTTTAATACTGTGATGTGGTTTAGTGTTTTTTTTCATTGTTAATGCCCTTAAAAGCCCATCTCCTCCAAGCACCCCTTCCTGCAGCAGCAACAACCACCGCTAGAAGGGCTGGGATCCTCAACACAAGTTGGGCTGCAACTTGAAAACTCTGCAGTGGTCCAAAAATAAAAATAAAAGTCAGTCTTTGGCTCTTGGTAGGTTAATTAACTGAGCAATGAGAAGGATTTGCTTTCCAGAACCAACTGTTTGCTCCCCACCACATAAAAGTGTCTCTTACGCAGGAAAACTTTTATCAGTTTTTCCTAAGCTCTCCAGATCTGATCACACTCTAGTCTTCAACATGATATGGAAAGAAATAAAGTTATATGGAAAGAAACTAACTGACCACCTTTAAAGTAGCTCCACAGATTATGACCCTGGGAGAAGACACTCAAGAAACATTAAAGCCCAGATTTAAATCCAACTCCTGTAATGAAATGTGCAGCTACAGATGTAACTCCCTCCTTAAAAGGCTGGACCAAATTCAACCCTGCTCCAAACCACCCAGAGATGAACCTGGCCCAGCCATGGCTCTCATCTCCAGCCTTAATGAAAGCTTGTCCATGATTTGAACCCAGTCACAATTAACCTTGACAAGGGGAGATAAGATTCAAGTTTCAAAGCACAGAGAGTTTACTGGGTTTTTGTGTGCTCTCATGAGCCTCTGATTATTATTTCAATGCAGTTGTTTGTGGTTTAGTTTCCTTTTTTTTTTTTCCCCCTCTCCCGTTAATGGTAACATTGAAAAGATAAAAAGTTTATGCACTCATGGCAGGAGCCAAAGGATGGCCAAAATCCAACCTACCTCCACCCCACCACACTCCAGATACACTTCCAGACAAAAGGGAACCAGACTAATAGATGCTGTGGATAGTTTAGGATTGACTGGCCTCAGACATTCTGGAAAAGGGAGAAGAACTCATTAGGCTCAAAGGGAAGCCAAAAGTACTTCTGAGAGCACTCTGTCAGGGGACTAAAATGAGAAGCCAACAGATCTCCCCCTACTTCCCAGCAGGAAGGCTGCAGTCCTCCCTGACAGTGCTGATAGCCCCCCGTGCTTGGCCAGGCTCCCACCCACCATCTGGAGCTCATCCACAGAGGTGCAGCTCTGGGGAAGGACATGGAGCCTGGCAAAGAGCAGCTGGGGAGAGACAGGGCTGGGCTCCCGACCTTCACATCTCCAGCTGCCCATGGCACGGGCAGTCCTGAGCTGACCCTGGCACCACCAGCAGCCACCTGGAAACCCTTCCCAGAGAAGGAGCAGGCAGCTGGGCTGAGGGGTACCACAGCTTGTCCCACCCTGCTCACCTCGTGTCTCTGGAGCCACAGCAGCTCCAGGATCCCTGCAGCCCTCCTGCTCTCACCTGCTGAGGGGTGGATCCTGCTGCAGAGCCCCATCCCACTGAGGGCCAGCAGTTTGCTCGGCACCTTTGAAGGCGGCAGCAGCACATTCCCCCTCCTCGAGGCTGTTTCTCCAGTGAGGTGGGAGTACAGCTCTGAAGCCTCTGCCAGAGCTTTCCCAGACAATGCAGCCACAGGAGATCTTTAGATAAGAGGAAAGAATCAAAGATGGGGAGTGACCTGGTCAAATCAGCTGGGGAAGAAGATGCAGGGGGGAGGTGGGAGACAGCAGGCACACTGGAAGCATTGCAGTTTCCTTCCCGTGCCCACTGGGCAGCAAAAAGCAGTGGCATAAGAGTTCACAGGTGCTCTCAATAAAATATCACATAGAAGGGTTTGGCCCCCACACTGCCACAAGATGTGCCAGCAGCATAAGAGAAGTGCAGATTACAGTGTCATATACTATATATATGTGGTATTTATTTGTAGCCTCTCCCAACACATCTACACACACTTGTGCCCCCATAATATTTTCTTGGCTGGCCTTGCCCCTGCTTTGCAAAACCAGTCATTCAGTTGAACACATGGACTTTCCTTCTCTTATCCCAAAGCTAACTTAGAGGACACCTTGCAGGAGGGGAGGGGCACAGGGAGAAGAAAAGAGCAGAAGAATGAGAAAGGGACAAGTTTTTTGCCACCCCTAGATCACATAACAGCCACCCATTGCAGCAATGAAAAGCCCAGGCTGAGCTGTTCCTCCCAAAAACACGTCTCCATCTTAAGCAGAAGCTGCCACATCCTCCCTTCCAGCCCATTCTCATAACTCCTCCCCATCAAAGCCCCCAAAGATGCAACTCACCCCCTTCAAGTGAGGCTCAGTCCTCTCACCCACAGCATCTCCTGTATTTTCAGGTGTTTGTTGGCATGCTGTGAGCACACTCAGCTCTCTCCTCAGAACTCTGCCCTCCTACGAGGAGTGACCACTGACTATTTGATGACCAAATTCAGCCAGAACCTGGGGAGCTCTGTTTCTAAGGGCTGTTCTGAACTGAGGCCTGGAACATGGCTTTTAAAGCATATTGCTCTCACTGAGACCACCAGCCACATTTTTGAATAGCAACTCCATAGGGCTCTGCTCTCAGAATTTAAATCACCTGCCAGGAGCTTGGTGGGTGGGGTGGGGAGGGCGAGAGCAGAGATGCACTTGGTCCAGCCTGCAGAAAAATGCACCTGCAGGGGCAGAACTTGGGCTTCCCTCAGAGCCGAAATGGCACCAAATCCACAGCTGAATTGTGTCTCCTTCCGGATTTTCAGCCACTAGATCAAAGGACAGAGGCACAAGGGCACAGCCACACTCTGCAGTCTGACCTGCCCCAGATTTTTTGAACTAACCTGGAAAGCTATTGCAGGAATTTGAAGGGGGGAAAAATGCTCTCAGTAACATAGAAAGCCAGGTTTTAATATTGTGTGCATCGTGGTCCACCTCCTAGCAGGTCACCAACCTCATATAAAACCTGATTTGAGGAGGAAAATTCTAATAGCCCAGTGGTCTCTAAAAAGTGAAAAAAATGGGGCATCACACCTCCAGAAAAACAAGACAGACTGTCAAACTGACTGCACACAGCTCCCAAGCCATAAACGAGCCCTGGGCAGCCTTGACTTTTAACAAGAAATCACTGATGGTGTATTACAAACCCAAAGAACAGCTCCTGGGGCCAAACCACCAGACCAGCACTACTTAAAACATCCCACAGCTCGTGAAACCTTGCAGGGCAGCGCCTCTGAGCTGCTGCTGAGCACGGCATGGTTCAGCCTTTGCCACATCCTCCCCTGCACGGCCTTAAAGTGCCATCCCAGCACAGTATTTCCTGCTGCCTGACCATCCCAGACCCCTGACCTGGGACGGGTATCACATCTGCTGAGCATTACCACAGGGGCAGCAGGGCTCTCCCCTCCTCGCTTCCCCCCATGAGCAGCGCTCACAGTGTTGTGTCTGTGAGGGCTGAAAGCAGCCAGGCTGTAACTCAAACAAATCAGATCTAATCACCCTTATCAGAAGGGTGATAAAATCAGCAAAATAGAGAGGCTGCAAAAACACAGACAAAGAGGTGTATTCCACGGTGGGCATGGAAAGCTAACACCTCTCAAGAGCTGTTTTCCCCACAGAGACATCAGATCACAGTGGGGCACTGAGAGTCTTTCGCAGACCTAAAAAATATTATTTCCCAAACTCCGCTGCCAAAGAGGACTGTAAGGCACAGAGGGCTGCATTCCAGGATCCCCTGTAGCTCCTACATTTTGGACAGAGCAGTCACAAAACCACTACAGGCTGGACTAACACCATGCCAGCCAGATGCTCAATAGGTGCAGGGAGACAGATCCAGGTGCTGTGGAGGTGCTCCCAAACCCAGAGTTGGACTCTGGCACAGACACACAGCTGGACATGAGGGTTTTCCAAGTCCAGGACCCCCTTTTAGAGACTAATACATTCCTGGGTGCCCAGAGAAGCACAGCAAGGCTCTAATGTCCATCCTCTATCTGCACATAGCAGTATCCCATAGCTGGTTCTCCTTTGCCTGATCAGCTCCCAGTCCCAAATTCACCAGTTCCACGGCACTGCCCCATGACAGGAACAGTCCTTGGCAGGTCTCCTGCCTTGGGCTGCCTGTGCCGTGTGAACCGAGGTTGCCAGGAGACTTTTCTGGTTAAGCTGAGCCCCAGAGGAACCACCTGGAGTCCTTGGGCAGCTAAAGGAGAACCTCTGCCCCGGTGTGACTCACCCTCCCACCACAGAGGAGCCCGAGCAGCCCTGAGGAGAGGAGCATTTCACAGGATGAGGCGGACACGGGTGCACAGACAGGGAACTTCCTGACATACACCCTGGAACTGTCTGCTGGTCATGATGAGCCCTGACCTCCCTCCAGCCAGCTTGACTCAAAACAAAGCTCCACTTACCCACTGCCAGTGACTGTCACGCAGTGATGGAAAAATAAGGGTTGGAAGAGACCTCGGGAGGTCACCTAGTCCAGCTCTGTGCCCCGCTGGAAGAGTCAGCGCTGTATTATCCCTGTCAGGCACACATCTAACCTATTCTGAAAGGCCTCTGGTAATAAAAGCAACATATTCGAGGCTTTTGCTATTTATATCATGATTTGGAGCACTGCTTTAAGAATGGAGGGCACAGAGGGGAATTGCTGCATAATAGCTGAACACTGCGTTACTGAAATGTTGCAGGGCCCAGGGGAAGCTGCTGAATAGATCAGCACATCTCAGTGCAAAATGTGAGGGCAGGACCACCAGCAAGGTAACAAGGGCACGTTGGAGGGCCCCAGTTGGGATCTGTGACATCTGCCAGGGCTGGTGGGGACTGACAGGCTGCCCATGGAGCCTCCCTCTCTGGAGACATCCCAAACCCACCTGGATGTGCTCCTGCTGGACTGAGTGATCTCCAGAGGTCCCTAACCATTCTGGGACTCTGGGATTCAGTGACCCTCCTGCTCCATGAAGACACAACCCTCAGCACTGCCTGGGTCCTGTGGCTCCTGTCTCCCACAGAAGCTGGCCTGGCATCCTTCTCAGGGATTAAAAGAACAGGCCAATAAAAAAAATAAAGCGGTGTTCTCAGCTGCATGGGAGAGGGTGTCTCAGCAAGATGAGGCTCTGGGCATATTTACACAAACACACACAGACTTTTGAAAAGAAGAGTGGAAACGCTTAGCACAGAATCCCATTAGCAAATAACGGGATTTCTGGGAGCACCATCTGTGCACCACATTGAACACTCGCCCCAGAGCACGGAGACTGAAGCACGTTGCATATGGAAAGCCAGACAAAAGAATATACAATAATACACAAAGGCAGGGAGAGCACATATAGGATGGGGAAGAAGCCAGAAGTGACTTTTTCCTCCCCATCCTCACAATACCCGAAATCCCATTCCCTTCACAGCCTTCCCACGATGCCTCCTGAGGTATCTCACGTCCCTCCTGTGCCCACTGTGAGGCCCTGCGATGTTGCCACAGAAGGGGAAAAAAAGCTTTGACATCAATGAGAACTAGATGACAAACCAAAGCTGTTCAGTGCGAGGTGACACAGAGGGTTAGTCTTGGAAATACATTTTTTTCCCCCTCGGGGGTTTTTCAGGGAGGTCTCCCCGATTTCTAAGCCAAGACATTACCTGGAAAAGGCTCTGTCTCATCTGGGAGAGCTTCTTTAGCTCCAGCACAGCAAAAAGGGCCCTGGAAGAACTCCTGACATGGCCACTCTGGGGTAACTCTGAAACAAAGCAAGCGAGGGTTTGGTGTGAGTGGGTTCTGGAGAGCAAAACAAACCTAACTTGACAAATTGGTAACTTAAAGGAGCCCTCTCCAGTGACTCTCAAGCACCTCTTCTCCTTTGTGCTTCCACGTCTCGGTCCTTGTCTGCTCTCCCAAGGGCTCTTCAACAGCATCCTCCAAAACAGCTATTACAGCAATTACTGCAATTAATCGATTTGCATATCCCCAAAGCCCCATCATTAGTGCAACACAGCCAAGCGTGTTAGTGTTTAATAATATCAATCAACAATTATTCATAACATCCCGCCCCGGCAGACCTAAATATAGAGACAAGCATTCATGTGAAAACAAAAAGGAGGGGGAAAAAAATCCCAGCAGCTAAACAAAGGAATTAATTTAGAGCAGAATTAGGATCATAGAAACAAGACAGACAAGAGGCAAGGTCAGATGTCTCACTCCCAGCTCATGTGTGACTCTCCCAACCTGCCTGCTCTCAGTTATTGAGCGAGCTGTAGCTAAATAAAGTGATTTTCTCTTTGTAGCAAATAGCCAGGGAGCTGCCCTGAGCACACACACAGTGGGGAAGGGGCTACAAGAGACGACTTTCACAGTCTGCTGGCCCTAGTTCAGAACAGCACTCGAGCTAAAGCCCAAGAGGGTCCCCATTCAGGACAACACTTAAGCACATACTGAAATTTAAGTATGTGCTTAAATCCTGCTCTTCCTTGGGCCAGGCACTGGGAAAACAGAGAAAGGCTGCTATCCAGTTCTCCAGGTCTTTAGCAATGCAAGTTGCACCCCTTAGGGACCACATGCTCTTCACCAGCCTCTGGATTTGGAGCCTTTCCAGGACACCAGTGGCCCTTTCATGCTCAGGGTGGGAGAGCACCTCACACCAACCATCACACGCTAGGAGAGAGCCACAGCCACCTCAGCCTGGTCTCCATCACCACCTTGAGCAGCAGCAGGAGGCAGCCTTGGCAGGAGCCCAGTGCCAGGTTACAGTAACGTAATAAACCAAGGTGCATGTTGATCAAGCAAAGAACAGCCACCAAGAAAATCCAGGCATTCAGCTCCTCCCATGGTGTCCACGGATGGAGAACAGCAGGCACCAAAGGCAACAAGGTTTCTTACACTACTGCAGGAACTGGCATGACCCGGATGGTACAAAACCACATCCCTTCTGCAAGTCACAGCTTTTCACCAAGCTGGTGGAGTCCCGCTCTGACAACATCTGATTTATTAAAGGAAATAGGCCAGGAGGGGCTCAGGAGGTGCTTCCCACTCTCACAGATGCAGCCAGACAGCTGGAGGGGCAACGATGTCTCCAGCCTTCATCACTCCCTGTATCCCCACCATTCCTCAGGCTGTGGCTTCAAAGCCATCTTCATCTTCCTCCCTCCTCACCCAGTGCATTCCCAGCTCCCTCTGACAGCTCCAGCACAGTCGTGGGGCAGCAAACAGGGCAGATCTCACAGAGGGTGACAGAAGGACAGACCTGGGGAAGGAGCAGCTCTGCCCTTGCTTCTCACCCTTTGGCATGGACACAAGGGTCTCCAGAGCACATTTTCTTCTGCTTTGGCTCTGTCGGTCCCCTAGATAGATCCCAAGACTGTAAACCACACCAGCTTCAGCAGAGGACACCCCACTTCTCCAGCTCCGCACTCAGGGTTTGTGCTAAAACCAGAGTACAGACTAAACAAAGCTTTTTTTACCCTGCCCACAGTCTGGACTCCTGACTGGAGACTCATCCAACATGAAATCTATTCCCATTCCTTTCACACCCCTCCCTGCTTCCCTCGATGTGATGCTGGGGGAGATACTGTACCACGAGAGTAGGAAGGAGTAAAACACAGTGTCTGGCCAGCAGCATTCTACACAGAAAAACAAAGATGATTTTAAAGCCCCCCTGCGTTTTGTTGGCTTCCATCTTCCCCCACCACCCTGTAACCACACACGACGTGCAGGGAGGAGTGCCCAAAGCAGGAGCAGGAAGCAGGGAAAATACAATTGCAGTAAACCACTTCAAAAAAGGCTTCAGTTTTGCTCAGAATCTCTTGAAAGGAAACCCGCGGCTCACGGATGTTCGTCCTTCATCTTTCACACGTTTTAAGAGAAATATTAGTCTGATTGTCAGGGTTTTTCTTGGGAAAAAAGAGTTTCTGGAAGTCAGGGTCTAAAAGTAAAACAGAAATAGGAAATATAAATGCTTCCTTAAGGCCATATTTGGGTAGTTTGTGAAAATCCCCGGCAGCTTTCACTGCCTCCCAACAGCAATTGAGAGGCTTCAGGGGAAAAGCAAGACATTAGTGGCCACAGCACTATTTTCCAGAGTAATGTGGAAGAGGAAATCCAAAATAACTACGTGCACAACACTGGGGACCTTAGAGAGAAGTTTGCCTGAGGCAAACATCTCCCAACTGCTGTAATTACCGTGAAAGGTCATCAAGGACACCTCCCCGTGCATGCTAGAAAAATTCATGCAAGCCCTTTGAGTGGTTAGGGCAGCGAATCCAACACAGTTCTGACATCGAGCCATACGAGGTGACATCAGCAACCAGGCATCTTCCCCAGAAAGCACATGCTGGAGAAAGCTGAGGACATCCAGCACCTTCCAGCTCCTTGCTCTCTTGCTTTTAAACGGGCCAAACCACGGGGCAAAAAGCAAAGGCTGCACACGCAGGACTCCGCAGCGACAGCAGCGAGTACAAAAGAGCTCAGTCTGCAAATATAATTGGATTTAAGAGCCAAATTTCTGCCAGGCACTGGCTGTTCAGAGGTTATGGTGTCCCACTGCCAGCCCAGGCAGGCCCCCGTGATCCAGGGACGTTGGCAGCCCAGGGGCAGCACGAGGACACCGCCACACGCCAGCCGCTGCTCTGCACCAACCCTGATCCTGAGGGGCTTCCCTCCCCGCGATCCCACTCGTGGGCTGAGGAGGTAGAACAGTGGGATACTCCAGACAAGAAGTCCTTCAAACCCTGCCCTGGGACTGCTCACATCTGTTCGAGCTGGGGCTGAAGTCACAGCCCAGGCAGGTCTGGCCACCTGGTTTCACCTGTCTCAGGCAAAATGATTCCCAGATCTCATTTTTAGTGGTGGAGGGAAAGCCTTTGACCCTCTAAGTGCCTTTGTACGGTCATCCCGGGGTAAATGCACAGTTGTTTTAGGCTGGAAGGGACTCTGGGACACCATCTGCTCTGATCCCCTGCTCAGAGCAGCAGGAAGTGAATTTCTGCACGTGTCCTCTGCTGGTGCAGCCAAAGGCACAGGTGGGACCCACGTGAGGAGCAGGGAGGGACACAAGAGACCTCAGCACCAGAAGGATCTCTCCTGCTCTGAACACTGGGCACAACAAGTCTCCTACCTGAAAAGAGGCTAAAACCTGTTACCCTGACTGACCTCTCACTCCAGAGGCTGAGAGGGTCTCTGCTCCCAAAGAGACCTCCCCAAAAAGCAGATTTTAGCCCTCAAGTCGCAAGCAAAGAAACACTCAAATGCACAGGAGGCACATAATTGACCTTTACCTGCAGAAACAATGGAACACAAGCTCGGTGCCTTTGGTTTAAATCCTACCTGCCCTGGTGGCATTTTTGTACACCTTATGAAGCAGACCTGGCCCAGCAAGGGCCTTCCTACTTCACTTACCCCACAGAGCCAACCTGGGAAGAACTGCTGTCTCTAGCTGCAAAGCCACTGTTGAAATGAACAAATTCACCCATTTTGTAATCTGATCTTGGTGCAGGAAGCAGAAAAAAACCCCCATGGTACCCTTGTCCAGCTCAGAGAAAACCTTTCCCTGTGCTCACTCCCTGTGAGAGCCCCGCAGCAGTTATGAGCTGTTCCTTCTCTAGTCTTTTCATTTCATTCCGTCACAACAAAACCAGAGACAGGCCTAGAAATCAAATTGCAGCCACCAGTTTCATTCATAAAGTTGGCTGCATAATCACCAAGTGAGCTATTGTAGTTATTTCTCACTGTTTACCACCTCCAAGCCAAGGAGTATTGTTTTTATTGCTATTGTGGGAACAAGAGCAGGGGGAAAAATAATCTTAAGCTTCCCTTCCCCTCTCAATCAAATATAATAGAGAAAAAAAAAAAGCCCAACGGGGCGGAAGTCAGATACTCAAGGATGTTTTGGGGGATTTTTGGAGCTATCTACAGGAGCTCAGCCTGGTGCTGCAGGTTTGTGAGTCTGAATTTTATCAATGGGCTGCACTGGCTCCATCTGAAAGGACAGCAGGTGTTCGAACAATGAGCCCAGGCTGCCTCCACATCTGGGCTACAAAAGCCATCGCCGTGTTTACAAGAAACAGGATAATCAAGAAAACATCCTGCCACAGGCACCTAAAAAGCTACAGCCCTCTGTTACTCATTTTTCTCTCACACTGTGCTGTTTATTTATAGCACGACAAGTTGGACCGGGAGGAGGGGAAGAAAAAAATCCCAAGTTTCTCACTCATTTCCACGTCGAAGTGACGCACTTGAAGGCACGGACAGCAGGCACTGGGCTGGTATTGTTCCTCCAGCTCTAGGTGGGATGTCATTAACCCTTCAGCTCTTGCAGCAGTTAATGAATTATCTGGAACTAACCTGTTGGTTTTGCTTCATTGATGCAACCGTGTCAGTTAAGCCTGACTCATCCTGGGAACCCCAGAGGGAAACTGAGTCACCACGGCCTGGAAATCATGTCCCTACAGCCCCAACACACAGAGATTGTGGGGGAGGGATCTGGGAAACTGCTCATCCATCCTGTCCTTAAGCACTTCAGGTTGGGATCCTGAGGGCCAGCAGAGCAAGACAGGCTCTTCCAGAGCTCAGAGAGGACACCCAGTGTCCCCTCTGGAGGAAATCCCCAAGCCCACCTGCAGAACCAAAGGCTGCCACCAAATTGCAGCTGCTGCTGGCTTGTGGCTCCCTACAAAATCGCTGTACTTTGAGGTTACTTTCTGCTGATGTTTTGTTCTGCTTGCTTTTAACTTTTCAGTGGAAACAAAGCAGGACACATCCAATTCAGTAACAGGATTTTAAATCACATTAATTCCAATTCAAATTGAAGAGGCACAAAAATGGAACCTCTAAAAGGCTTATCACCATCCTTAAGAACAACCTAGGAATCTCCAAGGTATCTCCTCCTTCCTCACAGTCTGTGTGCCTCAAGTCATCCTTATGACCACCAAAATTATGTGGCCTCTCTTCCCTGGTTTAATAGTTTCACTTCTGGAAGCCTTCAAAACATGCCAGCTAGAGCTTCCCCCCAGAAATCCAGGGAAGTAAGAGCTGAGCTCTCATGGAGTTTTTCACTTCCTTGCTTTTGAGTCAAAGAGGATTAACTCAACAGGTGTTTTACTGGAGAGCAGGAGGGAAAACAAAACAAAACACAATGAAACCACTGCCTACGTGCACGAGTAACAGGCGAATTCCTCCTTTTCTAGGGCATGAACTGCTAAAGCAGATGGCAAACACCCCCTTCTCCTGTAGCTCCCAGTCACTCTCAGTTGCCAGGGCAAAGACATGGAGTGCCAGAGCTCAAGCACTTCCCTTCCATCAGACACGGGGTCTGGCAGGGGATCTTCCTGATCCAGACTTGACCTCTGAAGGGTTGCACTGCCCCTTACTCTGGTCTCCTGTACCGTGGGCATCTTCAGCAGCACCAGCTGGAGTGCAAGGGACTTTCCAGCAGCTACATGCACTGGGCAGGGAGGCTGAAGGCAGACTGCTGCCCTGGAAATTCATCACAACACCTCACAGCTCCTTTTTTTCATTAACAGAAAGGCCATCAAACAGCACAAGGATAACAAGATCACACCAGACACCAGCATCTTCATCCCCCTCCTGCCATAGAAAGCAAGCTCCATGCTGCTGCTCCAAGTTCTCACCAACCCAGGGCTCTCCCACAGGATGGTTCCATCAAACCTCCTGCACATTTACCAGGGCATGAGACACGAGGGTTCAGGGCAGCTAAAATCCCACTGCAACTGGAAGGAGCGGGCAGCAGAATTTTCCCCTCATTTGTTTAACACCATGAGAATTTCCTCCTGTTTTCAGTGATTAATGTGTACACACAGCCAGCATTACCAGCCAGGCTTTCTCATTTTTCCATCAAAACCATGAGAAAAGCATAAATGACTTTATGAACTGCTGACTAGTGAGCCTATAAAGTGAGGAAGTGGTTAGGGGATGTGTATACATTAAAGAGAACTGAAATGGGCCTGTCCAGAAGTGCCATTCCAAACACCACACTGAACACATCTTCACATTACCCCACCAAAGAAATGCTACTTATTCCCATGTTTGTTTTGTAGCATAATCCAGAAGGGAACTTTGCCCCCCTAAGTGACTAAAGCTTGACACAGCGCTTGTGTTAATTTATTAAAAATTCGCTGGCTGGAACCAAACATTCAACTCAAACCTCTGCTCACAAATTACTGGGATAATTGCCAGGAGCCCGAGTGTGATCCCTGTTTCTGTTTCTCTTTCACCAGAAATACAACTGGTGTTGCCAATCTGTGTTGACTGCTGGATTAGCACTGGGTGGCATCTCTAAGAACAGCCTCCTTCACAATTAAATAGCTGCACACAGTCATCAATACAGAACAAAATCAATACACTGCCTGACATTCCATAATGATACTGACACTGTTTGAACCAGCTTCTTTAGAAAGCTCTAATTTTATCAAACAACATTCTTTCAGGAGAGATGATTTGGGGTTTTCCTTTTTAACAAAGGGAGAACTGGAGTGCAGCACAGCATTTAATATCTGGCTGAGATTTAAAACGTGTGCTCCTTATGAAGTGTGACATTTTATACCTGAAACCACAGGAACGTTTTCCCACATTTAAGGGATAGAAGGAAAACTCTTCAAATTAGGTCTGAACTTTATACCTTCTAATTCTGCTCCAATCCTCCTCCTCCCTGTCCCACCCTCAGGCCTGATAACACAGTGTCACATCAAAGTCTAACGGACCTGAGCGCTGACAAATCCCCTTCACTCAGCCTTGGAGCAGATCTGGTGGTTAACATTGGCAAACTCCTGGCAAAATAGCTCAGCCACTGGTCACAGGGCTAATTTAGGGGGTCAGTGCAGCCCAGCCAGCACAGCCACCCTTCCTGGGGGACTGCACTGAGGCCACACAGCTGACCCAGGGCCCCCTGGAGCCACCCAGAGCTCCCTTACACACTTCCATCCACACCTGAAGGAAAACCAGGTACCCACCTGCAAGGAAGTAATAAACAGAGGAATGGAGCACTTCTACAAAGGCTGGGAGAGCTGGAGAGGGACTTGGGACAAGAATGGTGCAACAGGACATGGGGGAACAAGGGACATGGCAGGGGGTGGAACAAGGTGAGCTTTAAGGTCCCTCCAACCCCAATTATTCTGTGAAGCCCTGAGCAACAACTTCCTTAAAGTTGCTGTGCAACTCACCCGTGTGCCCATGGCCACACCAGAAACAGAACCCTTGAGTCCCACGCGGTGTTCCAAAGCCTCAGCTCATCCATCCCACAGGATGGAGGAAGCCCTGACCCACAGCCTCTCCCTTTGCAGGCTCTTTGGGCCAGCAGCCCTCACAAAAACCCCACTCCACCTCCCCCTCTGTGCCTTGAGGTACAATCCAGACCTCTATAAGTGCTTTGAAATACAAGTTGCAAAGGCCGAACATTATTCCCATGGAGTTCCTTGCTTTGCTAAAGCCTGCTCAGTAACAGACAGGTGCACTAAGCTCTCTGCCAGGAACCCACGTTGAGGGGAACAAGACCCTCCAGTGTCATATGTTATCCCCTTGTAAGCTCACAAGTCACCTTTTAAGCTCGTAATAAAAGAGTTTCTTGAAAAATGATGGCACCAAGTTTCCAAGGCAGCAGAACTTTTAAGCTCATGTTTGCAAGAGCCCAAGAAATTACAGATGCCAAAAGGAACACGCTGTATAAAATCCATCACCTATTCCTGCTGGAAAGATTAAATAACCATTTTATTTTTTAATGCAACGTGATCTGGGTGAGGAAGCTGCCAGTGATGCTATACAAAAATTGTGAATGCATGGAATAACAACCACAAATCCCTTTAATCTCTGTTGCTACCTAGAGACCTCAGATGGTTTGGTGCCTGTCAGGATTATTGCAGCCACGTGATTCCAGAATGAAAAGACTGAGATAATTCATGGTGTTGACTGACCATCAGTGGTCTGCTGGAGCTCAGCTGCAGTGACCAGTGATCACAGAATCACTTAGGCTGGAAAAGAGCATGGGCCCCTCCTTGCATGGTCCACACACGTCACTTCTTCATGGCTTAATTTCTCATGTTTAAGAGGAAGCCATTTGCTTTCCTTCAACTTTTTTCTGGGGAGGTGTAGAAGGCAGGTGGGGAAGTGAGCAATGGGTATTACTTCATCATTAATACAGTAAGGACAACCTTGTGCACTGTGACACCCAGGTGCTAACAGAGGGCAATAAATTCACATTAATAATTAACATCTACATCATGTCATGCCATCCTGGTGTTCTCATCTCAATGGCTTCAGGAATGTTCCTACTTTTTTATCACAAACACATGTAATGAGTAACTAGCTATTAATTTTACAAGCTGCTTTTAAGCAGTACACTGCAGAAAAAAGGATCTAAAGAACTAAAGTAATTTTCTATTCCAACTCCAATCCATAAAATCATAGAACAGTTTGGGTTGGAAAGGACCTTAAGCCCACCTCATTCCACCCCTGCCATGGCCAGGGACACCTCCCACTATCCCAGGCTGCTCCAACCTGGCCTTGGGCACTTCCAGGCACGGGGCAGCCACAGCTTCTCTGAGAAACCTGTGCCAGGGCCTGCCCACCTTCCCAGCCAAGAGTTCCTTTACAATATCCCATCTCTCCCTGCCCTCTGGCAGTGGAGAGCCATGCACCCTTATCCTGTCACTGCAGCCTTGTCCAAAGTCCCTCTCCAGCTCTCCTGGAGCCCCTTCAGCCACTGTGTGGCCACAATCAGGTCACCCCAAAGCTTTTTCTTCCAGGCTGAACAATCCCAATTCTCCATAGACGAGCTGCTCCAACCCTCTGATCATCCTGGTGCCTCCTCTGGACTTGCACCAACAGTTCCAGGTCCTTCCTGTGCTGTGACCCCAGAGCTGGAGGCAGCTCTGCAGGTGGGGTCGAATTCCTTATGGAATTGCAACCATTCCACTCTTTCTCTGGGAGACCTGGGAACTCAAGATCTACTGGAGAAGGCCTGTTGCTTAGGGGTTATGCCCCAATCAGTCCTTAAAACCACATCACTGCTGGGACTCTGCAGGTAAAATTCTTGGCTCAAAATACACAGTTGGGGCGGGGGGGGGGGGGAAATGCCCTTCCCAATGGAAATAAAATTGCAAGATTCCTATCTGGGCTGCTAAGACATGATTAAAGTATTGAAGAAGAACGAAACACAACTTACAGCTTTTGAGACCCTCCTGACCCACAGATGGATGAGAAACAGGACCTGGGAGGAAACAGATACATTTCTGATGTCAGCTGCACCAGGGTAAAGAGCCACATTTACATTAACACAGCAAATCACAAGCTGGTTTTACACCATTTTCCAACCCCAGCCCAAGGAACATGCAACAAGTACTCCTTAAAAACCCCACTGACTGGATATACATAAAGAAATCACCTGAATGTTTCCACTTTTAAAGAAGGACCCTTCCAATGTTCTGCAACAAATGCTCCTCACTCTGCACACAAGCAATAAATTAAAAGAATGATTTTTTAAAACTCCAGCTTCCCTGCCAGTTAGGGAGGTGAATATCAGCCTCAAAACCAGCCTCCTACCAAAACACCCACCTCCTACTCAAAATAGCCTCACCATGCCCACTAAACCATGTCTAGTGCCATGAGGTGCCACAGCTTGTTGTTTTTTGAACACTTCCAGGGATGGTGACTCCATTCCCCTGGGCAGTGCTGTTCCAATGCCTGACAACTGTTTTAGTGAAGAAATTTTTCCTAATATCCAATCTCACCTCCTGTAGCTCAATTTGAGACCATTCCCCTGATTCCAAAGCGCTGCAGTATCTCACCCCTCAGGCACTCAGCCCCCAGCACTGGCACACACAGGTCCCCTCTGCTCACACACTGAACACAGGCTGACATTGATGCTTTGGCATTTAGGCTTTCCTGCCTCTTCTCCTCCTTTTTATCAAGTTCTCTGCCATCTCCTTGACCTGTAGGATCTTGACCAGTAATTTCTCACCTGGCCCTGACAGTCCAGACATGTTCCAAGCCCAGCCTGGGCACTGCTGCTGTTCCTACCAGCTTTAATCAGCCACCAGGCATTTGCTACTGCCACCAAGGAGCCTGAAACAATCAAAGCGCTTTAAAATTTAATCTCGTGTCACAAATAGAATTTATATTCATTCACTGCTTAAAAACCAATCTAAGACAAGACCTTATGCATCCTCCCTTCTGCTTCCCACAGAAACAACCAAAGGACAGCTCTGTATTTTAGATTACACCCCTCAGTTAAAGGAAATTAAGGTGAAAAAACATCAGTGCGCCTTCCAATCCCCTCTTCTCTCCCCCACTCTCCGTGGCTGCATCATGATGCAGTTTCTTATGTTGTGATCACATCCTATTTGTTTCCCACTGGGCCCCA
Organism: Pitta sordida; assembly: GCA_013390025.1. NCBI lineage: Eukaryota > Metazoa > Chordata > Aves > Passeriformes > Pittidae > Pitta > Pitta sordida. The sequence goes on from WEKX01006819.1 coordinate 147,845, forward strand.
GCCTCATTCAGCCATTGGGCTGTTGTGGAATATTTCTTTTTATCCTCACATTCAGCATCTGGCCCCAGGCCATATTCTTCAAATTCCATCCAAACACTACAATTATTAGTTTCCTCCTGGGCATTCCTAGCATGTTCTCTCTCCTCCATCTCCCAGGCAGTCACAAATTCATCTTTGCCCCTCTTTCTACCTCTGGTGAGCATTAGCACATCATCTTGGTTATGTTAAAGCAGGAAATTAGAGACAGGGTCAAACTGATCACAGCTAAGACTCAAAGCTGCAACTCTCCTGTGCCTGCCTACCTTCATCCTTTATGAGCAGGTAGGGAAAGATCTCCTGCATTACTTGCACAGTGTCTCCTGCAGGAACAAGCATTGTCAGTGGAAATATCCCACCAGCACTTGTGCTGGAAAACAGCACAAGAGGCCAGAGAGTGCAAGAAATTGACTAGATTAACTTTGAGCTTAAAGCCTCCTGATCCTGTCACAGCATTTGCCATTTATACATGGAAGTGTCAGCAGCTGGATGGATGATTGCTCTTTCCTTTCCTAAGGAGGAGGGGGAAAAAATTATGCACCTTGGATGGTTAAAGCTCAAATAAACTTCATTGCCACAACCAGTAAAGTATGTAATAGCGAAATGCTGCTTAGGATGGTGCTTGCACAGCTTCTCTGGGCAACCTGTGCCAGGGCCTCACTACCTTCACAGGGAAGCATTCCTTCCTCATATCCCATCTAAACCTACTCTCTGTCAGCAGGAAGCCATTCCCCCTTGTCCTGGCACTCCAGGCCCCTGTGAACAGTCTCTCTCCATCTTTCCCTGTCAGCTCCTTCAGGCACTGGAAGGAGCTCTTTGCCCCAAAGCTTCTCTTTTCCAGGCTGAACAATCCCAGCTGTCCCAGCCTTTCCCCACAGCAGGGCTGCTCCATCCCTCTGATCATCCTGGTGCCTCCTCTGGCCTCACTCCAACAAGTCTCTGTCTTTCCTGTGCTGGATCCCAGGGTTGAGGCAGCTCTGCAGGTGGGATCTCAGCAGAGCAGGGGTTGGAACCACATCCCTTGTTCTTCCAGCCAGGCTGCCCGGGACACGACTGGGTGGTGCTGCTCACCCTGAGGGAAGGGCAGCCTCCAGCCCAGGCACAAACTGCAGCCTGGAGACAGAAGGGTGGCCCTCGGAGCATCTGACAGCAAGGGCCAGCCCAGAAGAGTGTCTACCCCACCTTATTCACCCTGCCACATCCTCCTGGAAGAGAACAGCCCCTTTTCCTGCCAGTGCTCTGGGAAGCTCCTTCCTCACCTTCCCTGTGGTCTCCCATTTCCCCTCTGCCACACAAGTCTTTTATCCCCTGTTCACCTTCTGTCACAGTACCCAGGACTGAAACAGGAGACGACAGGAGCCCAGGGCTGCTCAGGGTAACAATGCCAGCAGCCTGGGTGTTTTCTGCACCTGCCACAACCAAAGCCCACTGAGGTTTAGCCTTTATTTTTCCCAAATGCTTCCAACTCTGTCAAACACAGTGGCTAGAGCAAGCACGCTTAAAAACTCATCTGGCAGAGTTACATCCACCACCAGCTGAGAAGTTTGGCATAACTGTGAAACTAATTTTATTTTAGGAGCAAGGCAGGCTGGAACAGGCTCATGAGCCTGCACTGCTCTGGGCTGCAGGCGAAAGGGTTTTAAATCAGGCATCAATTCAGACAACATTTCAGTCAACTTGGTTCACAGAATCAGAAAATGCTGAGTTGGAAGGGGCCCATCAGGATCATCGAGTCCAACTCCTGGCCCTGCACAGGACACCACAAGAATCCCACTAGGTCCCTGAGAGCGTTGTCCAAATGCTTCTTGAATTCACAGGTTGTGTGACAAGGCCACATTGATCTCTGTTTCTGGCTGCACATCTCCACTCTTTAAAGAGAAATCTTTCTCTCTAAAAAGACAAGAGCTCCTACAGCCCCTTTAGCCCAGCCATCAGCCTGCAATCCCTGTGCAGGCTGTGCTGGGGGAACAGGTACCTGCTGACCTGAACCAGCCAGCAGCCATCCTAAGCCTGCTGATTTTAGAGAGGGGGGGGGGGAAGAGAAGCAGCAGCAGCAGCATTTCTGCAAACCCCTTTTCCTCTTGGGGCCTCACTTTCCCCTCCCAACCTTTGTCTCTTGTTTCTTTCTTTCACAGAGGCTGCAGGGCAGGGTTTCCCTCCCCTATGTTTGCCCAGGGCTCAGCACAATGACTGACCTGTGTCAGGAGGGGACCCTGAGGACTGGCCCCTGCACACACTTCCTTGTCACCAGAGCCACAGCTGGGTCCCCTCTCCAGCTCTGCTCTCACAAACCCTCTGGGACTTTCTCCTGCCCCTGGTCCAGCCCCATCTCCTGAGAAAGGAGGAATGCAGGCGCTTTGGAGTGGCAGCAGAGATGCTTCAGAAATGTTTTAACACACACAATTTGGGGCTGGTTTCATCACACAGGAGTTTCCAAATCGGTGAACAGTCAAACATTTTCCCTTCCATCTCTTTAGAGTTGCCCTTCTGTGAGGATAAAAGCCGGGCCCTCTCAGCACTGCACTGCTAAAGCACCAACGTGGTTGGCATGTGAAAGCATGAGATATTCCTGTCCTCACAGGACAGCCCAGAAAAACCAGGCATCAAAGCACCCAGGGTTCAGCCCATACACAAATCCAGGGACAGAGACAGCTTGGAGTGCAAACTGTGCCATGTCCTGGAATAGCAGAGACACTGTTCCCTTTGGCAGCGGATTAAAACACCAGGATGCTTTGGGAGGGGGAAAGAAAAGCCACACAAAGGTGGCCCCACTGCAGCCAGACTCCTGGCTCAAGAGAGGCCTGAGGGACAATTTGCACACTCAGCACAAATCCTTCCAAGATGGCCATGCTGAAGCTTTAGAACCAGTTTAACACCAGTAAGCAGGCTCGCCTCAAAGCCAGCTCACTTGTCCCAGCGTAAGGAGAGATGGGCCAGGCAAACAGGCCGAGTTAGAGGGCCCTGGCATATTAAATGAGGCAATGGGTAATTTGGCAGGGTTTTAATCATCTCTATAACCTGAGCAGAAAGAAACCATCCTTCTAAGCTTCAGTCTAAATGAGGAAGCTTTATTTTTTTTGTGCAGCAAAATTCAAACTAGCAATCAGGCTATGGCAAAAGATACTTCTTAAACCCGAGTTTCAGACTCTGTTTCCACTTTGGGGGACTGAAGAAAGGAACATGACCTTCCCTCCAAGCTGTAAGCTGCCAGAACACACTCGGGGGGCTCTGGAGTTTAGTCACTTGATGTGTTTTCTCCTCATCCCAATACAGCATTGCTTATTTTCTCCAAAACACCCTATTTTGTAGTTGCTATGACAATTTCTAGCATTATTTACAGGGCTATACACGGGGAGAGATCTGCAGACAGCCTTCTTTTCCGGGATTTAGTGGCCTGATGCCTTGAGCAGGAAGGCTGCAGGGTTACCTGCCCCAGCAGGAGAGCGAGGCGCTCTAATCCCATGGAATTCCGATGCAACGCCATTGGACACAGCTCACAAACTGCTCATTACACAACAGGAACAAGCCTACAAGGTGAACCAGCAACAAAATAAAAAGCCAGCTCATGTAACGCTGTGTTGTCCTCCCCCTTCAGCGTGTGGAAGCAATTTAGAGTTCAAAACTTACTGCACAGGGACACTGAGCAAACAGACAAAAAATTCAAATAGGGACACAGGGGTTGCAGACTGTTTGATTCCCAGGCAAGGAGAGGCAGCTTTAAGGCACAACCTTGAAGTTACTCCTCCTTACTACCCTTGCACGTGTTTGTCCCTAAAGCCGAAGGGCTCCTCTGGTTCACAGCAGCTCTGCCAAGCCTCCCCAACATACATCTCATCCTTCTAACTAGTGCAGAGGACTCCCATTCAGACACCAAGATAATCTGAAGTAACTATGTATTTCAATCCTGTTTTGAGACCGGGAAACAAACAGCTGTGCATGTGTCCTGTAGTCTGTAATCAGGGTGAAGCAGTGAAACGCTCAAACCACCTTTCTGCTCGCCCAGTCCTGTCATCAAGATCTGATCACAGGCCTGACAAACTGAAGCCCTCGGGCCAGGTCCCCTCAGGGTGTCTGTCACCCTGACCACAGCAGGTACACAGGGCTGTCAGCCTATCCCAGCTGAATATTTAGCACTTCCACGTCAATCTTTTCCTTTGATACTTCATTTTCCAGCTGGCCTGTGCTTTCTTTTGCCTTCGTTTACACAGAACATCACTGCAGCAAAAGCTACAAGCACAGCACAGCACCCACAGTGTTAACATCTGACCCACAGCAACGTGCCTGCAATCACCTTCATGCCCATCTGTAAACTGATGCTCTGTGGAAGCAATTACAGCCTGTCCACAGTGCCTCACGTGAACGTCCTGGGAGCGCCGTCCCCCTCCTCCCTCCACCACTCATTCAAAATATAAAAAGAAACTGGATATTAGCTGGCTCAGCAGGAGGAACCACTTGACATTCCTCAGTCAGAGGAGGCAGAAAGGGAGATTATTGTAAATGGGAGCAGACAACGGCATGGTGGGTTCCCGTCGCGGTACAATCCGTTGTCTCCCTGCAATAACCTGCCTGGGAAATGCTCCAGCCCCAGGATACCCACAGCTCCTAAATCACCTGGGAGGCTGTGGGGGCAACCTGCAGGGCTGGGCTTCCTCACAGCCTTCTGACCTCCCCACTGTCTGTGAGAACTCACAGCACAGTACAGACAGCACCGCGCCCTTTCCTCCAGCGTGGAAAACCTGGGAACCTCACACCAACACACCTCCTCCCGTGTCCTGGCTCCAGAGAAACCATTCAAATCTCCCACGTATCACCCCAGCTACTGCTGGCCTTGTTTGCTCCAATCTTCTCTCCTCGCCTGGGTTTATTCTGCTTATCTCCTGCACTTGGGTTAATTGCTGCAATTGAGTGATACGGCTGGTGCAATAGGATGTAAATGGAAGAGGAAAAAAGGAAGGGGAAAAACCTGGGTGGGCTGCAGAACGCTTAGGAAAAGCAAGACCAGCTGCATCCTGCAGAAACTCCAGGTCAGCTGAAGAGTATAATATGCACTTCACAAAGTTAATGGTGCAAATTCAATAGCAGGGTTCAGGTCGTTGGTGTTTCTGCTGACTGCTCTGGGCAATCAGCATCCAGAACGTGCAGCACAGCCCTGACTCGAGGGCTGCAGTCTGTCCTGCCCATCCCACACGCCTCTCTGGTGGCACAGGCCCCGGGTCATTGTGTACTCTGAGATGGGGAAGGATAAGATCAGCTGACAGAGCTCCAACTCAGGCATTTAATAGCACAAACAAGCAATTTTAACAGCTGCTCAGCTTTCTGCGCAGCATTAATACACCAGCACAAGGTCTGCTCTGAAAGCTCATCTAATAAAGGCAGAGCCTTTTACTGTCCTCATGCTTCTTTGAGAAGCTCTAGAAGCAGCAGGCAATAACTTGGATGGGTCTGGACTGCACCATCAAGGGCAGTGGCCTTTCTTTCTAGGCCTAAGGAAAACCAGTCAGCATTCCCTGTTTCCATTCACACAGTTTTCCCTCCTCCTGCAAATCTGCCAACATGAATGGTTTTCTCCCAACAGAATCGAGAGTCATTGCAGAAGGAATTTCATAGCTCTGTTACTAGAGAAGCATTTTCAGAGATGTCAGATATTTTAAGACCTGTCACTCCCCAGAGTCTCCACCTGGCACAGAGAGGTTACAAAGAACAGGACCTGAAAGTGTCATCCCTACCTCAGGTGTCAGTACCTTTCCCCTGCAGAAAGGCGCAACAGCAACACAAGTTTGTGGTTCTCATCCTAAACATGCAGAGGCCTCAAACAGACCTACCCCAATAAAGGATTTGGGGGGAGACACCTTTTCTCTTAAACCACCTCCTCAATTAGCACAAATGAATCAAAGTCCTGGCACCTTTGAGGGTTGTGACTTTCAAGCATTTTGAAGAATGCTTCAAGCATGTGAGAATGACATTGAAAAGCTTTTAAATTTTAAGCTTTCTTCAGTAAATCAGCATTTTAAGATTACTGTATATATTACAAAAGATAAATTTTGCTAATGTTTTTTTTAATCTTTTGTAGTTAAAATCTCTTTATAAATGTAACGGCTCCCATCTACAGATTTGGGTTTTTTTATAAATACACACACACAGACCCTGGCATCGTTGTGTGCTAACTCTTGCTTTCATGTCAGGCTGGCAGAGGCTCCTCTTTTCCCCAGCTGTAAGCTGAGGGCAGAGGCCGAGCAAGGCCTGGACACGCTGCCCCAGCAAGGCAGAGACAAGTTCCTGCAGACACAACGTGGCAAAGTGTGGAAGATGTTGGCTGCTTCCTACCTGGAGAACAGGAGAACCCTCCATCTCCTGGAGGTGACCCAGGCAGGGACATGAGCTGCTGCTGCAGACTGCAAAGAACATGGGGAAACTGAGGAGCTGTGAGTGCCAGTACGAGGGTGACACGTTAAAGATAAATCATCTCCAGGTAGGTCTGCCTCTGAGATGGGGCTCACAAACAATGCACCCATTGCTTCCCAGTACCCCACCTAACCCGGCCCTCTGGCAGGATGGACTCCAGACAGCTCTTCTTTGCTGTTGGTGTCAGTAGCGTGACTCTGCCAGGTTTCATCTGGGATTAGACAGAAAAAGGGCACCTGCTGAGGAAGGAACTGCACTTTGTGTCACAGAGAAATCAGCCTGGCCCAGGCCTCTTCCAGATGTTACAAGCCACGCTCAAAGGTGCACAGGCTGCTCTGCTGTTTTGTAGCACAACAAACGACTCCAATCAGACACGTGAGACAATCTCTGACTGCAGAGGAGGCAGGAGCGTGTTCAGTGCCCGGACTCGAGGAGAACCTGATGTAAACGCAGCCCTCGACAACCCACTAAACATGAACATGACAATGGGGCAGAGTGTTGGAGCTGTGCTCTAAAAGCAGCAGGAAAAATCAGCTGGCAAAGGTGGTTCCTTCTCTCGCAGACAGCTCCATCTATTGTCACATTCAAGTACCACTGCTCTGTCAAAACCAGCTGAAATTCCTGCTTTTTCTAGGATCCCAGGTCTGAGACAAATTGCCTGATATCATTAGAGCATTATTCTGAGAGTTGCAAAAAAGGAAAACATTCCATAGCCTAAGAAATTCTCCTTTGGACAGGACAAAGCCCCGTGGTTCGTTACCCACTGGAGAACCAGGACACAACCCAGCCACTTTAGTACAGTGGTAAGTGTCCCCACCTGGCGTGTGGGAGACCCGGGTTTGATTCCTGCCAGGGAGACAGTGTTAAGAGTTGGACTCGATGATCCTTGTGGGTCCCTTCCAACTCAGAATATTCTGTGATTGTGTGATTGTGTGATTCAGCATGCAAACTTCATAAACCAACTTCAGGTTGTATGAGCCACACAGAGCCAGCAGGGCTTCCCTCTGTCCCATCACGTCAGGTTCACCTTCTCGTAAAGGTCCTCAGGAAAACACCCCTCACAAGACATCAAACTTCCAAGGTACTGCAAGATAGCCCGGAGACAGGGGGCTCTGCCATTTGTGACAGGGGTATTTTCATTTTAGGAGGTTTCTACAAGTAGTTCATTCATTGTTTCATTTGCTAATTGAGGTAAGCAATTAACAACATACACAACTGTCTTACTTTTCTTTGTTCACTCCTTCCTGGCTGTGTTGCTAAAGAATCCTGTTGAAGACACGACAATTCCAGAAGTCGTCAAGGTGATCCAGGTGGCAGAACAGGCTCAATAAGGCCGCTGTCCAGCTGCCTTCATGGAGAGAAATTACCTGGAAGAGAAAAAGAAATACTAAACACGAGGAACATATGGGTTAGAATCCTCATGATGATCCCACTTTTGATTGAAAAGATGAATTTCTGATTTGACAACGATTTGGGCAAACCCAAACAACAATATGTTGATCAGAAGAGCAGCTGTAGACAAACACAGCTCAGAGGATGGGAAACCATTCTGAAATTATCACCTTCAGGGTGTCCAACAATACAACATTTAAGCAACTTAAACTGAGGCAGGACCCTGGATGTGAGATCGATGGAAGCTGTCCTGCAGTGGCTAGGCAGGATGACTTTATAACCTACGTGTTGTTTTTCCATTCTGATTCATATGACCTCAGTTGCTCTTTCTGCCATCCCCTTGGAATTCAGTGCATCTGGAATTCATGCCTTTTCCTGTGATGTCCAGGGAAAGAATTCATTCCATACATACAAAAAAAAAAAAGAGACACAGGGATATCTGTGCTAAATTCCAGAAAAAGTTGCTACACATGAATAATTCAGACAGTTCAGCCAGATGAGAATGGGATCTCAGTCTACATTTTAAGTCTGAACACTTCATGAAACCATGAGTGTGTCTGGTCTGCAGGCCAGATATACCAGTGTGGGGGGACTACAGAACTCAGAATTTGTTTAGAAAAAAAAAAATCAGATGGCAACCTGTTAAAAAGCAATAGTTTCAATTGTATATGGTGCCTTTCCTTCCTCTATTTGTTTTTTCCTGTGTGTGCCCCAGCAAAGGAAGCTGTAGCAAGGCCTATTTATCTCACTGCAGTTCTGTTTACAATGCAGGTTTGGCGGGGACACATCCAGCGCAAGGAAACAGAGAAAATGAGGGACGAGGAAATTATATTCCTGGGGATCGTAAGTGCTGCTGCCTAGAGAATAGCAAATGGCACCCTCTGTTTATTCTTCAGACTTTCAAAATGCAGCTCAGGATGAGAAATTAATTTCTAAGATTCTTTCTATTCTCCAAGGAGCCTCTGAGGAATAGAGAAGTGAACTGAAATGATAGATGGCACAGGAGGAGCACAATTTGTCTCCTGCTGCAGGGCTGTGGGCTGTGTCTGCATCGCCCAATGTGTGTGGCAGATGTGGAAACAGGCTGGGCAGAACTGGCCCCGGGTTGGAGGGAATTTGACCCAGGCAGGATCAGCCAGGATGTTTTATTCATCAACTACTCCATCATGATTTCAAGGCACGTGAGCTGCCTTATTCCTGGAGTAGAACTCACTGAGTCCCTAAGGCTGGCAAAGCCCTCTATGATCCAGTCCAACCTTTAACCCAGCACTGCCAAGGCCACTGCTGACCCATGTGCCCAAGTGCCACATCCACATGGATTTCCAATCCCACCATTTCCCTGGGCAGCTGTGCCAGGGCCTGACAGACCTTTCAGTGAAGACATTTTTCCCAAAATCCAACCTAATTAAAGCACCAAAGTCTTCCTCTCCCAGACAATTTGGGTGATCTTCTTACCCAGCAATGCAACTACCCTTAGCTACCACCCTGTGAGGTTATGAAAACTGAATGCGCCTACAGCAAACATCGCACAACACTTACAAACAGCCTTAAAATCTTACCTCTAGGAAGTAAAAAATACATTCACCTAAGCCTTTCCAGGTTAAATACTGATAACACCTTATGGATTATTCCCTTTAATATCTGCTGGCCATTAACAGTCAGTGTGGCTGAGCAGAGCCTCGGGTGCCAATTCTGCCTCTGGTTATGACAAAATTCTCAGAGACTTTAACCAGTGCAGACCTAATGGGGAATAATTGACATATACTGAAAAGGAGTGAGAAATTCACCTCTTGCAACACAAGGGGCTGTTTCCCATCAAATCCCGGGGCTGGTTCTGCTGAGTCATAGGAAGGAAAGGTAAATCTGGCATCAGTTACTGGGGGTTCACGGCCAAACCCTCATTCCATGGTGGGAGGGACTGATAACTGGGATGGAAATTTCCCAGTTATGGGGCAGCATAAGATCATCCATATGATCATGGAGGGTGAAGGAGGGAATTACAAGCAAACACATCTAATGCATTCATTTCCTGACCTCCGTCCAGGAGAAAGAGAATTGATGTTGGCTGCTCAGCACTGCGACTCAGGGCTCTTTATCCACTGCACAATCAAAGGATGTAGGGAGAAACTGACACCTCTGATAAAACAAAAGGATCTGTTCATCTCTCTGGTGTTCTCAAATCCCCTTTGACTCCTCCTGCTGCACTCCCTCCCTTGGGCTCCCAAGGCAGTGAGTGGCCAGCAGACGTTGGTTCCCACTGGAGATCAGCAGCGAGCTCCAAAGGTCAGGGCCCTTTGATGTATGACCACATCAGGCCTCTAAAAACTCACCACAGATCTTCATGTGTAAATATGTTCCATTTGCTTTTCTAATGCTGCACGACTTAGATAAATTAGAAGACCCAGCCATCCATTACTCCAAGTCCATCCCAAAGGAGACCTGACTGTTGCTGCAATAAATACAATTTCTCTTAAAATTAGGGCTTTCTTTATATATCTGCTTTATGTTCAGAGAAAGACGGGTCTGCACAAAGAGCTGGGCCATCTGAATTCCTTAATAATGATTTCTAGGAAAATTCAATTGTCTTGGCTTAAAAAAAAATATAAGGATGTAACACCTAAGAATTGTCCAGTCTTTAGCCTTGTTTGGTATAATTTCTTTAGTGCTACTTGGTTCACAACAATTTATGTATCTTCTCTGGAATTTGATTTTATTTCAACTTTTGCTTGATGGCAGAGTACAAGCCTATGCTCCAGATTTTTCTTGGCTCTAAAGTAAACTTTCATTATTATTATTATTATTATTATT